>CM046663.1:57305303-57550303 GCA_025594165.1 Tamias sibiricus | reverse complement strand
CTTTGTAGACTGTGGGGAAATAAGCATTTTGATACATTGCTGATAGGGGTGGCTATATAACCACAAACTGCATGGGAGGGAATTTGGCAACTAGCCAACAAAATTACATATGCATTTATCCATTGGCACAGCCATTTAACTTTTAGGAATGTGTTCTAAAAAAACACACTGAAATAAAATGTAAACTGATTTGTGTGTAGTTGCAGCGTCACCTGTATTAGCAAAAGATGGGAAACAGCTAAAATGCCCATTAATAGGGCACTGATTGGATGAACTTCAGTACATCCAGGCAATGGAACAATCTCCAGGTAGATGATGTTCCTTCCAAGTCACCCTTCTTGTCCAGAGGAATAGCATATAGAGTAATCTAGAGGCACAAAGAAAGAGCAAGGGAAAGATGTCAACAATGGAAGAGAGATTTCTCTAAATTCAACTTGTTCATATTTTGACCTTAGAATTATAGATTATTTTACACATTCAAAAATAAGATTAAATGAAAAGAAAAATATAAAAGGAATGGAAACAAATTTATACAATTGTATAGCATTTTGGCAACACAGCCACAGAAGAAAAGGAACAATTTCTAATGGTTTTAGAACACAGGTTTTAGAGTGTACCTTATTAGTGTGATGTATTCAGTAGGAGTATTGTGATGTATTGCTATTTTGAAAGTATCTCATGTATAATATTAGGTTAAATAAGTGTTGCAAAATGTCTACATGATAATTGTTGGACAAAACCACAGAAGTTTATCAAGGCTATGACTTACGAAAATTTGGAAAGTCTTTGGACAGATTGAAATAAAGTGAAAATAAAGTACAAAATTGCATGAGCCTAGGTTTCATGGCAGGCATTGTGCTGTACTCTCTGTGTGAGGCATCATTTTTTTTTTTTTAATTTATTTGTTTGTTTTGTTTTGGTACTGGGGATTGAACTCAAGAGCACTTGGCTACTGAGCCACATCCCCGGCCCTATTTTGTATTTTGTTTAGAGACAGAGTCTTAGTACCTCGCTTTTTCTGAGGCTGGCTTTGAACTTGCAATACTTCTGCTTCAGCCTTCCCAGCCACTGGGATTACAGGTATGAGCCACCATGCCCGGAATCTTTTGGTTCTTGTAGCTACACATTGCCATCCACTAACCTGATAGATTCTCTGAATAGGTTCAGAGAGCTTAAGTCATTTGCTTCATATTATCCATTTACTAAGTAGGAGATTGTGACTTAAACCCATATCTATATGACTCCAAAGCCTGTGCTTTTTCTACTACATTACTGCAGCATATACATCAAATTTTAAGAAGAAAGAACACCAGGAGTTAAGGATTCTATTTAAACATAGTTGCTGCTCAGAAAATAAGGATGCAGACTCCAAATTGGTGGTTTACACGTTCTTCACGCAAGAGCAGTATACTAAAGGAGAGAAGTGTAAGTTTTCTCTTTTTTTCTGATATGAAAATGTTAACACACACATACACATGCATATTTTGATGTTGAAAATAAATTTTACAAAATAAATTTTTACAAAAATTTACATTGATGACTGAAATTAGCAATAGATATGAAATAAAAACGTGGTAAAGCAAAAAAGCAAAAACTAGCAGGCTTGAGTTTTGATGATACTGTTAAAAGCCAGGGAGAAAAAAAACAACAACCTCAAAAGGGCTGTGACACTTAAGAGGGTTTTGTGACACTTCAAAGTTCTTTCTTCTATGTTTTGTGCTATAAAACAATAGAAAGATAAAAGAGCTATGATTTTACCAGACATCTAATGGGAAGAGAGCATCCTTGAATCAGAAAAGGCTTTGCCTGGATTTTTTTTTTTTTTTTTTTGTCTGAGACAAAATACTAGTTTAAATAAGTTGTGTTTCCTCCTGTTGGAGAAGTGGGTTGTAGAGAATTTAGAGGTGCTAGAGCCTCCTTCATATTTCTACTGTTTTCTCTTGATGATAAATATATTTTTCATTCAGCCTAATGCTACTTTATAAAAAGATCCAGCTCTTGAAATAATTGGGGCAAGGGCTTTATCCTGTTTTTATTCATTTGTATTTGATTATGATATAAAATATAATTTAAATCTGTATCTCTGAAAGCAATGAGAAAATATGTTGGACTGACTTTAAAGATTTTAAAAATTTTGAAGCTTTTTCTTTTTTTGTCAGAAGCTGTGTTGATCAGTGACTTTGGTGAAAACTGAGATAGTTGAAACGAATTTGCAGATGATATGTGACTTCTAAGGTAAGATAATAATAAAGCTCAAGGTCCCAAATATTGCCAGGTGTGGTGGTACACACCTGTAATCCCCATGACTTGGAAGGCTGAGGCAGGAGAATCACAAGTATGAGGCCAGCCTCAGCAACTTAACAATGCCGTAAGCAACTTATTGAGGCCCTGTCTCAAAATAAAAATAAAAGTTCTGGGGGAATGTAGCTCCATGGTACAGTACCCCTGGATTCAATCCCAGTACCACAAAAAAAGAGAAAGAAAAATAATCATAAAACATAACAAGGGGAAGAATCAAAATACTATGAGCAAGAGTCACAGAAACAACAAATGTAACAAACATATCTACAGAGATTTCAGCTGTAAGAAATATTTTATACAGAAAATCAATATATTTGATATGTTTAATAAATAAAAGGAGTTATAAGACATAAATAAAAAGTAAGAGACTAGGAAAGTGGCCAGATAATCTTAAAAAGAAATAATAACAGATATTAAAATTATTTATAATAATAGAATTTTTTAAATTAGCTGGGCTCAGTGGTGCACTCCTATAATCCTAGCGGCTCGGGAGGCTGAGGCAGGATGATCATGAGCTCAAAGCCAACCTCAGCAATTTAGCAAGGCACTAAGCAACTCAGTGATACCCTGTCTCTAAATAAAATGCAAAAATGGGCTGGGGGTGAGGCTCAGTGGTTGAGTGCCCCTGGGTTCAATCGCCAGTACCAAAAAAAAAAAAAATTCAATGGTGGGTTAATCTAGCATATAGTCATAATTAAAAAGAAAGAAACTACAGAGAACTTTATATGGAGAGAGAAAAACAAAATATGAAGAAGATTGTGAGACACTTCATTCAGATTCCAGAAAGAAAACATGGAATGGATATGAAACAATATTCATAGTAACCCTTAAAAATTTGCCAGAATAGATGAAAGACACAAAACCTCAGACTTAGAGAGTCCAGTGTATTCCAAGTAAAGTAAGCAAAAAGATGTACAAAGCCACATTTTTGTTAAGCTGCAAATTACAAACTGAGATGTGTAGATCACAACCCACACATTGAAAAAAAAACTCTTATAAAAAAGTAGTATTCAAGAAAAAGGCAAATGGTTCTAAAACAAAAGAAGAAATAGTAATGACAGTTGGCCACATGAATAAATTTAAGCATTATTAGAAGACAGAAACAAAAATGTCAAATTCATGGTTAACAAATAAGGCATAATTATAATACTGTACTGGCCTAAATGGCATTTAAGCCAGTAGGGCTTGATTGGAATTTTAGGATTCTAAGGTCCATGTATTGTGTTAACTAAAGGTATACTGATTTCAAGTATAATCATTAAACGAAGACAAATAGAATGTTTCTTTTAAGACAGCAAGAAGAAAAATAAACCTGAAAAAAAAAAAAAAACCACCGATTAATTTAAAAGAAGTCAAGAAATAAGTACTCATTTTTTTCTGGTGCTGAGGATTGAACTCAGGCCTGCATGCTTACTCAGCTACCAAGCTACACCCTAACCCAAGTACTCATTTTTTTGTTTTACTTTTTGTACTTGATTTATTTTGAAATTCATCAATAGGTTGTCCTTTTTATGAATATAACATAATTTGCTTATCCATGCATTTTTGGATAGAATCAGGTTGTTTCTGGATTTCACCTAATACAGAGGTACTGTGAATATTCATGCACAGGTCTTCGTGTGGGTATGTACTTTCTCTTGGATGAATTGCTAAGGTTCAAATGGCTGTGACATATGGTAGAATGATATTTGACTTTTTAAGAAGCTACTAGGTTGTTTTCCAAAGCAGTTATCAACAGTAAATGAGTAACCAAGTTGTGGTGTATCTATTCAATATACTCTACTCAGTGATGCTTATACCAAGTGGATATATCTCAAAACAGTTATACTGTATAGAAGAAGCCAGACTACCCCCTGCTATTTTATTCCTCTTTCTAAAAATTCTAGAAAACACAGTTAGCTTATAGTAACAGAAAGCATATCAATCAAATGTGAATATAGAGCAAGGTGATGGTTATAAAAGGACAGGAGAAATCTGGAGGGTGATATAGACATTATCTAGACATGGTGATGGTTCCACAGGTATATGCAGATATGTCCAAATTTTTCAAGTTGTACAGTCAAATATGTGTGGTTTGTTGTTTGTCAGTTATTTCTTTTTTTATTAGTTTTCAGTACCAGGAATTGAACCCAGGGATGCTTTACTTCTATGCTATATCCCCAGTCCTTTTTATTTTTTATTTATTTATTTAAATCTTTGGTACTGGGGATTAAACCTAAGATCCTAGCCATTTTTATTTGAGATAGGGCCACGCTAAGTTCCTTAGGGCCTCACTAAATTGCTGAGGCTGGCTTTGAACTTGTGATCCTCCTGCCTCAGCTTCCTGAGTTGCTGGGATTACAGGTGTGCACCACTGCGCCCAGTTTTATTTTATGTTTAGAGACAGAGTCTCACTCACTTCTGTGACTGGCCTCAAACTTGAGATCCTCCTGCCTCAGACTCCTGGGATTACAGGCATATGTAACTGTGCCTAGCAAATTACTTCTTAATAGTAGTCTTTTTAAAGAAAATAAAAGGGACAAGTAAATAGAGGAACATGTCTTGATAAAAATTCATGTGAAAGGCCTGCAGATTTGTTTCTATTTGGGTTACATGACCTTTAAGTCTCTCAGTGTGATTCAGTGAAAATATGAAGGGATCTTCAGCCATGTACTTCAGGAAACTTAACACAAAAAACAAATAACCCAATTAATAAATGGGCAAATGAATTAAACAGACACTTCTCAAAAGAAGAAATACAAATAGCCAACAAATATATGAAAAAACATTCAACATCATTACCAATTTGGGAAATGCAAATCAAAACTACACTGAGATTTCATCTCACACCAGTCACAATGGCAGCCATCAAGACAAATTATAATAAATGCTGGAGAGGATGTAGAGGAAAAAGGAACACATTTACAGTGTTGGTGGGATTGTAAATTAGTACAACCAGTATAAAAATCAGTGTGGAAGTTCCTCAAAAGACAAGGTATGATGACCACTCCTCAGTGTCTATCCTGAGGAATTAGTTATCACACTACAGTGCTACATGCATGTCCATGTTTATAGCAGCACAATCCGTAATAGCTAAACTATGGAACCAGCCTAGAAGTCCATTGATGGATGAATGGATAAAAAAAATGTGGAGTTTTATTCGGCCATAAAGAAAAATGACATTTTGTCATTTGTAGGAAATGGAACTTTAGACTATAATGTTAAGTGAAATAAGCCAAACTTAGAAGGTCAAAAGTTGTATGTTTTCTCCCATATGTGGAATCAAGAGAGGAAAAAGGAAAAGAAAGGTTGGGGGACAGTGAAAATCAAAGGGATATCAGTAGAGGGAAGAGACCAGGGGATAGGAGGAAGGGAGGGAGGGAGGAAGTACTGGTCAGTGATATTGGCCAAATTGTATTGTTAGATTGTGTGGATGTATGCATATGTAACAACAGATCCATCATTATGTACAATTATAATGCACCAATAAAAATGTGAAAGAAGCCAGGCGCGGTGGCGCACGCCTGTAATCCCAGCACTTTGGGAGGCTGAGACAGGAGGATCACGAGTTCAAAGCCAGCCTCAGCAATGGCGAGGCACTTAGCAACTCAGTGAGACCCTGTCTCTAATAAAATACAAAAAAGGGCTGGGGATGTGACCCAGTGGACGAGTGCCCCTGAGTTCAATCCCCGGTACCACACACACACAAAAAAAAAGTGAAAGAACTAATAAAAAGAAAAAATACATAAAGAGAGCAGGTATGACATTCTCAATATTAAACAATAGGAATTATTAATTAGGATTAAAAAATTTAATAACATCAAGTGGATAGACTCAGGTGGCCATCTATATCAGCTTCGTCTCTATAGTAGAGATATATGAGACCCTGGGATCAGACAGTCCTTGAGTGTACTTAATGGGCCTTGGCCAAATACAACTTTTTTCCTACCATATGTGCTGATAGACAGCCAGTCTCCTTCTAAATGACCCATTCATCTTTTAAAATACATATGTCAACACTTTTAATTTATATTATAGCTAATTTATATGGTCCTGGGAGCCATTTTGTCTCTTCAGTAACATTATACTTGTCTACTGGTTTTCCATACCAAATTTTATGAATAAATTCACTGTACTCATATGATGAAGAACATTCCACATTATTGGGGTTTTCTTATTCCCCTGCCCCCAGCTATCCACACCATAAAGAAATTCATTTTACAGCAGTTAACAACATGAAAAGGGGTGTGTTTAGTTAAGTACATATTTCTCATTCTACAACTAAATTTATTTATTTATTTTAAATGTTTATTTTTTAGATATAGGTGGACACAATATCTTTATTTTATATTTATGTGGTGCTGCTGAGGATCAAACCCAGTGCCTCACTCGTGCCACAACCCCAGTCCCTAAGTTTGGGTTAAATATTATAGATCAAAATAAACACCAGGCTGATTAAAAGGAAAATAAACATTACAGTCAGTAATATTGATCAACTTTGCAGGTAACTGAAAAAAAAGAGAGAGAGAGAGAGAAAAGAAAATCCCTGAAGAGTATTTTAGAGATTACAATATATAACATTTTTTTGTACAAATAGATGTTAGTAAAGCTGAAATACAAAGGAAACATATTAGGAGAAACATTTGAACTATGATCAATATTTATGAAAAATAAATAACTTAAGTTTTATAAAGAGAAATCTCAAGACTCTGGTGGATTGGACTCCCTTGTCCAATCCTCTGCAACTCTACTCCCCTATCTACCCCTGCCCCATCCCCACCTATTGTGAGTCAACATCCTCATATCAGAGAGAACATTTGGCCTTTGCTTTAGGGGGGAATTGGCTTAATTCACTTAGCATGACCGTCTCCAGTTCCATCGATTTACTGGCAAATGCTATAATCCCATTCTTCTTTGTGACTGACTAATTAATATTCCATTGTGTATATGTACCACGTTTTCTATATCCATTCATCTGTTGAAGGGTACCTAGGCTGGTTCCATAGCTTAGCTATTGTGAATTGAGCTGCTATAAACATTGACGTCGTCACTTCACTATAGTATGCTGATTTTAAGTCCTTTGGATATAAGCCGAGGAGTGGGATAACTGAGTCAAATGGCGGTTTCATTCCAAGTTTTTAGAGGAATCTCCATACTGCTTTACAGAGTGGTTGCACCAATTTACAGTCCCACCAGCAATGTATAAGTGTACCTTTCCCCCCATAGCCTCACCAACATTTATTGCTACTTTTATTCTTGATACTTGCCATTCTGATTGGAGTTGAATTCTCAGTGTAGTTTTAATTTGCATTTTTCTAATTGGTAGAGATGTTGAACATTTTTTCATATATTTGTTGACCCATCATATTTTTTCTTCTGCGAAGTGCTTGAAGTTCCTCTGCCCATTTATTGATTGGGTTATTTGTTGTTGTTGTTGTTTTGTTTTGTGTTAAGTGTTTTGAGTTCTTTATATATCCTGGAGATTAATGCTGTATGTGAGGTGCAGGTGGCAAAGATTTTTTCCCATTCTATAGGCTCTCTCTTTATGTCCTTGATTATTTCCTTTGCTGTGAAGAAGCTTCTTAGTTTGATTCCATTTATTGATTCTTGATTTTACTTCTTGCACTTCAGGAATCTTGATGAGGAATTTGGTTCTTAAGCCAACTTGATGGAAATGTGGGTCTACTTTTTCTTCTAGTAGGTGCAGGATCTCTGGTCTAATGCCTAGGTGATTCCCACTTTAAAAAAAAAAAAGATTCTGGTGAGCCTTGTGATATATTTATGCTGCTTGCATCTAATTGGTTGATTAAATTAATTTGAACTTAATGACTATGAGAAAGAGATTGTGTGTATAATATGTGTGTGAGTGTGTGTGTTTATGAAGGTTCTCAAGATATGTATATATTTTTTGACCCATTAGACCTACTTGTGGAAATTTATCTTTATTGATTATTTTAATCAAAATATGGAGGGGAAAAATGAATGGACCACTTTTTAAAAATATTTATTTATTTATTAGTTGTACACAATGCCTTTATTTATTTTTACGTGGTGCTGAGGATCGAACCCAGGCCGCACACATGCTAGGCAAGTGCTCTACCCCTGAGCCACAACCCCAGCCCAAGTGGACCACTTTTAACAGGATTTCTGATAGGGTGACAAATGTAGAAATAATTTGAATGTCAGCAATAATGGAATAGGTAAATTGCTATAGGTTACTACTATATTGTCAAAATCATAGTTCTTCTATTTTTTAAAATTATTTGTTTATTTTAATTTGTTATACATACTTGCAGAGTACAATTCATTTCATATTACATATTAAGAGCAGTTTTTCAAGTCACTGATTTTACAGTAATTATTTTCACACCATTTGTGTTTTTATATATGTACTTAGCGGGTTGATGTCTAACTCATTCTGCCATTATGCCTATCCCCCTGCCCCCTCCCTTCTCCTCCCTCCCCTTTGTTCTATTTAACATTCTTTCATTCCTCTCATCCCCTCTCCCTTGCCATTATAATTCAGTATCATCATATCAAAGGAATCATTCCTTTGGTTTTTTGGGATTGACTAGCTTTACTTAGCATTATTTTCTCCAACTCCACCCATTTACCTGCAAATGCCATGATTTTATTCTCTTTTAGTGCTGAGTAGTGTTCCATTGTGTATATATACCAAAGTTTCCCTATCCATTCATCTGTTGATTGACATAGGGGTTGTTTCCACAATCTAGCTAATGTGAATTGTGCAGCTATAAATATTGATGTGGCTGTGTCCCTGTAGTAAGCTATTTTTAAGTCTTTTGGGTATAGACTGAGGAGTGGGATAGCTGGGTCAAATGGTAGTTCCATTCCAAGTTTTCCTAGGAAACTCCATACTGCTTTCCAGATTGGCTGCACCAATTTGCAGTCCCACCAGCAATGTATGAGTGTGCCCTTTTCCCCACAACCTCACCAGCATTTGTTGTTGTTTGTGTTTTTGATAGCTGCCATTCTGACTGGCATGAGATGAAATCTTAGTAGTTTTGATTTGTATTTTCTAATTGCTAGAGATGTTGAACATTTTTTCATATATTTGTTGATTGGTTGTATATCATCTTCTGAGAAGTGTCTGTTCAGTTCCTTAGCCCATTTATTGATTGGGTTGTTGTTTTGTTTTTTTTTTTTTGATGTAAAGGTTTTTGAGAGCTTTATATATCCTTGAAGTTAATGTTCTGTCCGATGTGTATGTGGTAAAGATTTTCTCCCATTCTGTAGGTTCTCTGTTCACCTCACTGATTGTTTCTTTTGCTGAGAAGAAGCTTTTTAATTTGAATCTATCCCATTTGTTAATTCTTGGTTTTAATTCCTGCACTATAGGGGTCTTATTGAGGAAGTTGGGGCCTAATCCAACATGATGGAGATTTGGGCCTACCTTTTCTTCTATTAGGTGTAAGGTCTCTGGTTTAATTTCTAGGTCCTTGATCCACTTTGAGTTGAGTTTTGTGCATGGAGAGAGATAGAGGTTTAATTTCATTTTATTACATGAGGATTTCCAGTTTTCCCAACACCATTTGTTGAAGAGGCTGTCTTTTCTCCAATGAACGTTTTTGGCACCTTTGTCTAATATAAGATAACTGTAGGTGTGTGGGTTTGTCTCTGTGTCTTCTATTCTGTACCATTGGTCAACTGGTCTATTTTGGTTCCAATACCATGCTATTTTTGTTACAACTGCTTTGTAATACAATTTAAGGTCTGGAATAGTAATGCCACCAGCTTCACCCTTCTTGCTAAGAATTGCTTTGGCAATTCTGGGTCTCTTATTTTTCCAGATGAATTTCATGATTGCTTTTTAGGTTTTCATTGTTGTGACCAAAACATCAACAAGAACAACTTAGAGGAGCAAAAGTTTATTTTGGCTCACACTCTCAGAGGTTTAGGCCTTGTTGGACCAACTCCATTCCTTTGTGCCTAAGGTGAGGCAGAACATCATAGCAAGAAGTCTTGGGGAAGGAGTGCTACTGCATTCATGGCAGCCAGGAAGCAGAGAGAGAGGAAGAGGAAGGGACCACAAAGGAAGATACACACTTCCATGGGTGCCAAAAAGATGAATCTCTGCAGGTGTGGATGAAGGTTCCCTGAAGCCATAGGTCAGCAAGGGTGTCCTCCCGAAGACAGGAATTGTAGGCATCTCTAGTTTACAACAAAGAGAAAGGAGGAGAGAGGGATTATTGTCCATCAGCCTGTATTCCACTGGCAGGACTTACGGTGAAGAGGCCAATGGAGAGCAGGAGGCCTATGAGCAAGGTATGGGTCCCTCAGAGCCATCCATCTGTGGTGTAGTTGATCCCTGTAGAGACCAATAAGTCTGCCTCAAGGTGATGAGAAGTTAACAGGTGATCCCTAAGGAGAAGCTGGTTAAAGGTTCAGAACAAGAAAGACAGAAAAGATTATTTGGAGTCAGTATCAGAGACATGAGAAAAGTGAATTTTTTGGAGGAAACTGGGAGGAGGGTATCCAGGTGTAAAGAGGAGCAGGGTTGGAAAGAGATTGAGGAATCGTGTAGAAAAGAAACAAGGAGAGAGAGAACACGACAGGGCGGGAGAGTTTGAAGGCTCTTATGGGTCAGTAAATCTTTTAAATGATGAGAGGCAACAGTGATATGGGCACCAAAGGTCAGCTTTTTTGATTCATGTAGAAATAGGTAAGCAGCAGTCAGAGCCCAAAGACAGGGGGCCCATCCGCTAACAGTGGGATCAAGTTGTTTAGAAAGGTAGGCAATGGAAGCAAAAGTGGAGGCCTTATATTGGCCTAAAACACTAGAGCCAGACCCATCATCTCATGGACAGAAAGGGTGAATGGCTGAAGAAGGTCCGAGAGGTGAAGAGTTGGGGCCTGTAATAGTGCCTGCTGCAGATACCTAAACTCAGCCCAAATGCTTTCGGGGAGGGGCTTTTCCTTAACCCTCTTAGCTGCCTCATATAGGGGTTTTGTATAAAGAGAGAAATTGGAAATCCGGGCATGGAAATATCCCGCTAGCCCTAGGAAGGAAAGAATCTCTTCCTTTGTCTTGGGACATGGGAGAGCCTTGATGAGGGCCTTTTGGTCTAGGGTAATGACCTTTGATTGATCGGAGATCTGAACCCCTAAATGACACAGCCCCAGTGATCCACCTCTTCCAGCTATATGCCCTGCCTACCTACAGTTAGACCATTCAAATTAGGGTGGACTAGTAGGTATGGTGGTGCAGGCTTATAATATTAGCAATTTGGAAGGCTGAGTCAGGAGAATCAAAAGTTCAAGGCCAGCCTCAGCAAATTAGCAAGGCCCTAAACAATGTAGTAAGAAGCTGTCTCAAAGTAAAAAATAAAAAGGGCTGGGATATGGCTCAGTGGTAAAGTGCCCCTGGGTTCAATCCCTGGAACAGAAATAAAACCACACACACACACACACACACACACTACACCTATTATTTATGCACTTCATCGTTAGAGGTTTAACTTGGTGGTAGAGCCCATGTTAAGCATGTATGAGACACTGGGCTCCATCCCCATGCTCCCCTCCACGCAACCATATATATGTATACATATATATATGGCTTCTGAGTTATGCTTTTGAAATTGAAAATCAAGGTATTATGGGGTTTACTTTCTTTTCTTTTCTTTTTTTTTTTTCCGGACAGGGATGGTAGACTCATGTTCTACGGTTGAGCTACATCCCCAGCCCCAACTATTTTGTTTTTTATAATCTCTTCTCCATATCATTTTTTTTTTTTTGCCTTCTGATAAGTAATTTACAACTGTAGTTACATATCACATTCTTAACTTGAAATTGGCTTTCTGTTGGATATTGGAATTGTAGTAAATCTGTTCATTAATTTATAGTAATTAATCCTGTATTTAATCTATAACATGCTGTCTTTCTAGGTGAAAAACCTTAAGGGAGGACACATTCTGAGGCAGAAGCTACAGATTATTGGTCAGGGAATGATAGTAAGGCTGTGTGGTTTTAGATGGACAGAGTGTTGAAAACTGAGCAGCAAGCTGATGCCCAAAACAAAAGAGGGGGCTGGAGGTAGTTTGGCACCATGTCAATAGGCCAAGAATACCACACATTAAAGACGTGGGGGGATGAGAGTGAATAGATAGCTGGGCAGAAAAATGGTCTTTCAGGCCAAATTCATGCATGGTATGTATACTAAGACAATTATCATAAATGTGCACAAAGACTTATTTAGGGGATTTGTGTGACATTATTTATGAAGAAAAAAAGGAAACAAACCATCTTTATGAAACCAGCTTTATGAAATTATGGTGTGTTTCTCCAATGGAATCTTATGCATAGGGACTTGATACTGAGAGGCTGAATAGAATAATGGAAGAGAGATGTTTTATCAGGGGCTTTTTTCTATATAGTAGAATTGTGTCTTGCAGCATTGAAAATTAATAACTTAGTTGAAAGCACCTAGCATGGTACCTGGCACATAGAAATCACTTGGGGAATATTAATTACTTTTGGATGTGGGGTAATAACTAAAGAGCTGGATTTGTTTTGTCAAGGATGTTTAAAGGGACATGTGGAAGAATTTGAAGAATGGAGGAGATCCAGATGACCCAAATCCCGGGCTAAAACAGAAGAAACAAGTAGCTCTGGCTACTCCAAATAATGGAAGCCCTTTATATTTTAGGAAGTGGGAGAGGAAAAAGGAAGAGGAAGTTGGAGAAGGGAGTAGGATAGAGAAAATAAAAAGAAAGAAGAAAAAGGACTGAACATTAAATCATACACATTTAATACTGTAAAGTTGTTCGTACATTCCATATATTGACATAGTCTATTTACTTCTCACTTGAGAAAAAAATTTACAAAATCTCCTGATTGTATAAACTGGATATATTCATGACACTTATGTATTTCATAACATGAATGTCAATAATTATTATTTGTGTATATTTTAATATTCCTTATATGTATTTGACATTGGCAATTTATCACTTCATTAGTATTTTTCACTTTTATCTTTGAAAAATTACAAGGAGCATTTAAGGTATTATTTTTACTCCATACTTAACAATAGAAGCAAATAATTTGAGGAGGAAAATTTGTGAAAAATTGTTTTTTCCAATGAAATGTCCAAGGTTCTCATTCCCCTTTTTAATTGAACCAAAGATGTTGGTATCTTATAGAAATATCATTTGCATGTAGTTCACTAAGTGACCAAGAAAGAAAATTAATTTTGAGGAATAAAAGAGGATACATCCAAAATATAAAGTTAACTGTGAGGATAAGAGTATCCATTAGCAATGTTCAAAATCAGGTATGAACATAGAATTTAGTGAATATCAAGGAGAATAAAAAGAAATCTAAATAAAGGGCTTTTTGAAATTCATGGGAAAGCAAGGAATTCCCTTTTCTAATCAAAAGTAGTTATTAAAATATCTCTTAAAGCAATATTTGTGCCAAAATTCTTGATTATAGAAATTGACCAAAATGAATTAAAACTAGTCATAATTTCATCTATCCAGAAGTATCTTTTGTGGCACACATCTGCAAAATAAGCTTTTCTAGTTAGATTTTTAAGTATAAAACAATCGAAATTACAATAATTTTGAAATTATAATGAATCGCATTTATAATGCAATGCAAAACTAACTGCTCTCAGTAGAAATAACCATTGGATTTCAATCCTGGTAAAATAGCACTTACAATTATAGCATGTAAGTTAAGCCATTTAGTTTTCCTGAGCTTCAATTTCTTTATCTGAGACTGCTATAATAATATTTGCTTCATGTTTCTTATCTGTAGAGCTGCTACAACAATATTAGTTTTATGTTCCTTTCAAGGCTATTGGAAAGAATAAATATGTGAACATTCTTTGGATATTATAAAACACTATATAATGATAGTGATAAATACTAATTTAGGATTCTTTTCACCTAAATTTATATCAATTTAAAAACAACTTTTCAGGGGCTGGGGTTCGACTAGCACGTGCGCAGCCCGGGTTCGATCCTCTGCACCACGTAAAAATAAACGCATTGTGTACAACCAAAAGCAAATAAATAAATATTTTTTAAAAAACACAACTTTCGGGCTGGGGTTGTGGTTCAGTGGTAGAGTGCTCGCCTAGCACATGTGCGACCCGGGTTCGATCCTTAGCACCACGTAAATAAACACATTGTGTACAACTAAAGCAAATAAATAAATATTTAAAAACAAACAAACAAACAAACAAAAAAATAACTTTCCAACACCTGTGAGATAGACCATTTAGTTTTTGGAATTTTGGAATACATATTCAGAATGTGTAGTTTGGAATTACTGATTTGAATATCTTTCCTGTGCTTTTTACTTTACTTTTGTGGCTGATTGTTGATTGTCTATGTAAAAGTCATACAAAACCTTGTACTTTTCTTTCCTGTCTTCTTCCCATAACTATAGCTGAAAACTTCACACTTGTTTTTCTAGGTTCCTTTGCACTTAGGGGTAATTGCATTATATTATTTGAGCTGATGAGGTGTCAAAGTTTGTTGGAGGGCTTCCTGAACAATGTATTTTTCTCTCATATAAGAGAATTTTGTGAAGAAAGTCCAGTTCCCTTTCTATACCCATTTTTTTTTACCTTTGTATTTGAATGCTATTAAATGATTGTCTATTGTTTAACAACTGGAATTGCAACTATTAGGTTTTGTGTGTGTAGAGTGAGAGCAGCTATAGACTATAAGTAAATAAACGACAATGGCCAAATTTGGCCCAAATGTTAGTTTGCCAACCCCCACTTTAGCCCACAGATCTGTAAAACAAGAAAAATTATCCTGGAGGAATACCTAAGGAATTACACTCTAGGAATTTCATCCACACATGGATTTGAGTTAAATGATGAGATACTGGATGATACTATAATATAATGAGACTTTTGGGGTCTTGTGAGGAAGTGAGTGAGTTTTGTATAAGGGAGCAATGTGAATGACTGAAGGTCAGATGGTAGACAGCTTTTAGATGGTCCCCAATGATGCCCGATGCCTGTTGGTGTTTTTTGTTTGTTTGTTTTTTGGTACTGAGGATTGAACCTAGGGTGCTTAACCTCTGAGCCACATCCCCAGTTCTTTTTATTTTTTATCTTGAGAGAGGGTCTGGCTGAGTTGCTTAGGGCCTTGGCAAATTGCTGAGGCTGGCCTCAAACTTGTGACTCTCCTGCCTCAGCTTCCCAAGCTGCTGGGATTACAGGTGTGCACCACCACACCTGGTTCCTATTGGTATTTTCACCTTTGTGTAGTCTCCTTCCACACTGTACCAGAGTTAGTCTGGTACAGAATGTGGCAGAAGTGATAGGGTATTACTTCTGAGATTATAAGACATTGAAGCTTCCATCTTGGTTGCTTTTTTTTTTTTTTTTTTTTCGCTCTTGGATCTAGATGCCATGTTATAAAGACCGCTGTGAGGTGAAGTCTTTTGAAGGAGTCCTCGTAGAAGAGGTTTCCAACCAGTCAGGCCTTCCTGATTCCTATGACTATAGCTCTATTCAGAATGTCCACTGCAGGCTGGGATATAGCTCAGTTGGTAGAGTGCTTGCCTAGCATGCACGAGGCCCTGGGTTCAATCCCCAGCACCACCAAAAAAAAAAAAATCCACTTCTCAGAATGGCCACTGCAACCTCATAAGAAACTTTGAGCCAGAACCACCTAGCCAAGCCACTTTCAAATTCCTGACCCTCAGCAACTGGGAGATAATACATATTTGTTTGGTTTAAACCATTAAATCTGAAATGATTTGTTAGATAGCAATAAAGAACTAATGCATCATCCTGCTGCTACCAGGCTACAGGCCTGAGGATGGCTAAAAGATGAGGGTAGAAATCGATGGGCCCTGAATGACATCACTAAGCCTTTCAACCAAGAACTGTCTGCATTACACACTTTGGAAGTTATAGGAGTTATTTAAAAGTCATTATTTAGGCCGGGCGCGGTGGCGCACGCCTGCAATCCCAGCACTTTGGGAGGCTGAGGCAGGAGGATCACGAGTTCAAAGCCAGCCTCAGCAATGGCGAAGCACTTAGTAACTCAGTGAGACTTTGTCTCTAAATAAAATACAAAAAAGGGCTGGGGATGTGACCCAGTGGACGAGTGCCCCTGAGTTCAATCCCCAGTACCAAAAAAAAAAAAAAAAAGTCATTATTTAAATCAACGTTAGATGGATATTCTGGGTATTCTCTTACTGGAAGATAAAAAACGATACAAAAATGGTTTAATATATTTCTATATATTGATGTGGTCCGCATGTTTCTCTTTATAGTTATTATCCAATTTGTTGCCTTATAATCTGTTAACCATTTCCCTGTCCTTGAGCTTTTGAATTGTTTCAAAAATTTCTTAATACAGGGCTGGGGTTGTGTCTCAGCAGTAGAGCGCTTGCCTAGCATGCTCTGCCTGGTTTGATCCTCGGCACCATGAAAAAATAAAAAGGTATTGTGTACAACTAAAAAAATAAATATTTTTTAAAAAAATTTCTTAATACATATGGCATTGCTTTGAAAATCTTTTGTATGAATTGCTTTCTTTTACCTCTTAGGGTTATTTCTATAGAAATATTTCCTAAATTGTATTTTTGGGTCAAGAGAGGTTGAACACATTCATACTGTTTAAAAAAATTTTTTTTAGTTGTTAATGAATATTTATTTTATTCATTTATTTATATGCAGTGCTGAGAATCAAACCCAGTGCCTCACACTTGCTAGGCAAGCGCTCTATCACTGAGTCACAATCCCAGCCCCTATATTCATACTTATTATTACCAGATTGCTTTCCAGAAAGTTGTAGCTAACTAACTACCCCTACCCCCCATTTGTGATCTTTTTTTCTGCAGTTTTAGTTATCCTCAATGTGGTCCAAAAATATTACATGGAAAATTCCAGAAATAAATAATTCATAAGCTTTAAATAGAGTACCATCCTGAGTAACATGATGAAATCTTACACTGTCCCACTTGGTCCTACCTGGGATCCGAGTCATCACTTTATGCTGCATATCCACACTGTGTCATAGTGCTTATGTTCAAGTGGCCCTTATTTTACTTAGTAACAGCCCTAAAGTGCAAGAGTAATGATGCTGGCAATTTTTTACAACATATTGTTATAACTTTTCCCTTTTATTATCAGTTATTGTTTATCTCTTAATTTGTAAATTAAACTTTGTACAGAAAAAAAACAGTATTTAAAGTGTTTAGTACAATATGAGGTTTCAAGCCACTGTGCATGTGGAATATGCATGCCTCCTGCCCTGCCCTGTGGATAATGGGGAGCTACTGTTGTAAAGGTGCCTATTTTCTGTAGTTTACCAAATAATTTTGCTATCATGGCTCTGTGTTTTTCTTTGTCTTCATGCTGTCTCATTATTTGTTTAATTGGAATTGCTTTGTTTTGTGAAAATTTAAATTCAGTTTTACAACTAGGCACAGTAGCGCACTCCTGTAATCCCAGGGGCTTGGGAGGCTGAGGCAGAAGGATAAGTTCAAAGCCAGCCTCAGTAATTTAGCAAGGTCCTGAGCAAATAAATAGACTCTGTCTCAAAATAAAAAATAAAAAGGGCTGAGGATGTGGCTCAGTGGTTAAGCATCCCTGGGTTCAATCCCTAGTACCAAAAAAACAACAAAAAAATTTTAGGGACAAGTTTTCTGCTTAATATATTCTTGTAGGTGTTGTCAATTGTAGCTTTAAAATGCTGTAATTCTGATGAAATTAGTTCACTGTCAAAAACTGCAAAATACATAATTTGGTATTCTCATTCTCTTATAAAATACACATGAAACTTATTTAGTCATTCTTGTTGGAGCAAATCTCCATAGATTTATTCCTTTATTTAAATAATATATTCATATAGTTCTTTATTTCTACCATTGGAGTTCTGACTTTCAAAAACTAAGTATTCTGAGACATGAATCAAGTTGTTTTTTGTTTTGTTTTATTTTTTTACCTTATTTTTACACTGATATATAAAAATTCTACATATTAATGAAGTACTTTGTAATGTTTTAATATATGTGTACATAGCTCAAGGGTTTTTTTTTTTTTTTTTTTTTTAATTGTACTGGGGATTGAACCCAGGATTTAGCACACATTAGGCAAGCACTTTACCACTGAACTAGATTCCCCAACCCCACCCTGCCCTACCCTGTTTTTGTAAAGTACTGGGAATTGAACCTAGGACATAATAACACTGAACTATGTCCCTTGGTCTTTTTATTTTGAGATCATCTCACTAAATTGTGAGGCTGGCTTGAACTAGTGATCCTCCTGCCTCAGCTTCCCTAGTCATTGGGATTACAAGTGTGGCCCACCACCCTCGGCTTCTTCATGCTGTCTGGCTTATTTATTTGTTTGGTACTGGGAGCTGATCCCAGGGGCACTTTACCACTGAGCTACATCCCAGGTCCTTTTTATTTTGAGACAGTGTGTCACTACCCTGTTGAGGCTGGCTTCAAACTTGCTGTCATCATGCCTCAGCCTCCTGAATTACTGGAATTACAGGCATGAGCCACTATACCCAGCTCCCCACCCCTTTCCAATTTTTTATTATTTTTATTTATTTATTTATTTTGGTACCAGGGATTGAACCCAGTGGTGCTTAACCAGTGAGCCACATCCAGCCCTTTTTTATATTTTATTTTGAAACAGGGTCTCCCTAAATTGCCAAGGTTGGCCTCCAACTTTCTAGCTCCTACCTCTGCCTCCATTCAGCTGGGATTACAGGTGTGTCCACATGACAGTTCAATTTTTAATGTTGTTTAATAATAAGCCTGATTTTAAAAAGAAAGTTTTGGATTTACAGAAAAATTGCAAAGATAATAAAAAGTTTTCCACATATCCTGCAATCTGATAATTAACTATCACATATTAACATGTTGCAATTAATAAACCAATATTTTAAAATCTTATCTTGTGTTTGTGTTATCTTGTATATGTTGGGAGATCAAACCCAGGACCTCCTACATGTAGGCAAGTGGTCTACCACAGAGCTACATCATTAGCCCTAATGACCCAGTATTGATATTTTAATTGAAGTCTACTTGAATTCAGATTTCCTCATTTTTTTTTAATATTTTTATTATTTATTTGCTTTAGTTGTACATAATGCGTTTATTTGTACATGGTGCTGAGGATCGAACCCGGGCCACGCACGTGCTAGGCGAGCGCTCTACCGCTAAGCCACAATCCCAGCCCCAGATTTCCTCATTTAAAAAAAAAATTTTTTTTTACCTATTGTGCTTTTTCTATTCCAGAGTACCACATTACATTTAGTCTTTATGTTTTCTTTGGCTCCTCTTGGCTACAACAGTTTCTTTTCTTTTTTTGAAAAGTTATTTTATTATTATTTTAAGTTGTAGATGGACACACAATATCTTTATTTTATTCATTTATTTTTATGTGGTGCTGAGGATCAAACCCAGTGCCTCACGCATGCCAGGCAAGCACTCTACCACTGAGCTATATAACCTCAGTCCTGGCTACAACAGTTTATCTTAGACTTTGTTTTTGGTGACCTTGACTTTTGGCAAGAGTGCTGATCAGGTATTTTTTAAGAATGATCCTCATTTTGGACTTGTCTGATGTTTTTCTGATTATTAGATTGGGTTTATGGGTTTTGAAGAGGAAGACCACAGAAGTACAGTGCCATTTTCATCTCATCTTGCCAACATGAGTTAATGTTGTTGATGTTGACATTGATCCCCTGAGGTGAGGTAGTGTTTGTCAGGTTTCTTCATGATAAAGTTACTGTCACCATCTTTTCATAGTATCCTCTCTGGAAGGAAGTCAGTATGGATAAATTACACTTAAGGAATGAGGAGTTATGCTCTCTACCTGCTAATTATTTGGAATTCTTCTGTACAGATTTGTCTATTCTGTCCCATTTATTTATTATTCAATGATTTATGTCAGTATGGACTCATTGACATTTGTTATATATTTTTAAAGTTTTTTGTTATTATAGTGAAGTTTGTTTTATTTCTTGTCATTAAAAAATAAGAATGCAAATGAGTTTATAACTTGCAAATTTGCTGAAAGATTTTCCTTGTTATTTTGGTTGAATTTCTTAACTTTTGTATGTCTAGAATTACTTTTTGCTCTATTTCACCCTAGATTGTGAGTTTTTTAGCAGTTAAGGCTTATTCATATATTTGTGTTCTCACTATATAGGATGAACATAGTTCTTGTTCAATACATGTTAAATAAATACATCAATAAGTAGGGGTTTTTGTGTGTTTTTGGTTTTGAAGGTTTTTGTTTTGTTTTTGGTGGGGAGTAGCTTGTTTTTATTTTCTGTTTCTTACAAAGTTTTGATTTTATAGCAATTTAGGGTTCTGACTTCCATTTCTTTCCCACTGATTCTTTTTTTATTTTTTTTCCCAGTCCTGGGAATTGAATATCCCAGGGCCATTTACCTCTTGGCTACATCCTCCAGCCCTTTTTATCTTTTCTTTTGAGATAAGAGTCTCACTAAGTGGCTTAGGGCCTCCCAATTGCTGAGGCTAGCTTCAAACTACTGATGCTCCTGCCTTAGCGTCCTAAATCACTGGTATTTCAGGAGTGTACTACCACATCCAGCTGTCAGAATTCTTCATAACATTGTCTGAACAATTAACTTTTTTTATGATTACCAGCTAATGAGGAGCCAAAATCCATTGAAATTGGGGGAAAAAAAGTTTTACTACTAAACTTTATAGGTTCTTTTCATATAGAACTAGCATCATGAGTTTAATCCTAATTTATGTGTATGAGTGAATAAGTTAAAAATAAGTTATTAAATAACAAGCCCCTAAATGTCTACATGTAGAGAAGTGGTTAACAGTGATACAGCAGTATTAAAAAATTCTACACAGGGGCTGGGATTGTGGCTCAGTGGTAGAGTGCTTGCCTAGCACCTGCGCGGCCCGTGTTCGATCCTCAGCACCACGTACAAATAAACGCATTGGTACAACTAAAGCAAATAAATAAATATTTTTAAAAAATCTACACAGCTCTTTAACAGAATGAAGTACATCTACTAAATCTGGCATGTAAGGAAGTTCAAGATCTACAGAAAGACAAAAATAAGTTATAAGGAAGTATGTGTATTCTGATTGCATTTTTCAGATTATCTCAGTGTATATTCAAACAAACATATATGTCAGTATATGCCTTGAAAAAAGATCTGGAAGGATAGGACTAAACTGTTAATGTGGATAACTTAGGGTAGTGAACTAGAAAAGAAGGCAGCAAGGGATTTTCAAAAAATAAGAAGCATATCAAATAAAAAGTTTTTTTAAATGACCATTTATTTTGAAATTAAATGTAAAAAGACATTTTTAGAATCAATAGCTAGAAAAGCACACCAGTGTGTATTTTATTTATAAAACAAGATGCCATTCTGTTTGCATTTATCCTGAGATTATAATCATTTCCCTTCCTTGACATCATGTTTTATAAGTCATCACAGTTATAGTAAAATGTATTTTTTATAAATAATGGAGGGCTGAGGTATAGCTCAGGGGTAGAGCACTTGCCCACAGGGCACAAGAACCTGGTTTCTATCCCCAGCACAATATTGATAACAATAGAGTCCATTAAAATTACTGTACAGGTGTCACGATGGGCAAAAGTGCGACATCTGCAGTCGAGGGGAGACATAAAGAATGTTCGTGTGCTTCTGCCCTTTTCAATGTTTTATTTACTCAAATCACTCAATACAATTTCACTCTGTAGGATCTTAATCAAGAAAATGACAATTGTTAATGTTGGGCACTGCAATAAATATAATCAATTCAAAGGAAAAAATTGTAAGTTTACTCTAAGCACTGCAAACACACTTAATCACAACAGACTTATTACAGACATTTCCTCTGCATGCTAAGCTTAAGTGCTAGATTTAAAGTCTTAAGTCTTAGATCTTAAGTCCAGCAGATGCACTCAGGCCGCAGCGACCAGGTCAGGAACTTATAGAGCCTTCTCCTGGGTGGAGTTGACAGTTGGCTGATGCAGGAGCCCTGTTTGGGGAGATGGCTTGAATTGCGGTTGACTATGGGCCACGGAGATTTGGGCATTGTCGCCTTCCGTAGTCTCACGGGACTTGGCCCGGGATCTCGAGTGACTTGGCCGAGATTGCTGATCGGGTCAGCGCCATTTTGGTGGTGTGTGCGGTGCGTGTTAGTCGTTGTTAGAGCCAGAGAGAAAAGTTATCAGAATAAAAAGCGGTTTGTCTCCAGTTTGCCTCTGAACTTCTTCCCGTGGCTTCGTTGCTCCAAGCGGCCATTGCTTCAGGCAGCAACAGGTGGCGGCCCTTACGGGGACTTTGGAGCGGACAGGTAAGAACTGAAAGGTCTCTAAAGATGGGTTCGAATATAACTGAATCCCAAGTGATAGAGGCTATGCAAAGACTCCTTGATATACCTGACTCTGTTCTCAGTGAGGAGGATATAGAAAAAAGTGAAAGTGATCAAAAAAGTGTAGCTTCCACTGGGCCAACTAAGACCAGTAAAGACAGTATTAGAAGAGTCCCAAAAATGACAAAAATCCAAGATATTAGAGCTATTCGGGAGTTATTGGAGATAGCTGAAGGATACTTGCGCTTAATGGAACCTGGGCCTCAGGATATTGCTGTCAGTGAAATTAGCAGTGGTGAGGAATCTAGTAAAAGTGATCCTGAGAAAATGAGGAAAAAGAAACTAAAAAAGACCAAGAAAAAGGACCGTCCAGTAGAGGAACCACTTGTGTCCTCTACTCCCCCATGGGTGGAATCCATTACAGAAAATATGAAGGGTATTACTAGGCATTTGCATACCCTAGAAACAGAAATAAAAAGTCTTTCTGATCGCTTATGCGCTCTCGAGGGCAACTCACAGATACATTGGGAACCGCCAGCATTTGAAAAGAAAAATGGACAGAGGGTCCATCAGTCAGTAGATTTCAAAACAATAAAAAATCTCAAAGAGGCAGTAATGACTTATGGGCCCCAAGCTCCTTTCACGTTGAGTATGCTGGAGTCCCTTAACACCTTTAGCTTAACCCCCTCAGACTGGAAAAGTCTATGTAAAGCAGCATTAAGCAGGGGGCAATTCTTGGTTTGGCGATCGCAATTCCAAGAACTTTGTATAGAAACGTCTAAAAGAAATGCGGCTGCAGGGTTTGGAAACTATAATATAGACATGCTCACAGGAGAAGGGCAATTCGCAGACTTACAGGCTCAAAAAGATTATAACCCAGATGTATATGCTCAGACAAATACAGCTGCCTTAGAGGCATGGAAAACTGTACAAGGACCTGGGGATCTACAAGGTAGCTTGTCAAAAGTGATTCAAGGACCTAATGAACCATATGCTGATTTTGCTGATCGACTTTTGAGAACTGCAGGTAGTGTGTTTGCAGATGTTGATCAAGCTATGCCATTAGTTGTTCAATTAGCATATGAAAATGCTAATAAATGCTGCCAAGCAGCCATCAGGCCATGGAGAACTAAAAAGGATCTTTCCGTATATATACAACTATGTAAAGATATAAATGACGCCTTTGTCACAGGAAATGTGATTGCAGCCTCAATGAGAGGTGCTTCCCCTCGAAATTTCACAAAGGCTAAACGTAGACATTATAATCAATCAGGATATTCCAGGCAAAATTATCATAATCAATCAGGCTATTCTAAGCAAAATCCCAAAAGAGAAATAAGACCAAGCTCATACCGTGCCCCAGGCCGCTGCCACATGTGTAAAAAGTGAAATCATTGGGCCAATAAATGCCATTCAAAATTTGACATCCATGGAAATCCTTTGTTCAGGAATTCAAAAAACGGGGCACGGGGCCCAATACCCCGGGGCCCACAAATGTACGGGGCATTGGAGGAGGAGTATCCTCAAGCATCCACTCAGATGCTTCCCCGACACAATCCCTACTACCCATCCACTCCCTCGCCAGAGGAACAAGAGGAAATGCAGGATTAGACCTCTGTTCCACCGCCCGAATAGTGTTAACACCTGAAATGGGGGTTCAACTGATTCCCACAGGAGTCAGGGGACCTCTTCCCTCAGGGACTGTAGGACTTATTATCGGGCGTAGTCCTAAAAGCTTATTAGGTTTGCAAGTGACCCCAGGTATAATAAACTCAGACTACAAAGGGGAAATAAAAATAATGCTTAGCTCACCCCAAAGTATAAGTTCTGTTAATCAAGGAGATAGAATTGCTCAGTTGCTTCTCCTTCCCAATTTACATAATTCATAATGGGTATGCCTCAAGAAGGGAACAATAGAGGATTTTGTTCCACTGACTCAAGACCCATGGCTTGCTGGGTTCGAGACTGTTCAAGGAGGCCTATGTATAAAATAAAAATCCAAGGAATAGAAATGGAGGGATTAATAGATACTGGAGCTGACTCTTCCATTATTAATTTACGCCAATGGCCCAAGCACTGGCCTCTGCAAAAAGCTTCAACCAGTTTAAGAGGCTTGGGATATAATAACCTCCCAGATAAAAGTGCGGTAATTTTAAAATGGGAGGATGATGAAGGCCATAAAGGAACATTTCAGCCTTATGTTTTACCTAATCTACCAGTTACTTTATGGGGAAGAGATATTTTGCAACAAATGGGAGTACACCTTGCAACCAAGCCTGCAGATGTTAAATGTGAAAATCTACAGGGTAATCTTAACCATAAAAGAAATCATTATCAAAAAGTACAGAGTAATCTTAACCCTAAAAATAATCATTATCATAAAGGAAAAAGATATTTTTTTTTCGGGGCCACTGAGAAAATAATTTTGAAAATACCATGGCTTTCTGATAAGCCAGTGTGGGTCCCTCAGTGGCCCCTATCTAAAGAGAAATTACAAGCGGCCCACCAATTAGTTCAGGAATAATTAGAAGCAGGTCATATAGAACCTTCCACCTCTCCCTGGAATTCCCCCATATTTGTGATCAAGAAAAAGTCAGGAAAATGGCGATTGTTACATGATCTTAGACAAATCAATAAAACCATGCAAGTTATGGGGCCTACTCAACCTGGACTTCCTAGTCCCGTAGCTATTCCAAAAAATTTCCATCTTATTACTCTTGATATAAAGGATTGCTTCTTTTCTATTCCCCTACATCCTCTGGATGCCCCCAGGTTTGCTTTTTTCCGTTCCTTCTATGAACAATAATGGCCCTGATCAGAGATATCAATGGAAGGTTTTACCACAGGGTAAATAGCTAAACAGGCTAATAGCCCCACCATATGCCAAATATATGTGGACAAGGCTATCCAACCCATTAAAAATAAATATCCAAACCTCATGTGTCTACATTACATGGATGATATTTTATTGGCCCACCCTAATCAAAAAATCTTATTTAATATATTCAGTGACGTGGTAGAAAATTTAAAAAAATACGGATTATATATAGCAGAAGAAAAAGTTCAAACCAGATCTCCCATATTATATTTAGGATTTAAAATCATGGATACTTTTGTTAGACCCCCAAAAATTTTAATAAATAAAGAACATTTGACCACCCTCAATGATTTCCAAAAACTACTGGGAGACATTAATTGGCTTCGCCCTGCACTAAACCTCACTACTGGCCAACTAAAACCTTTATTTGACATCCTTCGCGGAGACCCTGATCCATCTTCACCGCGAACATTGACTCCTGATGCTAGGAAAGCTTTAAAGTTAGTAGAAAAAGCCATCGAAGGAGCTCACTGTGATAGATTTGATTTAACTCAACCACTGATGTTGATTATTATTTCTTCACAATATACACCCACAGGAGTATTTTGGCAACAAGGGCCTTTATTATGGATACATTTGCCCGTGTCTCCTAAAAGTATAATTGAATCTTATACCTCCATGGTGGCTAAACTTATTCTTCAAAGACTTAAGACTTCTACTAAAATATTTGGCATTCACCCTGCTACTATTATTACTCCCTATTCATCATCACAGATTGAATATTTATGCTTCAATGATAATGATTGGGCTATAGCTAAATGCTCTACTTCTGAAAATTTTGATAATCATCTTCCTAAGTCCCCTATATTATCTTTTTGTATTAATCATCCTATTATATTTCCACAGGTAATAAAAAATCAACCTATTCCTAAGGCATTTAATGTATTTACAGATGGGTCCTCAAATGGTACTGCTACAGTAGTCACTAAAAAAGAAAATATGACTTACATAACTGCACACAAATCAGCTCAACTAGTGGAATTGGAAGCTGTGGTAAGAGCTCTGGAAAATTTTAGGGACCAGCCCGTAAACATTTTTTCAGATAGCCACTATATTGTACAAGCCGTCCCAAAATTAGAGTTAGCAGGACCAATAGCACCTCATACTCCAGCCTTTAAATTGTTTTATCAAATACAAAAACTTTTGTGGGCAAGAAAAGAACCTCTATTCGTAGGCCATATTAGAGCACATACTAATTTGCCTGGTCCCCTCCATGAAGGTAATCAAAAGGCTGATGAACTTACAAAAACAATATTTATACTTTCAGTGCTCCAACAAGCTACTTTATTTCACTCCCAGTTTCATGTCAACAGCACCACCTTGCAAAGTACGTTTAAAATCACAAAGGAGCAAGCCAGAACAATTGTAAAAGATTGTAAATCTTGTATGACACATTTGCCCAATCCTCATTTTGGCGTTAACCCTAGAGGGTTAATGCCCAATCATTTGTTGCAGATGGATGTTACCCATGAGCCAAGTTTTGGAAAATTGCGATTTATTCATGTTACCATAGATACATGCTCAGGCATGATTTTTGCTTCCTTACATTCTGGAGAAAAAGTTAAAGATGTTACATCTCATTGTTTGCAAGCTTTTGCTGCATTGGGCATCCCCAAAATGCTTAAAACAGATAATGGCCCTGCATATACGTCCTCATCTTTCAAACAGTTTTGCGCAAAATTCAATATATCCCATAAAACAGGCATCCCATACAATCCTCAGGGTCAGGGCATTATTGAAAGAGCAAACCGAACACTGAAAATTATGTTATTAAAACAAAAAGAAGGAAATTGGAAAAGTCCTAAGGACAGATTGGCAGTTGCCCTGTTTACCTTAAATTTTTTAACTTTAGACTCTAATGGTTATTCTGCTGGAGACAGACATTGGAATCCACACCAACAACATAAACCTTTGGTTTACTGGAAGGATGTTCTTTCAGGTACATGAAAGGGTCCAGATCCAGTATTAATTTGGGGAAGAGGATCTGTTTGTGTTTTTCCAAAACACGAATCCTCTCCAATATGGATACCATCTAGATTAATAAAACAGGTACCACATCAAAATGATCAAGATGAAGTTATTGAAGAATCAAGATTAATAAAAAAGGTACAAAATCAAGAGGACCAAGATGAAGGTATAGAATGATTCCCTCAAAAGAGTCCTTCAAAATATTTCACAACTTAAGTGTCATTCCTCCCGGCCGGGACGAGGAGATCTCTCTTTAGTGTGCACACAATTGTATTTTTTTTTTCTTTTTATACATGTCTTTATGACTGTACATTTGTCTACATTTCATGTTAATGTGACGTCACAAATATATGTTTGTATGTTTGTGCATCTGTCCAGTGTGACGTCACAAATAACAAAGCGCTTATGAAAAAAAAAATATATATATGGATCCAAATAACTTTAATTCATTTTAGGTTAAGAGTATTCAATTAAGAGTAAATAATTTTATAAATGAAGGTACTTTCAATTTTGATTTATAGGTGTCCCTGGGACTTCTCTTTAGCAAACGATATGACTAGTGCTATATAACCTGATATTTTGGTCTTTTGACATAAGATTGTTTATTTGTTATTAACTTCATTTGTTTAATAGCTCATTAATTTCAATTATCTCAACAGGTAAAAGATTGCTCTGTATACAGAGACTCAAGGGTTCCAGCTAACAAATTATTTCTCCAAAGTGCCTTTACCTTTTCTTTCATCTATCTTTAATGCAGTAATTACCCTCAGTCTTTCTTTGTTTTGTTCTAAATATGATATTTTTCCAACTTATGTTTGTAAAAGCTCAACCAGCGATGTGTGTGAACAAAAATCAACTTTAATTTTCTAATCTAATTATTCTATTTTGTAGTTTGACAACTCGCCTCTTGACTCAGTGCTGCAATAGCACTGCCTTTCCTTTAATAATTGATGCTTGAGTTTCTAGGTAGCGGGCCCTGAAGATTTGCCGGTGGCATTGTCTAGACATAAAAAAGACGTCTGCTGCTACAGCTGCAGGGATCGCGGCCGCCGCAAGCATCCCTGCTGCTCAAGCATCAAACAACCTCACCAACAGTGTGGCCTCTGCTCTACATGCATGGGGCCTCCTACAGCAACGTGTTATAACAAATGGACATTTTGATCTTTCATTGTTTGGGACTTTACGGGACCATGCCTTGCGGGTATTTGTCTAGAGAATTCAGTGTGTTACTTGATGGAACTTAGGGCAGCTGATTTGTTTAAACAATTTGATATGCTATGCAATTTGGCTCATCACCAAAAGGCTTGTCGCCTTAAAGCCGCAACATCTCCTCACAATTGGACGGCTGTTAGTCATCATACACAGTCAATCCTAAAGGGCTCCATTGGATGGCTGGTTAGCCAATGACGGGTAAGATCCCCAGAGGGGGACAACCTAAGGCAGGCACAGTCGCACGGGACAGTCTCATGTGGCCGACATATCAACCTAAGACAGGAGTCAAGGGCACAGCCTTGATTATCCGATGACGGGTAAGAATGTTGGTTGCACATAGACATCCTAGAGCATCCCCTCTTTTAAAACAAAAGGGGGGAAATGCAGGAGCCCTGTTTGGGGAGATGGCTTGAATTGCGGTTGACTATGGGCCTCGGAGATTTGGGCATTGCTGCCTTCCGTAGTCTCACGGGACTTGGCCCGGGATCTCGAGTGACTTGGCCGAGATTGCTGATCGGGTCAGCGCCATTTTGGTGGTGGTGTGTGCGGCGCGTGTTAGTCATTGTTAGAGCCAGAGAGAAAAGTTATCAGAATAAAAAGCTGTTTGTCTCCAGTTTGCCTCTGAACTTCTTCCCGCGGCTTCGTTGCTCCAAGCGGCCATCGCTTCAGGCAGCAACAGGCTAAGGAGACTGTCTTAAGGAGAAGTCGCCTTTCTCACTAGAGTCAAGAGGCTACTATAGAGTTTGAGAGCGCTGAGGACTAGGTAGAGGATCAGGCAGATGAGAAGAGTTGGGATGTCAGTCCAGGTCCTCATCAGGCTCTCAGGCTTGTGTGCATCAGTGTCAGCTGGCTGAATGTCTGTTCATTTGCTCCAATATTTATATTAAATTTTGGGAGCTTCTGCTCACCCTTTGGGTCCCTATCAGCTGTTACCAGGTTTCTTAGTGACATCTTTCATTCTTAGAGTCAGGACATGTGGTTTGGTGATTTCCACCCTGATATCACACGTTTGACTCTTATCAGGGTTATGACAATGATATGTGACTTCACCCTCTTTTGGGTTGTGGAAAGTGACTTGCTTTTATCAGGCTATGCCTGACTAACATATTGGAAGGCTCCGTGGCTTGCCTGGTGAGACTGCAGGTTTATTTAAAAATGGAGTTACGCCGGGCGTGGTGGTGCACGCCTGAAATCCCAGCACTTGGGAGGCTGAGGCAGGAGGATTGCGAGTTCAAAGCCAGTCTCAGCAATGGTGAGGCACTTAGCAACTTAGTGAGACCCTGTCTCTAATAAAAAATTCAAAAAAGGGGCTGGGAATGTGACCCAGTGGTAGAGTGCCCCTGAGTTCAATCCCCAGTACCCCCCCCCCCAAATAAATGGAGTTACTTAGGCTAAGGCCCTTCTTAGGTTAAGGCCATCCTTACCCACAGTGGTAGAGTACTTGCCTAGCACGTGTGAGACACTGGGTTTGATCCTCACCACCACATAAAAATAAATAAATTTAAAAAATAATAATAAAGGTATTGTGTCCATCTGTAACTAAAAAAAATTTTCTTAAATTACTTCACTAATTCTATACACATTTTTCCATTCCGTAAATTACCTGAATATCTTTTATTACAAATGGCTTTGTTTGAATCTGAAAACTAAATGCCATCTAAAGTACTTCCATTATTATAATAAGCTTTTTAACCACATAGAAAGATACTTTGAGACTAGTTTCCCTTGACATTTTAAAATGAGTTGTTTATAACTCAAGGTTTTCTGTTCCTTCACTCAGCCTACTTTTTTCCTTGTCCCTTTTTTCTATTTTCTTTTTAGAACCTGTTTTTCTTCTTACCTCCAGAGTAGCAGCTCACACACTGTACTTTTAAAAATTTATTACAGTAATAATATGATTTTCCAACACAAAATTTTTGTGTAGTTCTCATTTCAGTAATTTGTAGAAAAGTGAAAGTTTGTTAAAACTTGGAAAATTAGAGTATGACACCTTATAAAAATGGAATGTGCGTCAGTTTTCAACAGGGTGGGAATTGTTCTTTCATTAAAAGGTATCTTGTGTTCTCAACTGATTCAAGCAAGAATTTTTCATAAAAGGACCAACTATAGAGAAAACAGAGCATAGATTCAGTAGAAAAGGGCAGGGAAATAGGAGAAGATATGACCATCTGCCAGTGGTCATAGCACTAAGCCCATTTTGCTGGTTATGATCCTACTTACATGTTGTACCCCAAGACTCTGTGACCTGCTTCCTTTACTATTTCTTGGATTGGGAAGGTGGTGGGAAACCATAGCATGTGTTTCGTTTAGTGCTGTTGTACTGTTTGGTTCTATAAGTAGAATAGTGGTAACTGTTAAATTTAGGATTTGGTATAGATGAATTATGGCCTTTGGGCTTTTCTTCTTACTGTATTCATATGGTATTGTTTTATATATATGTATACAAGCCCAATTTGCATTCTGCTCAAATGCACATTCTTTTACTCCAGGCTCCTCTTTAAATGACCTTGAGTTTTACTTTTCAGAGAAAAATCAAAGCAAATATGTGCTTTCTAACTTCATTCTTCTTTACCTGGATAGCGTCTGTACTCGTGCTGTTTTAAAAAAGTATGTATCATTCTTCTTGGAGGTTAACCTTTCTAGTATGTGCTGGATCCTTTACATTGTGGGCTCAAGAATCTTGTCCCATTCATTATCTCCTTCTCATCTTGCGTGTTTCTCCTGTCTGTCTCACTCAATCGACCAAGATCAAAGTTAAAAACAAAAGCAAAAAAACCTTTCATTTGCCCTTCAAGCTGACCTTCCCTTCCTTATCCAGCACTTGGAAACAATAAATAGTTTATGCCTGCATTATCTCACTACATAATCCTAATTTTGCCCTGACCTATTCATTTGTTGCATGAAGTAGTACTAAGAATCTACCCTCTTATCCTGTGTCATTGGCAAGACCTGGCAGTTGAGCCATGCTATGTGGGACAGCCAATACTACCAGTTCCAGAAGGCCTGGACTGTAGTCCTCTGCCTGCTTCATACTTTGCTACATTCTGGGGCTCTAGGCCTGACTTTGGTCTTTTTGACTATCACCCTTATCTTTTTAGGAATTTAAGGAATATGAATTCTGGAAAGATCCCTGTTGTCCTAAGTGGTTTTCCAAAAGCCCCTTTGCCCTAATACCTTTGCTTTATAAGAATTGAATGTGCCCTAAAAAAAATAGGTTGTAGGGATAGACGGGCACTCATCACTGCTTCTAACAGTCAACATTGTTGAACACTGTTTTTATGGAGTACTAGAGATTGAACCTTGAACCCAGGGCCTGGCACATGCTAGCCAAGCACTTTACCACTGAGCTATATCCTCAGACCTTTTTAAATTTTGAGATAGGGTCTTTCTGAGTTGCCCAGGCTGGCCTCAAACTTGTGATCCTTTTGTCTCTGCCTCCCAAACAGCTGAGATTACAGGCCTGTGCCACCACGCCCAGCTCATTTCTTGCTCTTGAAGGTCTCTGGTTTTGGTCACAGTGAGAGCATACCTGTTCTCCTCTCCTTTTCTAGCCACTGTTTGTTTAGTCACCACCCCTTTTTTTTTTTTTTTCCTACCACCACCCTTTTCTGGTTTCTTGATAATTTTTATTATCAAGCAACTGATTATTTTGTAAAATTTGTTTTTCCTCCTGTGGTTCTTACTTTAAAGGTATTATCCATCTGCTGTTTCACAACAGACATGGAAACTCATTGTCATCTTGACTCTTCTCTCAATTACCATTCACATTTATTCAGTTGCAGTATTAGTCAGCTTTTCATTACTGTGACCAAAAATACATATCAACTTAGAGGAGGAAAGATTTATTTTGGCTCATGGTTTTGGAGGTTTCCATCCTTGGCTGGCTAGCTCCATTGTTTCAGGGCCAATGGTGAGGCAGAACATCATGGTGGAAGGGTGTGGCAGGGCAAAGCTATTTACCTCATGACAGCTGGTAGCCCAGAAAGCAAGAGAGAGGAAGGGGCTGGGGAACAAGATATAGTTCCCAAGGGCACACCTCTAAGGACTTACTCCCTTCAACTCAACTCCACTTTCTACAGTTTCCACCACCTCCCAATAGTTCACTGAAATTATTAACCCATCAAATGGATTAATCCACTGATGAGGTTACAACCTTCAAGATCCAATCCCGGGGCTGGGGTTGTGGCTCAGCGGCAGAGCGCTCGCCTCGCACGTGAGTGGCCCGGGTTCGATCCTCAGCACCACGTAAACATAAATCATTACAATTCGTGTACAACTAAAGTAAATAAATAAATATTAAAAAAAAAAAAAAGATCCAATCCCTTCCCAAAAGCTAGACCTCTGAACACTGCGGCATTGGGGACAAGGCTCAACACATGAGCGTTTGAGGGACATTCCAGAGCTAAACCTTAACAGTTGCCAAACCTGTTGTCTCTGATACTTAGATAATCCCTCATTCCCATTGACCAGTTACTCTTACTATAATCTTGGATTACACCAATTTCCTTTTAATTTCATCACTGTTTCTCTGCTCTTTTGATTCTTCTTCTTCTTCTTCTTCTTCTTCTTCTTCTTTTTTTTTTTTTGTGGTACCGGGGATTGAACTCAGGGGCACTCGACCACTGGGTCACATCCCCAGCCCTTTTTTGTATTTTATTTAGAGACAGGGTCTCAGTGAGTTGCTAAGTGCCTCGCCATTGCTGAGGCTGGCTTTGAACTCACAATCCTCCTGCCCCAGCCTCCCAAAGTGCTGGGATTACAGGTGTGTGCCACCGTGCCCAGCTTCTTCTTTCTTTTTAATGTAGGAAATAAGTGTATTTGGCTCTTTTGGTTCCTCTTAATATATTGCCAAGGTCACATTCATGAAAGAAAGTTCTGATCTCATCTTGGCTCCCTTTTGCCCAAAAAGAAAAAAAAAAATTTAACTCCTTAGTCTAACTCCTTAGTCTAGTAGTCTTAAAGCTTTCCATAATCTGATCCCAGTCTGCCTTCCCCCAATTTTTTACTACTATGATTCACATAACTTTTGCATCTGACAAAGTAAATCATTTGCTATTTACATTTGGCACTTCCCAATTCCCTTTGTTTTTATATTCAGTTGACCAAACCATATTCATCATTCAGGACTGAGTTCTGGTGTCACCTTCTCTATGAAACATTCTCTAATTACTTGAGATGTAAGTGGGATTGATGTTTGTCTTCTAGATTTTCAGAGTATTTCTTTGGTTCTTCCTTTGTGATTTATAACTTTTCATTTTACCTTGTATTTTGGTATTAGAATATAAATACCTTATTCCATTCTGTGTCCAAGATGTTTGAATGAATGTACACTATACATTGAGGCGATAAGAATAGTGTAATAGAGTGTTGCCATTGTTTAGGGTTCAGGCCCCTGTGTTTAGTTTTATGGCTATGTACTGTCCAAAGCTCCTGGCCTACAGAGCTAGTGAAGGCTAAAATCTAGTTCATTACCCATCCCCTACTAGGCAATGTGCCAGGCTCACACAGGGCTGCATCTGCCTATAGAAAGGGGTACTTTTTCTGTGCCCAAAGGTAGATTTGCTAGTTAATCTGTACATCTCTTAGACTAAACCTATTTGTCTTTATTTAAGTCTTACCAAAGCACTATCTATGCTAGTTAATAGCCCTAAAAGTTTTGACAATATTAACTGAAGTTCACTATAGAAACTACTTGGTATCAAATAGAAACTGTCCAGTAGTTGTTGGAATAAAAGAAATGACTAATAGAATATAAAATAAAGGTAATAGAGCATATCCTTGATAATTTATTTAGTTTCAAACTCCACAAATATTGTGAAACCTCAAGGCACTTGTAGAACCTTTGAGGTTATGATTTTTGACTTGATTTAGTGGTTAGTAGTCCCAATTCCCTTGCCCGTACTCTACCATTTGGCTAGGATAATCTAATATGAGGTAAACATATTTTTTTAAAATGTTTTTATTTATTTGCTTTAGTTGTACACAATGTGTTTATTTATTTATTTTTTTTATGTGGTGCTGAGGATCGAACCCAGGCCGTGCACGTGCTAGGCGAGTACTCTACCACTGAGCCACAATCCCAGCCCCAGTAAACATATTTTTTATGTTGCTCCTTCAGCTCTACTATAGTGGATCTAATGATAGTGTCTTCTGGGAGTTTTTCCAGTTTGAGTTTCAGATCATAGGAAAAGTTATATATTTATTCTTTTTTTAATAGCCAATCTCATTTTTTTAATTTAATTTTTATTTATAGTAGTATGTATTACAGTTCATACTATACATATATAGCATCTTTTTACACAAAACAGTTTGTATACAAAGTATATTCGCAGCATTCAAGTCTTCAATCATGCATTTAGAATAATGATATCCGTCTTATTCAACCACTTTTTTCCCCATTTCCCCCTTGCTCCCTCCCTTCTCCTCCCTTCCGTTTGACCAATATAGTGTTCCTCTAATCCTCCTATGTACCCCGACCCAACATTACTGTGAACCGGCTTCCTTATATCAGAGGAAACATTCGGTATTTGGATTTTTGAGATTGACTGATTTCACTTAGCATTATATTCTCCAACTTCATCCATTTACCTGCAAATGTCATTATTTTATTCTCTTTTATTGCTGAGTAAAATTCCATTGTGTATATATACCACATTTTCTTTATCCATTCATCTACCGAGGGACATCTAGGTTTGTTCCACAACCTAGCTATTATGAATTGTGCTGCTATAAACATTGAGGTAGCTGTGTCACTGTAATATGCTGTTTTTAAGTCCTTTGGGAATAGACCCAGAAGTGGGATGGCTGGGTCATAGGGTGGTTCCATTCCCATTTTCCCAAGAAATCTCCATACTGCTTTCCATAATGGTTGTACCATGTTGCAGTCCCACCAGCAATGTATGAGTGTGCCTTTTTCCCCACATCCTCTCCAACATTTATTGTTGTTTGTGTTCTTGATAGCTGCCATTCTGACTGGAGTGAAATGAAATCTTAGAGTAGTTTTGATTGGCATTTCTCTAATTGCCAGCGATGTTGAGCATTTTTTCATGTATCTGTTGATTAATCGTGTATCTTCTTCTGAGAAGTGTCTTTTCAATTCCTTAGCCCATTTATCGATTGGATTATTTGTTTTTTTGGTGTCAAGTTTTTTGAGTTCTTTATATATTCTAGAAATTAGTGCTCTATCTGATGTGCATGTATTAAATATTTGTTCCCAGTTAGTTGGTTCTCTATTAACCTCACTTATTGTTTCTTTTGCTGAGAAGAAGCTTTTTAGCTTAAATCTATCCCATTCATTAATTCTTGGTAATAATTCTTGCTCTACAGGATTCTTGTTAAGGAACTTGGAGCCTAATCCGACATGTTGGAAATTGTAGCTTACTTTTTCTTCTATTAGGTGTATTGTCTCTGGTCTAATTCCTAAGTCCTTGATCCACTTTGAATTGAATTTTGTGCATGGTGAGAGATACAGGTTTAATTTCATTTTGTTGCATATGGCTTTCCAGTTTTCCCAGCACCATTTGTTGAAGAGGCTATCCTTTCTCCACTGTACATTTTTGGCGCCTTTGTCTAATATAAGATAGCTGAAATTATATGTATTAGTCTCTGTGTCCTCAATTCTGTACCATTGGTCTACTAGTCTTGTTTTGGTGCCAATACCATGCTGTTTTTGTTACTATTGCTCTATAGTATAAATTTAAAGTCTGGTATGGTGATGCCGCCTGCTTCACTTTTCCTGCTCAGGATTGCTTTAGCTATTCTGGGTCTCTTATTTTTCCAGATGAATTTTGTGACTGCTTTTTCTATTTCTTTGAGAAATGTCATTGGGATTTTGATTGGAATTGCATTAAATCTGTATAATGCTTTTGGTAGTATGGACATTTTGACAATATTAATTCTACCTATCCAAGAACAAGGTAGATCTTTCCATCTTCTGAGGTCTTCTACGATTTATTTCTTTAGTGTTCTATAGTTTTCGTTATAGAGGTCCTTCACCTCTTTTGTTGATTCCCAGGTATTTTTTTTTTTTTTATGCCATTGTAAATGGAGTAGTTTTCATCATTTCCCTTTCAGAGGCTTTGTCACTGATGTACAAAAATGCCTTTGACTTATGGGTATTGATTTTGTATCCTGCTACTTTGCCGAATTCATTTACTAGTTGTAAAAGTTTTCTGGTAGAGTTTTTTGGGTCTTCTAGGTATATTATTATGTCATCAGCAAATAGTGCTAATTTGAGCTCTTCTTTTCCTATCTGGATCCCTTTAATTTCTTTTGTCTGTCTAATTGCTCTGGCCAGAGTTTCAAGTACTATGTTAAATAGCAGTGGTGAGAGGGGACATCCCTGTCTTGTTCCAATTTTTAGAGGGAATGCTTTCAATTTTTCTCCATTTAAGATAATGTTAGCTTGAGGTTTTTGCATAGATAGCTTTTATAATGTTGAGATATGTTCCTGTTATTCCTAATTTTTCTAGAGCTTTGAACATAAAGGAGTGTTGTATTTTGTCAAATGCTTTTTCTGCGTCTATTGAGATGATCATATGGTTTTTATCTTTAAGTCTACTGATGTGATGTATTATGTTTATTGATTTCCGAATGTTAAACCAGCCTTGCATCCCTGGGATAAACCCCACTTGATCGTGGTGCACTATCTTTTTGATAAGTTTTTGAATCTGATTTGCCAGAATTTTGTTGAGGATTTTTGCATCTATGTTCATTAAAGATATTGGCCTGAAGTTTTCTTTTTTGGCTGTGTCTTTGCCTGGCTTTGGAATTAATGTGATATTGGCCTCATAGAAAGTGTCTGGAAGAGCTCCCTCTTTTTCTATTTCTTGAAATAATTTGAAGAGCATCAGTCTTAGTTCTTCTTTGAAGGTCTTGTAGAACTCGGCTGTAAACCCATCAGGACCTGGACTTTTTCTTGTTGGTAGTTTTTTGATAGCGTCTTCTATTTCTTCACTTGAAATTGATTTATTTATATTGTGTATGGCCTCCTGTTCCAGTTTGGACAATTCATACGACTCTAGAAATCTGTCTATGCTTTCAGTATTTTCTATTTTATCAGAGTACAAGTTTTTGAAGTAATTTCTAATTATCTCCTGTATATCTGAGGTGTTTGTTGTGATGTTTCCTTTTTCATCACGGATGCTAGTAATTTGAGTTTTTTCTCTTCCTCTTTTCGTTAGCATTGCTAGGGGTCTGTCAATTTTATTTATTTTTTCAAAGTACCAACTTTTGGTTTTGTCAATTCTTTGAATTGTTTCCTTAGTCTCAATTTCATTAATTTCAGCTCTGATTTTAATTATTTCCTGTCTTCTAATGCTCTTAGTGTTGATCTGTTTCTCTTTTTCTAGTGCTTTGAGGTGTGATGTTAAGTCATTTATTTGTTGTTTTTTTTTTCTTTTAATGAAGGAATTCAGTGCAATGAATTTTCCTCATAGTGTCCCAGAGATTTCTTTTTTTTTTTTTTTTTAATATTTATTTATTTACTTTAGTTGTACACAATGCAATGCATTTATGTTTATGTGGTGCTGAGGATCGAACCCGGGCTGCACACGTACATGGCGAGCGCTCTGCCGCTGAGCCACAACCCCAGCCCCTGTCCCAGAGATTTCTATACGATGTATCTGTGTTCTCATTTACCTCTAGGAATTTTTAAATCTCCTCCTTGATGTCTTCTTCAACCTGTTGTTCATTCAGTAGCATGTTGTTTAGCTTCCAGCTGTTGGAGTAGTTTTTTTTTATTTCTTATATTATCATTGATTTCCAATTTCATCCCATTAAGGTCTGATAGAATGCAAGATAGTATTTCTATTTTTTTATATTTGCTGAGAGTTGCCTTGTGACATAATATATGGTCAATTTTGGAGAAGGAGCCATGTGCTGCTGAGAAGAAAGTGTATTCGCTTACGGAGGGATGAAATATTCTATATATGTCCATTAGGTCTAAGTTATTAATTGTTTTAACAAGCCCTAAAGTTTCTTTATTTAGCTTTTGTTTGGATGATCTATCCATTGGTGAGAGAGGTGTGTTGAAGTCCCCTAGAATAACTGTGTTGTGGTCTATTTTACTCTTGAAGTTGAGAAGGGTTTGTTTGATGAATGTAGATGCTCCATTATTTGGGGCATATAGATTTATAATTGTTATATCTTGTTGATGAATGTTTCCCTTAAGTAGTAAGAAATATCAATCTTTATCCCTTTTGATTAGCTTTGGCTTGAAGTCTACCTTATTTGATATGAGAATGGAAACCCCTGCCTGCTTCCGCAGCCCATGTGCGTGATAAGACTTTTCCCAGCCTTTCACCTTCAATTGCTTGATGTCTTTTTCTATGAGGTGTGTTTCTTGTAGATAGCAAATTGTTGGGTTGTTTCTTTTTATCCAATCTGACAATCTGTGTCTTTTGAATGGTGAGTTTAGGCCATTAACATTCAGGGTTATTATTGAGATGTGATTCTTATTTCCATCCATTTTTAAATGTATTATGGTATTTAGCTTGATTTGGATTCTCTTCTGGTTGGTAATTTCTTTAGTTTACTATCTCCCTTTGTTGATTATTATTGTTATTTTTCTCTTCTTCTTCGTGGAAAATTTTGCCCAAGATGTTCAGAAGTGCTGGCTTTCGGGTTGTGAACTCTTTTAACTTTTGTTTGTCATGGAAGGTTTTTATTTCATCTTCGAATTTAAAGCTCAGTTTTGCTGGATATAAGATTCTTGGTTGACATCCCTTTTCTTTCAGAGCTTGAAATATGCTATTCCAGGCTCTTCTAGCTTTTAAGGTCTGGGTTGAAAAATCTGAGCATAGTCTGATCGGTTTCCCCCTATGTGTAATCTTCTTCCTTTCTCTTGTGGCTTTCAGTATTCTCTCCTTGCCTAGTATATTAGGCAATTTCATTATAATGTGCTTTGGTGTGGATCTGTTATTGTTTTGTACGTTTGGTGTTCGGTAAGCCTCTTGAGCTTGGTTTTGCCATTCATTCCTCATGTTTGGAAAATTTTCTGCTATTATTTCATTGAATAAATTACTCATTCCTTTGGTTTGAAACTATGCACCTTCTTCAACACCAATCACTCTTAAGTTTGGTCTTTTAATGCTGTCCCATAATTCCTGAATGCTCTGTTCTTGTTTTCTTACTACTTTTGCCGTGTCCTAGATTTTTCTCCTGGATATATATTTTGTCTTCATTATCTGAGGTCCTTTCTTCCAGGTGATCTAATCTGTTGGTGATGCTTTCAATTGAGCATTTAGTTTGGTTTATTTCTTCTTTCATTTCCAGAATTTCTGTTTGGTTTTTCTTTAGAATCTCTATCTCCCTATTGAAGTAATCTTTTGCTTCTTGTATTTGTTTTTGGAGTTCTTTGTCAAAATGCTCTTTTACCACCTCTATTTGCTCTCTCATCTCATTTTTGAGTTCATTCTTAAGATCCATAAACATTTGGAATATGTAATTTCTAAATTCTGTCTCTGGCATTTGACCAACTGTGCTTGCCATGGAATCTACTGAGGGGGTATGTTGGTTGGTTTAAGCCACTTTCTTCCCTTGCTTCTTCATAATGCTTGTGTGTCTATTCTCCTAGCACTGTGGGACCTTGCCTATTTCGATTTCACCTTATAGCCTTATGTTTCTCCTGTGGTACAATGCTGTCAGGTCCCCTTATAAATACCTTACAATTTAAGCTCTAACATTTTCTTTACAGCAAAGCCCAGTTTGATCACAATATACAGATTTAGTTAGCTCAGGTATTGTTTCCAATTTACTCTGTATGCTTGCATTGGGGTTTACAGTTTCAGTATTGGACACAGAGATGATATGTTTAGGAAGAAGCAAGTGAGGTTACTGAGAGTTCTTTCTTAGGAAGCATAAAAATAGAATTCTATGGAAGTAGTTTAATATCAGCAGACAGGAGAGGAAAGAGAATGGAGTGAGCGATTTAGAGGAAAGACCGATTTATATATAAACCAAACTTATTTAGCCTTTGAGAGAAGAAAAATAAAGATGGAAAAGAAAAAATAAAAAGGAACAATGAGAGATAACAAAGAAGTAATAATTAGTGTATGAGAGAGGAGAGCGAAACTGAGTCAAGAAAAATAGAGAGTAAACTATATATAACACCACTTTTCTGTATATTTCAATTGCCCCAGGCCTAGAAATCCCAATTTCTGCGTATACCTTGTTTTTGCCTCTGATGAGTACACAATGACAGGGTATAAATAGATAAGATGAGGGAAGAAGAGACTAAAGTGAGAAGGGAAGAAAAGAAAGAGGAACACAGACACACAAATAATCACACTATCAAACAGAACAAAAACAAACAAAAACCCAGAGTCGAACCCAGGAATAAGTCTCAAATAAACAGGACCCTGGCTGGGAAGTCCTTCCAGTTTAAGCCAGTTGTCCTGGATCCTGCCTAGACAGTCACAGTGGAGTCTAGTCTGCAGCTTTGGCCAGCGGCAGATTGGCACAGAGGAATAATGGTTGGGTGGTGGGGGGGTGTCAGTGCGTGAATAGCATCAAGAAAGGGTTCATCCAAAAGGCATGCATTCCCCATGCCCGCCCCCAGTTATAGCTCTCGTGGTTGCTGCACTGGCTTCAGGCAGGCCCTTCCCTGGTGGCTACCTGCCCACGTCTCACCCAGGTGTGTGCTGTTCTCTGGGCCCTGGACCGATCCTTGGATGTCTGCAGTCATCTGCTGCCCTCCTCCAAAATGGTGGTGCTTTCCCTGGTCCCAACAGCAGTACCATGGACCTGTGTGTCACTCCAAGGCGTGCAGGTCCTGTTCGGCAATTTACGCGAAAGAAGTCTGTGAGGCCGCTGCTCATGTCAGGATTTCTTTTTATTCTTTGCTGTTTGAGGCCGTGGTCTGTACTTCCCGTACTGCAGTGCTACCACGGCCGCTGCGCCGCTAATGCTGGTTTGGTTTGTGTGCCGCTGGCACTGGACTCCGTGCGTCGGTGGTCTGGAGTTCGTTGTATTTCACCATCTAGATGTGCACGAATGTGTCTCAGCTCCCTTCCAGTTGCGGGAGTGTTGCTAGGAACGCGTTCAATCTTCCTGGTAAGCTCTTTTACTGATGGTCTCCCGAGAGTGCGTCTCTGCTGTCCGCCATCTTTTTTCCGCCTCCCTATATATTTATTCTTTAAACCCATTCCATTATGTGAATTTCCTACTTTGTGTCAGTTGTGTGTCCGTGTCTAAAATTTCCATAAGCCTGTTGAGGGCTAGACCAAGTATTCCTCCTTACATGTGTAGAGATTAAGGTTAAGGAGGGTAATTGACTTCTCCAAGTGTATATGACAAGTAAATGGTGAAGCTAGACCCAAATCCAGGGTTTCTGTGTCCCTATTCTGTGCTTTCTAAAAATGCTCCATCCATGCTACCACTTCTTTTAATGGAACTGCTTTGATCTTGTTGGTATAGTACAAATTCAAAAATTCTTAAAGTGCATAGTTAATGATTTGTTGGTGGGTAGATGTGTGTCTCCCAAGAGCACCTATATAGTCCTTCTATCTATTATGTGTTCGGTAAATGATGCCAATTACACACTGTTGTGACTTCTCCAGTGACTCTGCTCCATTACAAAATAGTGACAGGGCAAATCACAAGTGGATTTATATGAGGAGGGAAGTGGCTACTAACATTTAGCACTTACTAAGTATAGGTGTTAGGTATATTATTTGGCTTGATCCTCAGTACCAGTCCTGGAAATGTATACTATTATCTCCAGTTTAGAGAGACATTACAATTATTTTCCACTTAAATCTGGGTCTGCCTAATTCTAAAGATTTTGTGGCCTGGCCAGGCATTGTGGGGCATACCTGTAATCCTAGTGACTTGGGAGGCTAAGACAGGAGGATCACAAGTTCAAGGCTGGCCTCAGCAATTTAGCAAGGCCTCCAGCAACTTAGACCCTGTCTCAAAATAAAAAATAAAATGGGCTGGGGATGTGGCTCAGAGGTGAAGTGCCCCTGAGTTCAGTCCCCAGAAAAAAGAGTTTGTGTCCTGGAATCATAGCTACTTGATAAGTGATGAATGTTCACATCAGTTTATCACATTATATCCTTCAAAAGTTACACCTATTATCTATTATCACTAAATAGATATAGATACAGATAGTATGTGCTGAGCTGGCATAAGGGAAATAGAGCCATCTTTGAGCTGGCATGGTAGTCACCCACTGAAGACCAGTGCAGCGAGGGTGGCAGCAGTGCTGGGCAGTGAGAGGGAAGGCTTCCTGGCCAAATACACTGCTGTGGCATTTTGTCACTTACTTTGTATTACTTGGCTCCTTCCTTCCTAAGAAAAGCAGAAGGAGGTTGGGCATGCAGTAATATAAGAGAGAAACTAGAATGGTTAAGTTTTGTCATCTTGTTGAGGTTAACTGAAGACTTTTTAAAGATTTTCACATTTGGTGTAGGATTAACACTTACTAGGCAACTGGAAATGTGGACTTCATTCTATCAGCTAACATCCACATGGCAAAACTGAACACTTCTAGACAATTGCTTCTATATCCTGCTTTTATGAAAGCATTTTGAAAATCTTTTAAGCAGCTTCTGGGGCCACATGATTAATTCTGTCTGAAATGGAAATTATAAGAAAGAAGAGCTAGAGTTATCTATAGGCAATATGACAGGCTTCTGGGAGAAAAGGTAGGAGATAACTTCTTTGCTGTGGGTCTCCCTTCTTGGTATAAGGTTATCTGACAAATAAACCAAATTCTATTCCTGGACTACTTGAATATGTAGCTATAATCATATCTACTTTGTGGTCTTTAGGAATAGAAAAAGAGAAACAAGCATGAATGGAAAACGAAGGGGGGAAAGACAGTGGGAATAAATGAGAGGTAAATACCACTTAAAAAACAAAGGTTTGTGGTTGCCTGTATTAGAAAATTATAGCAATAGGCTCACAATATTTTTTAGCCTACTCTTAACACATACATGTGTATTTTACACATACATATGTATTTTATGATGGTAAAAGTAATGCTATCATTTCTGCTATAACACTTGTTTTGAAAACACAGACTAGTTCCAGTGTGATTGATATATTAGGGAACAATTACAGCATAATGTAAATGTGTGCTTTTGTGAAGTTTCATTTTTGAAAAACACTGCATGAATGTAGAAAATCATCCAGCAGAACCAAGCTACACAGAAATACACACAAATGCACACAACTTACACATCTACAAGCTATTGCGGTGTGCCATGTGCTAAGTGGAATGACTCACAATCACAAGTAGTGCAATATGTGGTTTGCAAAGCTCCACTTGGGTAGAATTTGAGCCAAAAGATCTTGAATAGAAGACAAAGAATGAGCTTACATGGGAAAGAGTAAAAGGGAATGTAGTAAATCTGAGAGCTTAAGAACTTCCTAAGCATTGTTTCTGCATACCTGACTCTGTGATGTGCTCACACCCATGCACTAAATTGGTATGAGCAAAACGGGGACAGAAAGTGTAAGAAAAATGTACTTAGAATTTAGGATAAGTCTGAACACCCAAGTATCTCCTCCACTTCCTCCTTGTCATACCAAGATAACAGTAAACCCTGGAATAAAACGTGTTGTGTCATGACACAGCCTGGATGTAAGGGGCAGTTTGGCTCCATTTGTTTGGAAGAAAAGGCCAAGATGGAAACAGTTAACCTAAGGGTTTGAGTAATGGGCAGAACAGTGAGGACTGTTAGATGAGTCAGATTCATAACAGCAGGTTGTAATTAAAAGGCAAGCATGAATCTAAGGCAGTTATAGCTTCAAAGAAATTTAAAGCCTGAGACATTGCATTATGTGATTGCCCATCTCCTCTATTTTTTTAAAAAATATATTTTAATTGTAGATGGACACAATACCTTTATTTATTTATTTTTATGTGGTGCTGAGGATCGAACCCAGTGCCTCATACTTGCGAGGCAAGCGCTCTGCCACTGAGCCGCAACCCCAGCCCACACATCCCCTTTTAACTCCCAAAGCCCCAAAACTGGCCACAAAACAAGTGCTGTTTCTGCAGGAAAGATCCCAGACAGGAACTACCCAGTGCCCTCTCAAATGTGACTTTGGAGGACAATGGATATGGGAGAGTCTCTTAGAGTTTAGAACTGGAGGCAACCGGTTTGGTAACTAAGGAACTCATCTCATTTCCCTTTCCAGGCAGGGAAGCTTGCTCTTCCTGTCCAGCAAAACATCACCTGTATTGATGTTTATTCACCTCCCTTTTTCATGTGGGAATAATTATCCTGCTTTCCCTTTGCCTTGTTTTTTTGGGGTGGTTAATTTATACTTGAGCCATAGGGTGCTAGACCATAAGAAACGACTTCAAACTGATTAAGAGCACATACCAACAGATCTTGAAGCTGGATGTAGTAGGTAAACCAGTTTGAGCAAGAGTGAACACACTGTTAATCATCTCATTTGGAAAACTTGCCTATGTTAGGCAGGACCATTCTTGAATGTATAGACGTGGGAAAAGGGCAGGTGTGGATGCTGGGCAACCAGGTTGGATTGTGGAATGTATTATATAATATACAAATATAACTAAGTAAGTCTAACTCTACAAAGTATGAGTGAACTCACCTAACATTTCACTTAATGTCTGAACGAAAGCTGACAAAAGACTTGAAGCTGATCTTTCCATGGTCAGTCTCTAGAGCCACATCGTGCGAGCCTCTCACTATGCCTTTCTCCTACCTCTTAGGGCTGTCCGTCACTAAGCCCTTATACACACTCAGCAGCCAAGCTGTTCAAGAACAGAATCCCACTCTTTTTTTTTCTTTAATATTTATTTTTTAGTTATAGGTGGACACAGTATCTTTATTTTTATGTGGCGCTGAGGATCAAACCCAGTGCCTAACACATGCTAGACAAGCACTCTACCACTGAGCTACAACCCCAGCCCCCAGAATCCCAGTCTTATAGTTTCTTTTATGTTATGGTAATTTACCTAAGCCTAGCAGGATCAGAGTCGTTTTTCAAAGATTGATAGAGCTATTAGGATCCTTTTGAAGCTGGGCGTGGTGGCACACACCTATAATCCCAGCACTTGGGAGGCTGAGGCATGAGGATCGCAAGTTCAAAGCCAGCCTCAGCAATGGCGAGGCACTTAGCAACTCAGTGAATAAAAATACAAAATAAAATAAATAAAATACAAAAAAGGGCTGGGGATGTGGCTCAGTGGACAAGTGCCCCTGAGTTCAATCCCCGGTACCAAAAAAAAAAAAAAAAAAAAAAAAAAAAAAGAGATCCCTTTTGAGAACATGAGGACCAAGGCTATGTCATTTTGCCACCATGTGGAGAGAGCACAACTATTAATGAAGACAACACAGGAGAAGACAATGCAAAAAGAGAGATATGTCCAATGACACTGTTTAAGTTTGGGCTGAAATTGGCTTTAATACATGTTTTCTCAAACTTGGCACTATTGACATTTTTGGCTGGATAAATCTTGGTTGGGGGTATATGTTCTCTGATCGTAGGATGTTTAGCAGCATCCCTGGTCTCTTCCCACTGGATGCCAGTAATAGACTCCCCCCTGGGACAATCAAAAGCATCTCCAGACATTATGAAATAGCCCCTTGGTGGTGGGCAAAGTCTCCCTCAGCTGAGAACCATTGCTCTATTTCAGTTACATGATCCTTAGATATCCTTTTGCTACACTTAATTGCATTGGGCCTGCCACTTGCAATCCAAAGAGTTCTAGTTAGTATACTTTTACTTATCACTTTTGTATATTTAATTAAAACAAATTTATTAATTTTGAGCAACTCTAAAACCAATAAAGTAAAATTAGTACTAATGCACAGATAGCACTCAATTGCAGATGTAGCAATTAATCATAGAAATATGCATTTGTGGGCTAGGGTCATAGCTCAGTGGTAGAGCACTTGCCTGGCATGTGTGAAACACGGGGTTCAGTTCTCAGCACTGCATATAAATAAATAAAGATCTGGGGCTGGGGTTGTGGCTCAGCAGTAGAGCGCTCACCTAGCACATACACGGCCCGGGTTCGATCTCAGCACCACATAAAACTAAAAGGCATCGTGTACAACTAAAACAAATAAATAAATATTTTTAAAATAGATAAATAAATATCCATTGACACTAAAATATATATTTTTAAAAAAAGAAATATGTATTTGTTTATTTAATATTTTGCATGTTAGAGTCTTTTTTTTAAAATTTTGAGCATGACAAACCAGTTTTGGTGCTGTAATTGTTATTACTATTGACAATACACTGTTTTTGTTAATCAGCAACGTTTTAATTTAATGGACTAATCAATTTAATAATGTGTCTTAAAAATTTCTGTAATTTGTTATAATATCTATTACTAGTGAATTATTACAATATGTGCCAAGCTAGAATCTAAGCCTTAAAACCTTATTACTATTCAATAATTGAGTGTGACTGCTATGGTGGAGAAGGTAATTTAGAATTATGTTTAGTTATACTACCATGAAAGTGGTAAATCATTTTCCCATCACTTATCCATATTCAAATAACTGTAGAATCATTGCTTTAGTTAGCATGTCATGATGTTATCTGACGGTAATTTCATCTTTATGCATCATTTACATTTTTAACTTTTCCTGTATGCTTTTCTTAATAGTTTAGACACTCCATTGGGCTACATCATTTACAGGTTACTATTTAATAATAAAGAAGTTAAGGTTAGGTGTGGTGGTGAGTGCCCATAGTCACAGTTACACTGGAGGCTAAGGGAGGAGAATCACTTGAGCCCAGGAATTTGGGACCAGCCTGGGTAAAATAGTGAGACACTGTCAATCAATCAATCAATCAATCAGTATTGTTAATAATAGAGAAGTTAAAGTCTCTTCTCTAATAATAGAGAAGTTAAAGTCTCACTTAATGAAATTTTCTCAATTGTGACTTAATAGAAAAAAGATCTTTTATCTATGTTAACAGGTAAAATAATTTAACATTATGATATGAGGACTTGCTACTAATGGCAGTCATATATACTTACCAGTTACATTAAAAGTTAAATTAGAAGCTGGGCGCGGTGGCGCACGCCTGTAATCCCAGCATTTTGGGAGGCTGAGGCAGGAGGATTGCGAGTTCAAAGCCAGCCTCAGCAATGGCGAGGCACTTAGCAACTCAGTGAGACCCTGTCTCTAAATAAATACAAAAAAGGTCTGGGGATGTGACCCAGTGGTCGAGTACCCCTGAGTTCAATCCCCGGTACCACAAAAAAAAAAAAAAAAAAAAAAAGTTAAATTAGAAAATAACTGCAAAGAATTCTTTAAACAATATTTAGTAGTTTTATTGTTAGTAACTTTGGTATTGCTATTTTGAATTTTATATCAGGTATATTGAAAGAAAGCGAATGCTGGTATGTTATTAGGACAAAGTTTTTTTGTTTATTTTTTTTCTTTTGTTCCCAAGGCCTTGAGCATACAAGGCAAGCATTCTGCCTCTGAGCTTCATCCCTAACCCAGAACAAAGATTTTTAGTATAACAGAAAATGAAATAGGATTAAAAAAAAAAAAAAAAAAAAGCAGCCGGGCGCGGTGGCGCACGCCTGTAATCCCAGCACTTTGGGAGGCTGAGGCAGGAGGATCGCGAGTTCAAAGCCAGCCTCAGCAATGGCGAGGCACTTAGCAACTCAGTGAAACCCTGTCTCTTAATAAAATACAAAAAAAGGGCTGGGGATGTGGCCCAGTGGTCGAGTGCCCCTGAGTTCAATCCCCGGTAAAAAAAAAAAAAAAAAAAAAAAAAAAAAAAGCAGAGTTAACACCCTACATATAAATATAAAATAAAATATCAATACAAACTAATGATTTTTAAAAGTGTGTTTCCTGGGGAGGAGGGGAAAGTAATCAACAAATCAAACTATGTGATATGCATATGCAAATATGGCATGCTGAATTCCACTGCTATATATAATTATAATGCACAATTTTTTTTTTAAAGTCTGTTTCCTAACTTTGACCACTGAAAAATCTAAAAACAATGACATCTTATAGCAATGATTTGCCCTGGTACACCAACTTTTTCTGAATACAGTTCTTCACTAAAAAGAACTAGGACTCCCTGGAGAAATGATTCATTCTAGATCTGGGATAGGAAAGACATAAGCTAAGCCAGGGACATTTTGTTGAACTAGAAAGCAAGAAAAGTTCAAGATGTGGATGATTGGAATTATACCAAAAGGATGCAGGCATCATTTTGGAAGGATTCCCACCAGCCAAATTTGGAGAAATTTGAGTTATCTGTCTTTACTGGCAATCAAGCCCAGGGCCTCACACATGCTAATAGGAAAGAATTCTACCCCTGTGCTACATCCCCAGCCACTTAGTGAGCATTTATTTTCAGTGCATCTTACATGCTATCACAGATCCTCTAGGATTCACTTGTCTCATTTCAGCCCTGTGCAAGCTCTCAGGCACATATAACCTCACACAGCCTCATCTCCTTCCATTTGCAAGTCCCTTCCTTCCTGCCTCAGGGTTTCCCAGTTGACACTGCTCTGGGGTCAGCTGCCCAGAACCACACATGTAAGACCTGGAAGTACAGAGTTAAAATTCAAGAATAGGGAACTTAATGGCTTATTGGATAAGCCTTTGATCAATGGAAGATAAAAAACAAATTTTCTTTTCCCTTTTATCCACCTACCTCCCAAGTGTGATCCTGAAATGTAGTATATCAGGCTTCTAGAGTTTCCATAAAACAAATGAAATGCGTGGCCAGCTTGATAATACACTGTCATATTCTTTGCTTTATTCTCTTTGTCCCTCACTCCTGCTCCTTGTGGTTAGATTCCTTATTAAAATAATATTATTGGGTATGGTAGTACATGCCTGTAATCCCAGAGACTTGGGAGGCTGCGGCAGGAGGATTGCAAATTGGAGGCCAACGTAAGTAACTTGGTATGATCCTGTCTCAAAATAATAAATACTTTAAAAAAGGGCTGAGGATGTGGCTGAGCAGTTAAGTGCCCCCTGGTTCAATCCCTGGTACCAAATAATAATAATAATAATAATACGTAAGTTTTTTGCCTCAGACCTTAATCTTTAAGGAACTCAGAGGACAGCACCAAAAAAAAAAAAAAAAAAGTCTGATATTGAAACATACTGAATATGTAAACATATATGAATCTATGATATTCAAAAGAAAAACAGACCTGCCCCACCAAAAAATTCCTCATTTAACTTGGTCATCAAACACAGATCACTCATAGTGGAATGATGGGACATTACGCACGCCTGTAATTCCAGCACTTGGGAGGCTGAGACAGGAAGATTGTGAGTTCAAAGCCAGCCTCGGCAATGGCGAGGCACTTAGCAACTCAGTTGAGACCCTGTCTCTAATAAAATACATAAAAAGGGCTGGGGATGTGGCCCAGTGGTCGAGTGCCCCCTGAGTTCAATCCCCAGTACCAAAACAAAAAAACAACAACAACAAAAAACAACTTTTAACTTGGGGCTGGGGCTGGGGCTCAGTGGTAGAGCGCTTGCCTCGCGTGCGTGAGGCCCTGGGTTAGATCCTCAGCACCACATTAAAAATAAACAAATAAAATAAAGTCATTCCGTCCATCTACAACTACAAAAAAATTTACAAAACACACAAAACATTTAACTTATATTTTATTGTGCTTTTAGATACAACTTCTTATTTATAAGAAATACAGAAGGTAGAGGAACAAGTTAAATGGCACCACCACAAAAAAAGTTGAGTTTTACAAGACCATTTTCTTGGTTTTTTTGAAACAATCAGTGAAGACAGAAAAAGGGGTCATAACCAAATTAAATACATTATTCCCAATTATATCTGGTTAGAGGACAACTAATTATATAATACCCTCCCAAAGATTGGATAAATATTCACTTGTATTTTCTCATAGATCTTATGTGGTTTATGTTTTATTCCTGGTATTGATTATTTGTGTCTTTTTTTCCTTTGTCATTCTTGCTAAGGGCTGGGATTGTGGCTCAGTGGTAGAGCGCTTGCCTAGCACGAGTGAGGCACTGGGTTCGATTCTCAGCACCGCATATAAATAAATAAAATAAAGGTCCATTCTTGCTAGATACTTATCAATTTTATTGATCTTCAAATAATTAGTTTTTGTTTCATTGATTTTGTGTGTCGGGGTGGAAGGTACTGGAGATCAAACCCAGCTTTTTTTATTTTGAGATGATCTTACTAAGTTGCTGAGGCCAGCCTCAGACTTCTGAGTTGCTGTGATTACAGATGTGCACTACCATGCCCAGCTAGCTCAAAGATTTTGATATATCATCTTTTTTGTTTTCATTCAGTTCATAATACTTCATAATTTCTCTTTTTGTTTCTTTCTTGACCTATGGGTTATTTTAGTTGTGTGTTGTTTACTTCCCAAATTTGGGGATTTCCCAGATATCTTATTATAGATTTCTAAGTTAGTATGATAGAGAACATATTGTGTAGCATTTAAGTTCTTTTAAATTATTTCAGGATTATTTTATATCCCAGAATATGATCTCTCTTGGTAATCACACCATGTACATTTAGAAGGAATGTGTAATGCTTTTGTAAGGGGGTTCTTTTGGTATATGTCAGTTGGGTCAAACTGGTTATAGAACCGTTCAAGTCTTTTGTATCCTTACTAATTTTCTAACTCTTTTTTCTGTGAAAAAAAAATTTTTTTTTTTTAGTTGTAGATAGACACAATACCTTTTTTTATATATATATTTATTTTTATGTGGTGCTGAGGATTGAACCCAGTGCCTCACGGTGCTAGGCAAAGGCTCTACCAATGAGCTACAACCCCAGCCTCCTGTGAATTTTTGAGGAAGGAATATTTATATCTTGGGTTTTCGTTGTGGATTTGTATTTCTCTCCTTTTTGTTCTCTCATTTATTCTTCATGCATGTAGAAACTGTTAAGTGCAGAAATGTTTAGGATGTGTATGATCCTGATGAGCTGACCTCTTTATCATTATGATATTATCCTCATCCTCTTTATGCCTATTATTCTTTGTTCTAAAATCTACATTATTAACATGTATAGCTACCTCACTTCCTTTTAAGTATTATTAGCATGGTATATCTCTTTCATCCTTTAAATATATATATCTTCATAGTTAGTCTCTTACAAAAAAAAACATACAATTGTATCGTGCCTTTTTTGTCTAATCTGATGATATCTGATTTTTAGTTGGGGTGTTTGGAACATGTACATTTAATCTGCTTATTGATAAGGTTGGGTTTAAATCTGACATCTTGCTAATTGTTTTCTATTTATTTCTTTTGTACTTTGTTTCCTTTTTCCTCTCTTTTCTTTTTCTTTCTTTCTTTTTTTTTTTTACACAATTTGCCAAATCAGAATTTCCACTTTTCCTCTTTTTTTTTTTAATGCTGCCTTTTGGATTAAGTAGTACTAGCAATTTTAATTAAATACTTTCTACCTCATTTATTGGCATGTTAGCTACATCTGTTTGGATTTTGTTAAGTATTGCTTTTGATGTAGAGTGTGCATGTATAACTTATCTCTGTCTACCTCCAGGCAGATTCTTCCCATTGTTGTAATAATTTGCTTCTAAATATGTCACAGATCCCTAAATGTTATTATTTTATTTTAAATACATTATCATTTGTACTTTAAAAGTACATTCTCTTCTAAAGGGATATTTTAAAAAATAAAAAGCTTTCTTGTTTACCTACATGCTTTTATTTCTTTATTTTTATTTATGCCTTTGTAAAGACTTACATTTAGGAGCAGGGTGCAGTGGTACATGCCTGTGATTGCAGCTATTTGGGAACTTGAGGCAAGTGGTTGCAAGTTCCAGACTAGCTTAGGCAATTTTGTGAGACCCTGTTTCAAAATGAAAAAGGGCTGGGGATGTAGCTCAGTGGTAAGGTGCCCCAGGTTCCACCCCAGGATCCTGGAGAGGTGGGGAAGATTTCCACCTCGTTGTATTTTTTTTTTTTTTTTTCCTGCCTAATAGAACCTCCTTTAACATGCCTTGTGGTTCTGATCTTTTGATTAACTTAGCTTTTCCATGTCATTTATGAAAGATAATATTTATGTACTTTGACAGTGTTGCTCCACTGCCTTCTCACAGGCATTGTTTTTGATTCCTTCTCTCATTTCCTTGTATGTAATGTACTTTCTTAAAACACTTTAGAGATTTTTTAGGGGGGCAGGGTAACCAGGAATTGAACCCAGGGGTGCTTAACCACTAAGCCAAATCCCCAGTCCTTTTTCTGTTTTTATTTTGAAACAGGATCTTACTAAGTTGCTTAGGGCCTCACTAAGTTGCTGAGGCTGGCTTTTGAACTTGTGGTCCTCTTGCCTCAGCCTCCCAAGCCGCTGGAATTACAGGCATGTGCCACTGTGCCCAGGTAAAGATGTTCTTAAACAATTGGATTATGATATGACTTGTTCTTAGATCTGTGAACTTACAATTTTCATAATTTTTGAAAAAAATTTGAGCCATTTTTTTCTTTCAACATTGTTTTCTGTTGCCCCATCTCTCTCCTTTCCTCTCAGGATTCAAATGATAAATATATTTTAGGCTGCTTGAGATTTTCCAGCAGTTCAGGAATGCTGTGTTTTGTTTTTGTGTGTGTATGTTTTTTGTTTTTTAATTTTTTTTTCAGTGTTTCATTTTGATACGTTCTGTTGCTGTCTTCCGGTTTAGTAATCATCTCTTCTGCAGTGTGCAGCCTGCTGTTCATCCCATTTGGTATAATTTTCACTTTAAGTAATTTATTTTTTGTGGGGCTGGGGTCGTGGCTCAGTGGCAGAGTGCTTGCCTTGCACATGTGAGGCACTGGGTTTGATCTTCAGCACCACATAAAAATAAATAAACAAATAAAGATATTGTGTTCATGTATAACTAAAAAAATTTTTTTAATTTAATTTTTGTATGTGTGTGGTGCTGAGGCAGAAATTTAATTTTAATCTGTAGAAATTTGATTTGGATCTTTTTTACATTTTCTGTGTCTGTCCTTATCATACTTATCTGTCTTATGCCTGCATTCTTGAGTTTATGGATTTTAATAGACATTTCAAATTTTTCTACTAATTATATTATTTGTATCATTTCTGAGTCTGTGTCTTTTGATTGATTTCTTTCCTTATTATGTATTGTATTTTCTTGCTTCTTTGCACGCTGATTTGTTTTTTGCAGTGTTGGGGACCAAATCTAGGACCTTGTGTAAAGCTAGGTAAGTGCTCTACATCCCTTGGTAATTTTTGACTAGAAGCCACAAAGTGTGAATTTAATGTCCTTGTGTGTTAGATTTTTAAGAATTTCTAGAAATGCTTTTTAATTCTACTGTAGGATCAGCTAAATTGTTTTTGGAAGAATTTGATCATTCCAAGGCTTATTTTTAAACTCTATTATAAAGGACCAGAACAATCTTATAATTTGGTTCCACTACTGAAGTTATTTCCTTCTGAGTGCTCAGCCTAATATATATTATGAGATGTCTTTATTCTTGTGTTGAAAACATGACATTTCCATCCCTGTATGAGCTTTGGTAATTATTCTACCTGCTCCTTTGCAGTGGTTCTTTACTTGGACTTGGGGAGTTTTCTCAGACATGTGAATCAGCTCTCCCATGAAGACCTGAGAACCCTCTCCATGTTGCCAGGGCCCCCTTTGCAGCTCTCTCCTGATCCTCACTTTGTGAATTCTAGTCCTGTTGGCATTCCTGAATTCTCAACTCAGGGAGACTGCTATACCCTTTGGGTTCCCCTCTTGCCTGGGGCAGTTTGTCAAAGCTTTGTTTCTTTCTTTTCCTCTATCAGGGATTACTGCATTGCGTCTGTTGTCTGAAATGATCACTTTCTATATTTTGTCCAGTATTTTTTTTGTAAGATGGCAGAGTAAATCCAGTCTGTTGTTTCATCATACATACACTGAAACAGAAATCCCTATCATTGTACTTTTAAAATTCTTTTCTGTACAACTTCCCTGAAGAGCTAATACTGTAGCAGAATTTTAGAAGAATCTTTTGTTTTAATTTTTCAAGCATTAACAGTCCTTGTTAAAGGACATTTTCTTTTTTTTATTTTATTTTTTGATACTAGGGATTGAAGTCAGGGGCACTCAACCACTGAGCCACATCCCCAGCCTTATTGTGTAATTTTATTTAGAGACAGGGTCTCACTGAGTGGCTTAGAGCCTTGCTTTTGCTGAGGCTGGCTTTGAACTCATGATCCTCCTGCCTCGGCCTCCCTAGCCACTGGGATTACAGGCCTGTGCCACCGTGCCCTGCTAAAAGGACATTTTCTTATTGAAAAAAATTTTTGGTGTATTTGTTGAAGATTTTAAAAATGACTTCTATTCTTATGCAGTAGTCAGAGAATACAGCTTGTCCCATTTTTTTTTCTTTTTGAAATAATAAATAGATTTCTTTGTGGTCTAATAAGGTTGCATTTTGTGATTTCTTTGTGTACATCTTAAAAAATGGTACTTAGGAATTCACAATAACCAAACTATGGAACCAGCCTGGGAGTCTGTCAGTGGATGAATGGAAAAAGAAAATCTGGGGTGTGTGTGTGTGTGTGTGTGTGTGTGTGTGCGTGTGTGTGTGTGTGTATAACGGAGTTTTATTCAGCCATAAAGAATAATGAAGCCGGGCGTGGTGGCGCATGCCTGTAATCCTAGCACTTGGGAGGCTGAGGCAGGAGGATCACGAGTTCAAAGCCAGCCTCAGCAATGGCGAGGCACTTAGCAACTCAGTGAGACCCTGTCTCTAATAAAATACAAAAAAGGGCTGGGGATGTGGCCCAGTGGTCGAGTGCCCCTGAGTTCAATCCCCGGTACCAAAAAAAAAAAAAAAAAAAAAAGAATAATGAAATTATGTGACAAGCAGGAAAATGGATGGAACTTGAGATCATTATGGTTAAGCGAAATAAGCTAAATTCAGAAGGTTAAGAGTTGTGTGTTCTCTCTTATGTGGAAGCTACAAAGGAAAAAGGATAAGAAAGGTGGGGGTGAGGGGAGGGAGGTGTAGGGAGCAGTTCTTCTGAAAATTGAAGGGAAATCAGTAGAGGAAAGGGACCAGGGAGAGGGAAGAGAAGACAGAGAAAATACAGGAATGATATTGGCCACATTATATTGTTATATTTTGTGCATAAACAAACATGTAACAGTAAATCCCACCATTATGTATGATTATAATGCACCAATAAAAATTATGGGGGAAAATGGTGCTTAATAGGAATCAAATATACACACAATCAATATGTAGTCAATCTTAATCATATATATTATGTATATATATATACATAAACACATGCACGTGTATTATATATAATTTTTAATTTATGTGTATATATAAAATTTTTATTTATTTTTGTGATGCTGAGGATTAAACACAGGGTCTTGCACATGCTACACTAGGCAATCGTTCTACCACTGAGCAACATTCCTAGCCCTATATATTTTAAATTCCTTAACTTTGTGACTTTGAATCTGTTGTAAAGTCATGTAGAGTTTCCCAATTTTAAAATGACTTCTTTCTAAAAAAATATTTATTTGTTTGTTTTAGTTGTACACAGTGTCTTTATTTTTACATGGTGCTGAGGATCAAACCCGGGCTGCGCAAGTGCTAGGCGAGTGCTCTACCACTGAACCACAACCCCAGCCCCTTAAAATGACTTTAAAAACTTAACCCGTGGTTATATTTAGAACCAATCTTACAAATTCTGAGTTTCTTTGTATTCTTTTGGAATATAATCCACAATGCTAGGTACTTAATGCCCTTACCATTTTGGGTAATTATTATTATTTAATATCTCTTTAACAATAGGAAATAAGATTTTTGCAAAGCTACTGATTGAAAGAATAATTAGCAGAGTAATCTCTAAACTTCTTTGATGCCTATTTCTTAAGTGTTAATGACCAAATTACTGCAAAATATATTTAAATTCTAAAACATTACTTTAAATGAACCAAATTAAAAAATCTGTGTTTTAAACCAAATTTATTTGCTTATTTTTTCTTAAGGTACATAAACAACTATTTACAAATTTACGTTTTACCTTAACTTAAACTCATATTCTTTAGAGATATTTTAGTTTTGCAAAGGGTAAGATTGCTGTGTTACTTAATAATAGGTCTAATAACTACTTGTGTTAGCTTTGTAATTGGGAGATTTATTAGAAGGGCCCAAAACTTTTGTGTGGAAACTGAGAATGGGAGATGGAGAACCTCAGAGTCTTTGGGGCTGGATGGAATTTTGAAGCAGCTCTGACCAGCTTCCATACAGAACGAGGATGTTTTTCCAAGCTGTGTACCTTGCCTTCTAATTCTGAAGAATCTTGCAAATGCCATCTAAATCTGTTAGCCACCTTTCCTCTCAATTTTCCACTCACTTCCTCATCCCCAAACTTGTACAGAAATTTTTAATTTTAAGGTATTTTTCTCTATGATTATAGATGTATATTAATGTTTAAAATGTTTTTTATAGACTTCAGCCTTGTAATTCTCATTCAAGAGTTAAAATGCATCCTGACCAATAGTGCTCAGAGGGGAAAAACTTTCTTTCCAAATGAAATAATGACATCTAGTTTGCACAGATGTGATTAAGCTGGTCTAAATAATATTTTTAGCGTCAGTATTTTTCTGTGTTCTTTATAATTATCCCTTTATAAATGCAAATGTTGGTCTGAGTTTCAAAACATATTAAAAATTCATTAAACTTTCATAAAATTAAACTGTTAAAATTAGATTATAAATACTTTAGTCCAAAACTTTCTTTGCTTTTTTATTTCAAGATTAACATAGTGCTTGCATGTTTACTTGCTCCACTTTCTAATTACGATTGGGAAGAGCAACTTCCCTGAGGAGCTAATACATTAGCAGATGAATGCTATTATTACTATCAACATGCCTTTGTTGGAAACCTTTATTTACATTTTTTACCAAGATGGTCAAGCCAATCTAATCAGTTGACAAAACTTTATGCATGAATACATTTAAGACTTAACAGAGTAAAAGTGATGAAAATTTTTTGTTTATTCTTAGACTTTTTCTTTTTTCATCCAAGAATTAATTTTGCCTCAGCTTAATTGCATTCTTGTGATGTTACACAATCAGGGAGGGAAAAAAGAGGGAGCTGTGACTGTGTGGTATGTATTGAAAAGTGCATGTGAGAGAGAGAGGAGGACAACGAATAAGCAAGCTGGTTTGACCAGAAACAGAACTGCCTGTGACAGATTAAGAGACAAGCAAAGCTTGGAATCTGAGAGCAAGCAGAGTGGAAATTTACAGCCGCTCTATGCGAGTGTTCAAGTGATCTTTTTCTGCTAACGTTTTCCGGTGGTAACTGTTACTCTTCAAAGAGAGAGACAGAAAGTCAAGTAGGAATTGTGCAAACTCTTTGCCATACTTTGGTAATAGGAGGAATCCTCTAGTAAATGGAAGATAAAGGCTACTTCGTCTAAAGTGCTTTGAGCCCAAGAAAGAGCTGTCTTCAGCACCTCACCATGTGTGTACTTTCTATTGCGTAGACAAGCCTCGTTGTTTCTATACCATTTGGTGAGTAGCAACAAGGTTATCTATACCAGTTTGGGTTGTAGAAAATTAATGTGGTACTTCAGTTTTTACTTTTCCACAGTTATTGCTTATTTTATTTTAAATTATTTTAAATTATGCTGTTACCTTATTTCCTTGTGCATGATGAACTGCTGTTACTAGGAGAGGTTTGCAAAAACAACAACTACAAAACAATACTTCTCTGTTGCCTAAGGCACTTGAACCTTTACCAACTATTCAGTGTCCATGGAATATCTTATTTTGGAAATGGGTTTTTATTTACAAAGAGTTTCCAAAAATAAAATAGTGGCATTATACCAATTTTTGTGTTTCTCTTTTAACTGCATGAAAATTCAAAAGTTAGCCTTTTCTGTATATTATCAGTAAATTTAAAGTTATAGTGGTGTCTAGTTTTATAAGTTATTATAAATTCCATCATTCCTTCAATTCACATTAAAGTATTGGATACCATTAATTAAAATGATATGTAATTTAAATGTTGAATGCTACTATGAGATCCAATAGTGACACCTGATTTTTTCAAAGTTCTGTAAGGAAAATAAAAATTAGACAATTTACCAGTAAAATTTACTATTGATATAAAATGAATGCACATAGATTTCTAAGTTAAGGAATCAAAGCAGTTATTTTGTTCTTATAGCTGCTACCAAGCTCTCATAATCATATTGTTCTGCTGAAGAACTATTATAACCAGAAGAACTATTATAACCAGAACAGAGAAAAGAAAAATAAATTCTTAAAATATTTACTTTCATGCCAATAAAAACCTTCATTTGTATAATCTTTAGACAGAATGCATGCTATATATTTTTTAAGGCATCAATAGGAAGCATGTAACTGTTCTACAGGAGGAAGTATACATATTGTTAACTACTACATTGAGTCACTGCATAGAGATGAGCCATTCTAAGCAAAGTTTCTAATCTACCCTGTAAAGGCTTCAAGAAACCTATGTCCTTAGTTACTGATTCAAATGAATCCTTTAAAGCAAAATGAATTAGCTAAAAGGAAAACTTTTGCAGAATATCAGTAAAATGCATTAAAAGGGTCTGCATGCTAGATATAAAATGGCTGTGTGTTCTTTAATATTTCCTCTAGGTATACAGAAGCCTGTAAAACAGGTTTTGTTTTGTGGAATTTTGTGGGTTTTATTTTTCCCCCTGCCTGTTGACCTATGTATAAGAAGCAACTCACTTAGCTGGTCTGTAGAAACCTTTTCTGGACTTAACCTTTTCTTATACTTTAAGTCCAAAGTAAATATAAAAGACATCACAAACATTTACTTCTTTACATAATTTCCCACACTTACTTCTTGGATAGAAAATTTGCATTCAGCTAGACAATCTTTAGAAAATTTCATTTTAAAACTAGTCATTAAATAGGGTTACCTTAGTGATGGCACCATTTCTTAAGCCCACAGGCATGTAAATATAGACATAAAGAATAAGTCACCCCTAATTTACAAATGCTTTGTATTTCAGAAGTTTGTGGGCTGTTGGGAGAACTCATTTTGCCTGGGAAACAACATATCAAATGGCTGCTGGGCTTTTATTATAGCCTAAAAATATATACTATAGAAAGACCATTGCCACCTTAGGAGAGATATTCCAGTGATGAAACTTAATAAAACAATTATATGAAGAAGACATTATTTTTTAAAAAAATATTTAGTTGTAGGTGGACATAATACCTTTATTTTATTTATCTGGTGCTGAGGATTGAACCCAGGGCCTCACACATGCGAGACGAGCACTCTACTGCTGAGCCATAGCCCCAGCCCCTATCCTAAATATTAATGCTTGAAGAAAAACAAGTTTAATAAGAGTTGAATGGTATTTGGAAGGATGATTATACATAGGATTTCTAGTGACTTTCATGAGTTTCCAAAATGGATCACACTGTTTATGAGATTCAGAGATTTCTTTTCCTTGCTACAGGAATATTTCCAACTGTTGCTTTTAGCCATTCCTGAGGTAGAGCCCAGTGAGCAGCACGTAGTAGGCAACTGGTAATAGTCAGTATGTGAGAAAAGGTATTGTTTCTTTGATTCACAAAAATGAAATGGAATAACTTTCCCAAAGTATCCAAAAAGGTAACAGGACTTAAGGACACAGATTTTTTTTTCATTAATAGAGATGGGGGCTGGGGCCATAGCTCAGTGGTAGAGCACTTGCCTGGCATGTGTGAAGAAGCACTGGGTTTGATCTTCAGCACCACATAAAAAAATACATAAAAATAGGGCTGGGGTTGTGGCTCAGTGGTAGAGCGCTTGCCTCTCATGTGTGAGGCACTGGGTTCAATTCTCAGCACCGCATTTAAATAAACAAAAGTCCATCAACAACTAAAAAAAAAAAATTACAAAAATTGCTAATGTTAAAAAAGAGAGAGAGAAAGAGATGGCCTAAGAGGAAAGAGATGCTACCTAACAAGAATTGACTGAATTGTGAGATATGAACAAGACTAAAGTAGGGCAGAAGCTGGGCAGAGTAGAACTTGCCTGTAATCCCAGCAACTTGGGAGGCTCAGGCCCTAAGCAATTTAGGGAGACCCTGTCTTTAAAAAAAAAAAAAAAAAAAAAACGGCTAGGGATGTGGTTCAGTGGCTAAATGCCTCTGGGTTCAATCCCTGGCACCAAAAAAAAAAAAAAAAAAGGGCAAAACAGGCCTCCTCTTAAAAGACCATGGCATACCTTGGTGACAGTCCTGAATAGGATAGGTTATGAGTGGAGGCACTTTTACCTGCTAGGAATCTTGAGTAGATGAGACATTCTGAAGTCAGATGTCAACTTTAACTCAAAAAGATTATTAATTTGCATATGTTTACTAGAATATGAAGAAATATCACCTATTTGAAAGTTTCAAATTAAGCCTATTCGAGTTAATTTTAGTTATACTGGCCCTGAAAGTTTCTCTAGAGTGCCACTATGTAAAATTTTATGTAATAATTATAATAAAGCAAACAATATAATAGCTGGAAAGTTACACTTACCTTGGGTAATTTTTAGAGGTAGGAAATCTTTTCCATTTGATCAAGAAACACTTTCTTCATTGTACTAAAAATATTAAAAAATATTAAAAACATTTTTAAATGATTGAGTAGTTTAAACAGCATGTAATAGGTTCTTTTTAATATTATTTTTATTTGTAGGTGGACACAATACGTTTATTTTATTTATGTGGTACTGATGATCTAACTCAGGGCCTCACACATGCAAGATGAGCGCTCTACCACTAAGCCATAGCCCCAGCCCCATAATAGGTTCTTAGTAAATATTTATTGAATAGATTAAAGTAGATTTGGATAATTTCTTATTGTGTATATATACCTGTACATATATCTTTTTTAATTTTATTTTAATTTTATTTTTTTTTTAATATTTATTTATTTGTTTTAGTTGTACACAATGCCTTTATTTGTACGTGGTGCTGAGGATCGAACCCGGGCCACGCGCATGCTAGGCAAGCGTTCTACCGCTGAGCCACAACCCCAGCCCCCTAATTTTATTTTTTAAAAATTTTTTTTTATTCTAAGATGTTATAAATGACAGCAGAATGCATTACATTTCATATTACACATATAGAACACTTTTTTACAAATCTCTGGTTGTATGCAAAGTATATTCACAACATTCGTGACTTCATACATGCACTTAGGGTAATGATATCCATCTCATTGTACCATCTTTTTTTTTTTTTTCCTTCACCCTTTTGCCCCCTCCTTTTCCCTCCCTCCCCATTGGCCATTCTAGTAGAATGCATTACAGTTCATAATACACAAATAGAGCCTCTTTTCACATAACACTGTTTATATACAAAGTATATTCATACTATTCAAGTCTTCAATCATGCATTTGGGATAACAATATCCATCTTATTATACCTCCCCCCCTTTTTTTTTCACCACCCCATACCCCCCATCTCCCTCCCTTCTCCTCCCTCCCCTTTGACCACTCTAGTATTCCTCTAATCTTCCTAAGTACCTCGACACCCAACACTGCTGTGACTCTGACTCCTTATATCAGAGAAAACATTTGGTACTTGGATTTTTGAGACTGACTAACTTCACTTAGCATTATGTCCTCCAACTTCATCCATTTACCTGCGAATGCCATTATTTTATTTTCTTTTATTGCTGAATAAAATTCCATTGTACGTATATACCACATTTTCTTAATCCACTCATCTACTGAAGGACATCTAAGTTGGTTCTGTACATATATATTTGTAATGTGACCTAAAGATAATATTTAGCTGACATTTCCTTAAGAAGGAAAAAATCTATTAAAGTTATATTAACATGCCTATTATGTTCATACTTTGTATCCCTTTGGTAATTAAAATAATAGGCTTAAACTAAAATCTTTACTACCTATGAGATAATATAATTTTCTGTTTTGTGTCTTACATGTCTTGAGTTTCCAGCAGAAACTCATCAAGTCTCTTTCAACTTTGGAAGGATGAAGGATTATATTAATTTCCTAGCCAGAAGAACTAAATCAACCATGGTGATTCAGTTTCTCTTTTTCTATAGGATAAGAAATAACTTCAGTTAGATCACATTCCTCTCTATTCTTCCATGTTAATTTTTTTTATACATTGGCAAGTAATTAGATAGATGGAGGTCCTTAATGAAGCTATAAAAGTTGTATTTCACAGAATTCCTATAAACCTTAATGCCAGGAACAGTATCTAACCAAAATTTAATATGTGTAGTATGTATATACTTACAGGAAAGACTGAACAAAACTGAATTCTAAGTTTGTCTTATTAATTCTGTTGTTAAAAATAAATTTTTGTGAGTTTCAGTGATATCTGATCCTTTCATTATAGTTACAAGTTTTTGAGAATACTGACCTAGCTTCAGATCTCTGCTATAAATTGAGATAATGAAATTCTAATACAAAAATCATCATTCATTGACAACATTAATAGTTAATAAATGTAGAAAATTTTAGCTCCAAAAAAATGACTAAAGCTATCAATGGAAACACTGCTGTGAGCTTAATGAATGAAGTTACTAGTTCTTTCTAGAACAGTAATAGGGTTCTTAGATAATAATAAATATATTAGTTGTATATCTTCCTAACTTCATATATTAATTCTACTTTTAAATTTATTTCCATGTTACATGCTTTAAAATTAAAAGGCTAATTATTAAGAAACATGGGTTTCTCTTATAAAAGAGTTTTTATTCTGATGTAAGTCTAACCACAGTTTCCAGATGAATGAGGATTTATTATCTCTGTGAAGATAATTCTCAGTTACAATTTCAGAGGGGGTGGCCTTCTTGGATACAGCAAATACAGTAGAACTTTCAGGTGTGTTTTTTAATTTAAAGCTTACAAATAATCAAATAAGAGTTCAGTTAGTATTGACAGATGTGTATACTCATGCAATCACCATTCTATTGAGTCTTTAAAAATGAATCTTACAGGCTCAATTCTTTGCCATTGATGCATTTTTATTGCATTTATTTCTGTCTATGAGTCCTATTTGGAATATAGATAAAAGAATGTTAAATCGCCGGGCGCGGTGGCGCACGCCTGTAATCCCAGCACTTTGGGAGGCTGAGGCAGGCGGATCATGAGTTCAAAGCCAGCCTCAGCAATGGTGAGGCACTTAGCAACTCAGTGAGACCTTGTCTCTAAATAAAATACAAAAAAGGTCTGGGGATGTGACCCAGTGGTCGAGTGTCCCTGGTACCACAAAAAAAAAAGAAAAAAGAATGTTAAATCCTTGAAACTTTTTGAATTTTTTCAATGTGATGGTAGGCTTATTTTAATTTTTTTGGTTTAAGAGAACCAGAAAATGTATATGCACCTTAAGTTTAAATTAACAAGTTGTAAGATACAATTTTGGAAATGTTTCTCTTTGACTCATTGCTGATTATAAAATAAACTTATGTGAAGGAAAAGAAGGTTCATTTCTTAGTTGACTTTCTTGTAATACATTAGTAGTTTGGTTGTGCACATACTTCTTATGGTTTGACCTCACAGATAAATTACCTACTTTCTCAAATTCTCTGGGGAAACCTTTAAAAGTCAGAACTATTATACAATAGGACAGTAAGAAGTTAGACATAAAGGTCTGGAAATACTCATTAGCCACCTACAGACATTTATTCCCCTTTGAAATATTTGAAGTGGAATAACAAGGGCATTTAATGCCTGGAGTGACCTTTTCCCCTGAGTACCCTCTTCCCAGCTCTCATCTCCATATAAATCACTCACTTAAATGGTTGACATTGGGCCATCTTCAGTTGTGCTCACACACAACGAAGGGATACGAAACATTTTCATGTGTTTCGAGAAAGGGAATGCTGCCAAAACCTACTACAAAATCTACAGTGCCTAAGTTCCTTGGGAACAGAGCTGAATGATCTTTTTTGACTTTCTCTCCAGAATCTGAGCCAAGTACTACTCCATAGCCAAAGAAATCATATTTGACTAATGCTTTGATCAGATATTCCACAGTTTGAACTTTAAAAGATGGTTATTTGTTTACTCATTAAGAATACAATTTGAGAGAAGATGTTCCATTATAAAAGCATTTGCATGGTTTATTATCCAGTTTGGGAAAATATATTTGAGGGAAGAAGAAAAACTAAACATCCATAGCTGACTATACTACCCAGAAGCAAATTACTATTAAGGTTATAAAAAATATTTTTCTACACATAGGCTTTGTCTGTTTTTGCTTTGTTTGCTTTACCTAGCTGTAGTTATGATCTACAACATGGATATGTTTCTAACATTAACATTTTCATGGGCTGGGGATATAGCTCAATTGGTAGAGTACTTGCCTTGCATGCACAAGGCCCTGGGTTCAATCCCCAGCACCACCAAAAAATAAATAAATAAATAAATAAAAATTTGCGGGCATGCTTGTAATCCCAGCACTTGTGAGGCTGAGGCAGGAGGATCACGAGTTCAAAGCCAGCCCCAGCAATGGTGAGACACTTAGGAACTCAGTGAGACCCTGTCTCTAATAAAATACAAAAAAAGGGCTGGGGATGTTGGGGATGTGGCTCAGTGGTCAAGTGCCCCTGACTTCAATCCCCGGTACCACAAAAAAAAAAAAAAAAAAAAAAAAGAAGGGCTGGGGATGTGGCCCCAGTGGTCCAATGCCCCTGAGTTCAATCCCTGGTACAAAAATGTGTGTGTATATATATATTTTCATTCTATCTCACACTCTTTGGAAACATTTTCATAGGCATAAACTATGTTTCATCAAAGCTAGTATTTAAGGCATATGGGTATTTCCTGTACCACCAAGTAGGGGGAAAAGCTGCCAGTTAGGGTAAGGTGACATCAATACGAGACACACCTACATTTCAGAGGTGTAAACATGTAAGAAAAAAATTTTTTCATTGAAAACTCATTGACATGCACTAATAGCATATCAAATAGGTATATCACAAGTTGTTTAAGACATTAGACATTTAGATTGTTTAGACATTTAGATTGTTCTAAAATTTTCACTATTAAACCAACATTGCAAAAAACATTTTTCCATATAAAGATAACTTCTTGTGGTCCTCCCTCCTGCTCTTGGGAAAGAGAAGCTACAGCTGCGGGTGGGTAGAGAGCCCCATTTGAGCCCCAGAGCATGCCCATTCCAGGAGGTGCTGAACCCGGCCGGCCGCACACATCGTAGGCGAGCGCCAACCCTATCCTGAACATTTTTGATTAGAAACATGACTTCATTAAAGTTTGGAACCCCACTACTTATGTGACTTGAAAAGAAAAAAAAAAGATAACTCCTTGTTTTCATTTATAAGGACAGACAATCAAAGGTAGAATTACTCCAAAGTCATAGGTTGGGGATATTTTAATGTTCTAGAACCATATGGCCAAATTACTATCCAATTTACATTCTCACCAGTAAAGACAGATCCTGTTGCACCACTCTATCAATAGAATTTTGTCAAAACAACAAAAAAACTATTATATAATGGACAAAACAGTCTTTCACGTTGAGTTTGTATTTCTTCAAGTTGCAGAGAATGGTTAAATATGTACTGTGTTAATTATATTTCCTCCTTTGTTTTTTTTTTAATTTTTTTTTTGTAGTTGTAGATGAATAGCATGCCTTTATTTTGTTTATTTTTATATGACGCTAAGGCTTGAACTCAGTGCCTCACCCATGCTAGGCAAGAGCTCTTCTCACTGAGCTACAGCCCCAGCCCTCCTTTGTGGTTTTTCCATTATCATTTTCTTTCTTTAATGAGATCGCTTAAAAAAATCTTCTTTTATAATGACATTAACCCTGTTTTTAATATCCATGTCACAGAATTCTCTAGGTTGTTTGTAATTTTTATTATTTTATCTAAAGAAATACAAAAATTTTGTATTTGTGGCATATTTATATTAACTTTGATTTGTTGGTGTTTTTCTTTGAGATTTCTTTCATCATAGGGCTGAAGATATATCACAGTGGTAGAGTGCGTGCCTAGCACATGCAAGGACCTGGGTTTTATTCCCCAGCTCCACAAAATACACACACACACACACACACACACACACACACACACATTTATTTCATCTCTTCTAAAATTACAGAAATTGGGCCAGGCATGGTGGTTCATGCCTATAATCCCAGCAACTCGGGAGGCTGAGGCAGGAGGACCACAAATTTGAGACAGGTCTTAGCAATTCAGCAAGGCCCTAAGCAACTTAATGAGACCCTGTTTCAAAATAAAAATTAAAAAGGGTTGGGATGTGGCTCACTGGTAAAGCATGTCTGGGTTCAATCCCCAATACAATAAATAAATAAATAAAATACTTAATTAAAGTAAAATAAATAAAATTACAGAAATTGTTTTGTACCTAGAAATTGAAACTCACCAATATTAACATCTGTATCTGGGCTGTTTTGTTTTATTTACCTGTTTTCTTATGCCACTGTTACCTTTCATTCTCTCCTACCTAATCTTCCTTTCTAAAATTTGTTATTGGACTGGGAGGCTGGGAGTGTATCTCAGTGTTATACCATGTGCTTATCATATGTGAGACCCTGGCTTCAATTCCTAGCACCAAAAAATGAAATAAAATTTGTTATTCTTAGTTTTTTTTTTTTTGTTTTTTTTTTGGTGCTTGGGGATTTGAACCCAGGGCCTCATGCATTCCAGGCAAGGACTTTACCACTAAACACATTTCCAGCCTCTTATTTAGTATTTTGGGTGGGGGGTACAGGGATTAAACTCAGGGGTACTCAATCACTGAGCCACATCCCCAACCCTATTTTGTATTTTATTTAAAGACAAAATCTCACTGAGTTGCTTAGCACCTCGCTTTCGCTGAGGCTGGCTTTGAACTCTTGATCCTCCTGTCTCAGCCTCCAGAGCCGCTGGGATTACTACAGGCGTGCACTACCACACCAGGCTTACTATTCTTGATTAAATTTAGTTACCAAGGGGCTGGGGTTGTGGCTCAGAGGTAGAGCGCTTGCCTAGCATGCATGAGGCACTGGGTTCAATCCTCATGGCCACATAAAAATAAAGATATCATGTCCACCTATAACCAAAATTATATATATATATGCATAAGTATATATATATATATGCACAAGTAGGCATGCAAAAGATTATGTATATATATGCATATATATATATATATATATATATAAATTAAAGAATTAAAAAAATTAGTTACCAAAAAATATCTTTTGGACTTGTGACTGGAACTGTACCAAACCATAAACTTTAGGAGTAATTGATGTTTTAATAATAATATTCACATTTTATATTCAGGAACAAAAATGTTGAAACCAATATTCCTAAGGAAACTCTTAATCAAATGCACAAGTAGGCATGCAAAAGAATATGTATTACAGTAATATTTGTAATCGTAAACAATTAAAAACAGAACCTGACAAATAGGTTAATACATTATGGAACCGCTTTAGATTCCATATATAAGTGAAATCATGCAGTGTTTGTCTTTCTGTGCCTGACTTATTTCAGTTAGCATAATGTCCTCCAGATTCATCCAACTTGTCACAAATGACAATCCCCCCCCCAACTTTGAGGCTGAATAGCATTCATTATTTATATGTGCCACATTTTTTGTTCTTTTCTTTTTATTAGAGCGTTATAGTTCTACATAGTAGTTGGGTTCACTGACAGTCATACATGCATAGAATCTAATTTCAATCTGTTTCATTCCCACTTTTCCTTCCCTCCTCCCTCCCCCTATTCTTCCTTCACCTGATCTTTCACTCATTCATTTATTTATTTTTGATTGGTACTTTCTATATATACATAAAGGTGAAATTCCCTATAGCACATTTATCTATGTATATAACATGATTTTGTTAAATTAATTTCATTTCCTCCGCTTTCCCATCTTTCCTTCTTCCCACGCTACCTCTTCCACTGATGTTCCCTATATATTTATGATATGATCTCACCGCCGCCCCCCAGCTGCCTTTTTTCCCTTCTTTTGCTCTAACTTCTCCAAATGAGAGAAAATATTCCACCCTTGATTTTCTGAGTCTGGCTTATTTCATTTAGCATGATGTTCTCCATTTCTATTTATTAACTGGCAAATGCCATTATTTCATTCTTCTTTATAGCTGAGTAAAATTCCATTGTGTGTATATACCACATTTTCTTGATCCATTAATCTGTTGATGGGCATCTGGACTATAATTTGGCTCTTGTGAATTGTGCTGCTATAAACATTGTAGTGTCTATACCACTATAGTATGCTGATTTTAGTTCTTTTGGATAAATACCAAGGAGTAGGACAGCTAGGTCATATGGTGGTCCCAGTTTTTTGAGGAATCTCTACACTGCTTTCCAGAGTGGCTATAGTAATTTGCAGTCCAATCAACAATGTACCTTTTTCCCTCACATCCTCACCAGCATTTATCATTATTTGTGTTCTTGATAACTGCCATTCTGACTGGATTAAGATGAGATCTTAGTGTAGTTTTGATTTGCATTTCCCTGATTGCTAGAGATGTGGAACATTTTTTCACATATTTGTTGACCATTTGTATTTATTCTTTTGAGAAGTGTCTGTTCAGTTCCTTTGCCCATTTATTATTTGCTTTGTGGTTGTTAAATGTTTTGAGTTCTTTATATATTCTGGATATTAGTCCTCTCTCAGAGGAACAGCTGGCAAAGATTTTCTCCCATTCTACAGTACATACCACATTTTCTTTAGCCATTCATCTGCTTATAGACATTTAGGTTGATTCTACACATGGGCTGTTATGAATTGTGCTGCAGTGAGTATGGGAGTGCAGATCTCGCTTCAACATACTGATTTCAATTCCTTTGGATACATATCCACCAGTGGGATTTCTGGATCAGTAGTAGGTTTAACATTTTGAGGAACCTCCCTATACCATTTTCCATAATAATGTACAAGTTTTTCCTTTTTTCCGTATCCTTGTGAACACTTGTGCCTTCCACCTTTTAAATTTTGATTAGCTTGTGTCACAACCCATTCATGAGCCAACTGCTGTAGCTGGGATAATGGAACACTCTGGCATGGCTGGGTCAGTTCCCACCCTTTTGGTGGGATGGGGTAGGAAGCAGAGCAGACAGATCTGTCACCAGAAGAAACAGGGACCAAATTAGCTCCAGATTTTCTTCTTCTATCATTATTTCCATCCTTTTCTTGGAGGTTTTAGGTTTCCTTTTTAACCTCTTTGTTCAATTCTTGTTTATTTTTATTCCCATGTGAATGAATTATAATTGTAGATTCTCACCCTCCTACATGTCCTGCCAACAAAATAAAGGCTTTCTTTCAAGAACTATTTCTGATTTTTTTTTTTTATTTTTTAGCATTTCGTTGAGCACTTTTTGGGCTTCACTCCATCTCATTTTTTAAATTTAATAAGTACATATAATGTGTTCATACATAAATGATAATATATTAGCTAGAGATTTAATTATGAGTTTATAGACTTTCTTTCCCAGAATGCTGTAGACTTTCTGTATGGTTTTATGACATTTAGTTTTAAGGAAGTCCAAAGACAACCTGATTTTTATACTTTGCTATTGTTTCTGTTGTTGTTTAAGGTCATTTTGTTGGAATGTACTTTAAGAAAGGAATTTATTTATTTATTTATTTATTTATTTATTGTTTTTGTATTGGGGATTGAAGCAGAGGCACTTTGCCACTGAGCTACATCCTCAGCCCTTTTTATTTTTTCTTTTGAGACAGGGTCTAAGTTGTCCATGCTGGCTTTGAATGTGCAATCCTCCTGCCTAGCATCCCAAATCAATGGAATTACAAGGCATATACAACCATGCCTGGCCAGTAAATATGTTTTTGAATGAATAAATGTGACGAACTTTGTACCTTGCAGTTGCTCCAGTTTCCTGTAACATGCAGTATATATAGTATCCATTTCTGCTGTATGCATATTTGGACTACCACGCTGCATTTGGAACATGTGTGTATATATGCCCTTTATCTTGGCCATCCCCTGCCCTCTCCTGCCCTCTCTCTCCAATTATGTCTGTCTTAGCTTTATCCAGAATTAATTTTAGAAACAACCCTGAGTTCAATCCCTGGTACAAAAAAAAAAAAGAAAAAGAAAAAGAAAAGAAAGAAAGAAAGAAAGAAAAAAAAAAAAAAACAACCTTTCCTGTCCAAGTCTGTACAGCATTTCTCTTCTTGTGTTGCCTAAAGAAAACAAAATAGAAACTACTATTTCTTGCTTATTTTTTTTTTTACTTTTTTTTTTTTTTTTTTTTAAGCAGTACTGGGAATCAAACCCAGAGCCTCACGCATGCTGGGCAAGTATGAGCCACATCCTCAGCCCTGTTTACTCACTTTTTTTTTTTTTTTTTTTTTTTACCGGGGATTGAACTCAGGGGTACTCTACCACTGAGCAACATCCCCAGCTCTATTTTGTATTTTTTAAATTTAGAGAAAGGGTCTCACTGAGTTGCTGAGGCTGGCTTTGAACTCGCGATTCTCCTGTCTCAGCCTCCCAAGCCGCTGGGATTACAGGCGTGCACCACCATGCCCAACAGTTTACTCACTTTTGAAAGTGAAAAAGTGCAATAGGGCCAGTATCAGTCTATTAACATTTGTGTGCTGCGTGGCTCCCCTGTCATCAGTAATGCTGAGGACAGGATGATGTGCCTGGCCTCAAGTTTTCCATCTGTAGGATGCGTTCATCTAACATTAGTGTTTTAGACTGACATAGCATCTTCTCCTGTCTCTACTGCCTGCTTTGCTGAAATATAATGTACAGTCCATTCTTTTTTTTGTGGGGGGGGAGTACCGGGGATTGAACTCAGGGACACTCAACCACTGAGCCACATCCCCAGCCTTATTTTGTATTTTATTTAGAGACAGGGTCTCACTGAGTTGCTTAGTGCCTTACTTTTGCAGAGGCTGGCTTTGAACCTGCAGTTCTCCTGCCTCAGCCTCCCAAGCTGCTGGAATTACGGGCACTTGCTACCACCTGCCACCATATAGTCCATTCTTAAAACTCTAAGGCAGTCTTCAAGGAAAAATTACTGTCACAATCTTATCCCCAGAAGGCACTGTTTTCAGGGCTCTGCTATTCCTTTTGTCCCCACCTTAAGCACTTTATGTTTGGTCATGATGGATGGTAGAAGTTAAAGACTCAGAATGAACATGAAATAGTGATTAATAACCTAGAGTCCACCATATATAGCCTAATTTCAAAATATGATGTGCTATCTTACTTTAAGAACCCCTTCACTTTACAGATAGGAAAATGACACCCAGACAGGGGTGATAACTTCTGAATCTAGTCTGTCAATCTTGTGTTTGTGTAGCCGGTAGCTTTGAGTGCCACTTGGCTCACTTCTTTTTTGTTTGTTTGTTTGCTGTATTGGGAACTGAACCCAGGGCCTTGAGCATGCTAAGCAAGCATTCTATGACTGAGGTACATCCTCAAGCCTTTTTTTATTTTTTATTTTAAGACGGGATCTAAGTTGTCCAGTTGCCCAAGCTGATCCTTCTATAGCGGCCTCCCAAGCAGGTGGGATTACAGCCACTGTGCCTGGCCAGTTGGCTCATTTCTTAATTAACTAATGGGGTAAATGATGGGATTGGGGTACATGCATATACAGTGACCAGTAAAGTTTCCCAAACAGTAAGAACAGCAGCCCCAAGTTTGTGAGTGAAGCGGGGAGGTGTTCAGTCTGGGAGTAGAGTGGGACTGGACATGGAGAATTGGGCAGGTGGGAAATGTTGTAATTTGCTGGGGCTCTGGGAGCTGGAGCCACATCATTTGAAAGTATGAACTTTGAGTTCCCTCAAATTATGGGTCCTAAAATTGAAAAGTAAAGATCCTATGAATTTTATAACTATTACATTAATTGTATATATTATAGTTATTGTAGTAAATAGACTGTTACACAACCCCATTGCCCCTAAAATATTTGCTTAAAAAAAAAAAAATCCCTCCAAAGAGCAGGGATTATGTTTTTCTTGTTCATGGCTCTATCCCTAGCACTAAGTAAGATGCTTATACATAGTACTTAATCAGGTTATTTGTTCAGTGAATAAGTGAGTGTACGAATAAATGAAAATTCAAGGAGATAATGAATCAAGAAACATTAGCTAACCACATTATTAACATGGAAGTCCTGAAAGCATTTATAATTTCAACAAATTAGCATTAGAATTAGATCAATATGGTAAAAACCAACAGAGCAATAGGTAAGGGACAAAAAAACATGTCATATCATTTATGTAATACCATATCATATTTGTGCTCTGTATGATGTCAGGGAGTATTTAGTTGAAATTCCTGCAGTTATATTTCTTTCCCTTAATGTGATAGGACTACATGAAGAAAAAGAACAATTACACAAATGTATTTAGTTTCTTTTTTTTTTTAATATTTATTTATTTGCTGTAGTTGTACACAATGGGTTTATTTGTACGTGGTGCTGAGGATCGAACCCGGGCCGCGCACGTGCTAGGCGAGCACTCTACCGCTGAGCCACAATCCCAGCCCGCATTTAGTTTCTTTTTAAAATTCTGTTTTAGTGCCAAATGTTTGAACACTCAGTATTAAATAGTCAGAGAATAAATGTATATTTTTTAAAAAATGAAAAAAAAAGTATAAGTGACTTAAGGAACCAGAAATGTCTAGAACATGTAAGACAGAATCATACCTCAACTACTATGCCTTTCTCTTTAGTGAAATAATTCATTAGCTATGTCATTGAACTTTTTGTCCATTTTCAGTCCAAGGAAAAATTTGAAAAGCATAATAAAAAACCAAATCAGTGGGCTGGGATTGTAGCTCAGCGGTAGAGCGCTCGCCTAGCGCGTGGGCGACCCGGGTTCGATCCTCAGTACCACGTACAAATAAAATGCACTGAATAAAACGCATTGTGTACAACTAAAGCAAATAAAAAAAAAAAAAAAAAAAAACCAAATCAGTTTCTAAAACTAATACAAAGTTGACAAAGCATTTGAAGATAGAAATGCACAAAGATCTCACTGTGCTTTTCTAATTTTTCCTTGGACTGAAAATGGACAAATACTGCTACATACCCTCCCCATATTGGGAAGTTCTCTGGAAACGGGTAATGTTTTTTTAGTTTCCTGTTTTGTCATCAAAATTCACACCAACAGTTTTGATTTCTATTTTATAACATATATATCCCATTGGAATGATTGATCACAAATAACAAATACTGATTTTGTTACCTGAAGGAATTTATTGGATAGATCTAAGATAGTTCACAGATCTGGCAGAAATCCTGGAGAAACAGATTTGGAAAATAAATAGAAATCTAAGAGGATGAAGGATTTAGAAGCATAGTCAAGGTTATATAATACTAGGGTGCTATCAATTGATATATGCATTTATGTATAATATTCTTTCTTCCTTGATTAAATGCATCGTTGTTAATAATATGAACATGGGGAAAATTAGAGTAATCTAAACATCCATCAATAGGGCATTCGGAAAATAAACCATGATATATTTATATAATGGAATACTATATTATTAAAAATATTATAGTAGATCTGAACATACTCATGGAATGATGTTCACGATATAAAAATAGAAAAGAATTGCTAAATATTATGTTTAGTATTCTAGTTTTATTTTTAAAAATTTTTATACGTATAGCAAAAATTTGAAGGGAATATATACTAAACTTATAATTGTAGTATAGTCATCAATGAAATACTATCTCTAGGCACTTGGGTGATGGGAAGTTTTATTTTTAAATTATATTTCTGTACTAGCTAAAATATTTTAGCTTATAGATGTAAATTAATGAATAGTTCTTTACTAGCTGGAGCCTTTGGTTTCTAGATTTTTCCCCCATTACAGCAGTGACAGCCATATTTGGCTTTCTCTGCTCTATGCAACAGATATTGTGAACGACTAGAATTGATACTTCTTTTCCCCCTTCACCTTCCACGGTGGTATTGTGAATGGAAGAGGCTTTTTCATCAATGAATAAGGGCAACTGAATATTTGAAGTGGAAATAAAGAATAGATTCTAATTAATTTTACATTTCAATTTTGTGATTGCCATGGAGTAGTTATTGGTATGCTTTTAAATATTGCTTTGTGGGACTGGGATTGTGGCTCAGCAGTAGAGCACTCGCCTAGCTCATGTGCGGCCCAGGTCCGATCCTCAGCACCACGTAAAAATAAAGGAATTGTGTACAACTAAAAGCAAATAAATAAATATAAAAAAATATTGCTTTGTGACAGTATATGAATCCTAATCCCACTGTTTTATATGTTTTACTTTATCATTTAATATTATTATCACAACTCACTTTAATTAAATTCCTTTCATGTTCTTGCATAAGCCTTATATTGTATTGCAGGAAAAAATAAGACATTAATAAAAACTTTTAGATAAATATTTTTAAATATCTTTCTTAAGGTATTTATAATTGGCATAAAACAACTCATTTTAGTTTGGTCACTTTTAATGTTACAGATTATTGCTGTTATCAATAAAAGACATTATGGTATAACAACTTAAGCATATTGAGTTAAAATTATGATTTTATTGGCTTGTTTTTAGCATTCCATATTGGAAGAGGAGAATTTTATATTTGAAAGAAAATGCCTTTGTTTAGTAAATCACACAAAAATCCAGCAGAAATCGTGAAAATTCTGAAAGACAACATGGCTATTTTGGAAAAGCAAGACAAAAAGACTGACAAGGTATGAGCTACAACAATAACGTTATTAAACTACATGTATTCCAAAGCCAAAATCCAATGTAAAAGCTTAACGAAGAATCTCAAATGTGGTTTGTAGTGTGCGTGCAGGGTATAAGTACATTAAAATTGATTTCAGGTTTTATGGAACTGATAATTGTTCAGTCTTTTGTATTGAACTTTTGGTTCACTCTGAGAGCTTCTGAGCAATCCTGGATTTCTATAGACTTTAGAACTTAAAGATCTCAGGGATTATATTGGTGATTATATATATTGTCATCTTATAGTTACATGAAAATGAAAAGGTTTTATTTAAAGACTGACCAATAGTTTCTACTTCAGTACAATGTTTAAAGTCTTAGTAAGCAAAACTTCCTTCAGGTTGTTCTTTTTTTTTATTTTTTATTTTTTTATAGTTAATTCCTTTGAAGAGATGTTCATTCCTACATGTTAAATGTCTCCCTAAAGTGCCTAGTTTATAAGATTCAAGATATCTATAAAATAAATATCCTTGGGTTCACAGTATTTTTCCATCTCAGTATATGACACAATCTTAAATTCTATAAAGGGATGGAGAAATATCTTAATTCTAGTGTTCTTTATAATATTAAGCCAAACAGGAAAAAATGACCTTCATAAAAAAGTATGTAATAGCTGGGCGCGGTAGCGCACGCCTATAATCCCAGCACTTGGGAGGCTGAGGCTGGAGGATTGCGAGTTCAAAGCCAGACTCAGCAATGGCAAGGCACTTAGCAACTCAGTGAGACCCTGTCTCTAATAAAATACAAAAAAGGGCTGGGAATGTGGCCCAGTGGTCAAGTGCCCCTGAGTTCAAGCTCTGGTACCAAAAAAAAAAAAAAAAAAGTATGTAATTCTAAATGGTAAATGACAGAAAGAAGAAAAAAGCTTCCTTATTTTCATTAATAATCAGGGAAAGACCAATTAAAATACAATAAATTCATATTACACACATTATCTTGGAAAAAATGAAAAGTCTGATGATGTTAAGTGTCGGCAAAGATGGTAAACCGTGAGAACTTTCGCTTACCATGAGTGACAAGTACACACTGATGTACCAGCTTGAAAAACTGATTTATTATTTATCTGTTGAATACGAGGATATGCATGTGCTAAAACCCTGAAGTTCCACTCCTAGGTATAAACTCTAGAGATATTCTTGAAAATATTCAGGAAAAATATGCAAGAATGTTCCCAGCATTGTTGTTCATAGGCCCCCCAAAAGTAGTGTAGCCATGAATTGAATGCTACAGAGTGACAGAAAGTAAAGAACTGCTGCCTACATGCAGCAGCATAGGTGAATGGCACAAATGTAATGTTGAATGAAAGAAGCAAGTCATGAAAGAGTACAAATATTACTCCATAAAGTTCAAATCGGAGGAACTAAGCTATGTTGTTTTGGGGATGCATACATAAGTAACACAACTACAAAGAAAAGTAGGGGCTGGGGATATAGCTCAGTTGGTAGAGTGCTTACCTTGCATGCACAAGGCCCTGGGTTAAATTCCCAGCACCACACACACAAAAAAAAGGTGCCTTGCTGGGTATAGTGGCTCAAGTCTGTAATCCCAGCAACTCAGGACATTGAAGCAGGAGGATCACAAGTTTGAGGCCTGCTTCAGCAACTTAGCAAGACCTTGTCTCAAAGTAAAAAATAAAAAGAGCTGAGAATGTGACTCAGTGGTAGAGCACCCTTAGGTTGAACCCCTAGTACCCCCTCCAAAAAAGTGCAGTGCCTTGCTACATGAGCTATTTTTATGTAATTTGTCTTATGCTATTCATTCCTTTCTTCACTTACAGTGGTTATAGTACTGTACTTTAAGCTAATAAAGCTATACTTCTTTGAATAGAGTCAGAAAATTTAATTGTTAACTAAAATTAGTCTGCTTTCCTTTGCCACCCATATTTAACAAAAACTTTTTATTGAGATATAATTCACATACCATATAATTCCCCATTAAGGTGTACAGTTCAGTGATTTTTAACATATTCACAACCGTCAATACTAATTCTAGAACATTTTCATCACCCCAAGAAGAAACACTGTACCCATTAGCAATCCCTCATTTTCTCCTCCCCCTACACCCTAACACTCACTAATCTATATTCTGCCTCTATGCATTTGCATTTTTCTTTAAATATAATTATTTGTTTTATATGTGTGTGTGTGTGTTTGTGTGTGTGATGTTGATGGACCTTTATTTTATTAATTTATTTATATGTGGTGCTGAGAATCAAACCCAGTGCCTCATATATGCTGGGCGAGCGCTCTACAACTGATCCACAACACCAGCCCGAGGTGTTTTATTTTTAAGTTTCACAAATATCTAAAAGGTGGTGATGCTATAAAAGGAATAAATTTGTTGACCACTTATGATTTCATACTTGGTCCATAAAAGATCAGAAAAATATGGATTTGTTGAAAAACCAATCTTAACATGATGCTTTAAATAAAGACTAGTAACTGCTGATAAGTCTTTAAAGTGGACTCAATTTAATTTTCAAAAATAAAATTTCTATTTAGTTACTAGCATAATTAGACTTACGAATATAGTTTAAAGGAAAATTATTTCAATTATGTTGACTAAGTAGATATATTAGAGATCTTTTTATATAATTTTTTTTTTTTTTTTTGTGGTTACCGGGGATTGAACTCAGGGGCACTAGACCACTGGGTCACATCCCCAGCCCTTTTTTGTATTTTATTTAGAGACAGGGTCTCACTGAGTTGCTAAGTGCCTCGCCATTGCTGAGGCTGGCTTTGAACTCGCGATCCTCCTGCCTCAGCCTCCCAAAGTGCTGGGATTACAGGCGTGCGCCACCGCGCCCGGCTAATTTTTTTATAATTTTAAATTTAAAATTATATTAAAATTTAAAATATTACATAATTATAAAATTTTATATAAATTTTAGGACAATTTCCAAAATAACAAAGCAGTGCCTACTAGTATTTTGTTTGTTTTTTATAACTGTACAATGGTCTTTGATTATAAATAAACAGTGTCCAAGATATGGTTTTCTTGTTTGGTTATGGCCTGAAATTTTTTGTTCTTTTTAACTATTAACATACTTTTTGGTCACCAGGCTTCAGAAGAAGTGTCAAAATCACTGCAAGCAATGAAAGAAATTTTGTGTGGTACAAATGATAAAGAACCCCCAACAGAAGCAGTGGCTCAGCTGGCACAAGAACTCTACAACAGTGGGCTGCTGGTGACACTGATAGCTGACCTACAGCTGATAGACTTTGAGGTGAACAATCTGTCAAAGGATGACAGCTCTCATTATTTGACTTTTAAAAATTATTACTGTTTATTATATTTAAAAAACAGTTATTTCTAAAATTTCTGAGATCACTTTCATTTTTAAAAAAGCAAAAAGTTATACTGTAGTTTTGTGCACTCAGGTAGCAAGGTTAATAGCTAATAATAATAGATCACATTTGTTGAGTACTTACTATATGCCAAGTACGGTTTTACATGCTCAACTAAATCAATTCCTAAAACTGCCTTTGTGGTTACAGTGTATTATTTGTACCATTTTATAGATAAAAGAGAACCTAGTATTCAAAGATATTAAGTAATTTGCCCAAAATCACTCAGTTACTAAGACCTAAAGCTAGGATTCAAATGCAGACAGTATCTTCCAAGTCGGTTCTTTTCATTAAAAATATACAAATGATTTAAGAAGTTTGTTAAATGCTAGTAACATTTATCTCATTTTGGAAGCAGCTATACTTAATTTGCTTAATAAATAAAACAAAAACTTAGAAATATAAGCAGTAAATATGTATAAGCATTTTATTATATATTGTATATCTCACTTAGAATTAGTGATTTTTTTTCAGTAGAATTAGCAATTTTTTTTCAGTGAAAATGTACACATAGGCAAGTTTGGACATTGTCTGGTTAGATAATGGAAGTCCTGGTTTTGCTTTGTTTCTGGTTTTGTTTCTACCATAATGTGCTTGGCAGTATCAGCTAAGTTTCTTGAGTCTCCATTGATTCTGAGACAGAGGAGATATGAAGATTTCTCAAGTGAATTGCTTTTAGTTTTGTTCACTGAGCAAGAGGAAGAAAAACTAATTATAGTGATTACTGTGATTAGGTTGAGATAAGGTCATGGCTTCGGGGAATCTGTGGAAATACTAGCCCACAGCTCTCTGGGCAGATTAGCTGGAGAAAGAAGAGTGCAGGGCCGGACTGTTCTGGAGAAGAGCCCACAGGTGTGCTAGCTGGAAACAAGACTTGAAAGGCCCAGACTTCAACTCTCCTTTCAGATACACCTGTCCCCCCCACCTCTTTTTCTTTCCCTTTTCTATTTCTTTATCTTTGACCTTTATTGTAGCCCATAACCTTTTAATCAGCTTTAATGTCACTGTGACCAAAATTCCCAAAAAGAACTTAGAGGAGGAAATGTTTTGTTTTTTTTTTGGGGGGGGGGAGTTCATGGTAACAGAGGTCTCAGTCCATAGACAGCTCAACTTCACTGCTCTTGACCAAGGTGTAACATCACATCATGGGGGAAGGGCCCAACAGATAAAAGCTGCTCAGCTCATGGCAGGGTCAGGAAGCAGAGCGGGAGAGAGAGACAGGGGTGAAGGGGCCACAGGGAAGATGCACCCTTCCAGGACATGACCCCAGTGACCCACCTCCTCCAGCCATGCACCACCTGCCTACAGTTATCACCCAGTCCGTTCAATCTAGGATGGACCGATTACATGACAGCTCTTGTGATCTAATCATTTTATTTCTGAATAGTCCTGCATTAACAGAAGCTTTGGGGGGACATCTCATATCCAAACCCTAACAACCTCTTACCTGTTTTCCTTGTTTGGCTTGCTAACTCTCCATGATCATATCATTTCAGTAAATGAATATCCTCTCATGGTGCTTCTTTGAAGCACAACAGTCATTTGACTAAAATTTCTGATATGTTTTTATACCAGAGAGAAAAAACTTATATAAAAAACTATCTTAGGAATGGGCTGCAGCTTTTGACAATAACCTAGAAGGATGGCATTCCTTACAGGGGAAAAAAACTTGAAGTATGGTTCAAAGGACACCTTGTTGGGGTTTGTCAGTCATGAAAGATTAAGTGTCTAGGCAGTGTCTGGAAGGAAAAGACTAAAAGAAAAAGGCTTGGATTCCCTTTGCAGAGTAGAGTAACAAATTTGAGAAATGTGCTTTTTGACTAGGGTTGATAAGGGTAGGGAACAGAAGAGAGAAAGGAGCAAGGTCTAAAGGAAAGAAAAGGTTCAATGACAAAAAGAAGAAGCTTTAGGAAGATTATCAGGGAGACCAAAGGCCTTTAATATTAGTGATGGGTAGAATTCAATTTGAATTCTGCATTATGCTATGCTTACTTCTTTGTTAACATTTGATAAAAGAACTATGTATTAATCGTATGTGTTAAATGAAGGAGAAGGGGAAATTTTATACACTTGGGGTAAACAGTGTGCTGAGAAAATAACCAGGTGCATAAGGCCAAACAAGTTGAAAGGAGCAGGGAGCTGGGAGCTAGGAGATGGTGCTTGGAACCCTGGAGATAGTGGTGATAGGGTGGCTTAAGCTGTGGGGTTTAGATTGGGTAGCAGAAACTAACTCAGGAATCTGTGTGACAAACCCATTTCTCCTTCAAGAATCCAGAGGAAAGTGGACCATTTGGGGAGTGGGGACAATACTTAACAGAGGATCCTGCTTTTATGTGAATAATGGCAAGTTAGGGCAGAACTTTGAATTTAAAAAATCTCATTACTTAGCCATAAATTTTTGTCTAATCCTTTAAGCCTTAAAATTGCTGACAGGAAAGAACCATGTCAGCATATTGTGAGGTTGGGGGGGGGGGGGATGGCTTGTGGCTGAAACTGCAAAACATCTGATTTTGTGGGCTCAGGATCAAACTCAAAGCTGTGTCTTTTGAGGTTTGGCCACTATTCAAGACACAGAGTTAGCGTCTTTGATGTTTTGAAACATAATGTGATAAGAGATCAAGGGATAAGGAATGTATTGCATGTGAGAGTTGATGTGTTCATTTTAAAGGCAGGTGTGCCTTTAAAGTAAGGCAGATGCAAAGTCAACTGTTAGGGCCAAGGAAGCAGCTCAAAGAAGCAGAAAGCTTTCTCCTGTGAAATGTCATTAATTCACTCATTCAACAGTTTAGAGCTGACTTTTTTTGAATTTGCCAGCTTGCAAGTGCTTATTCAGGTTGAAGATCTGATTTACATTATGTGTTATCTTGGAATTACTAGCTAATTTTAAGCATTTTGGGTCATTTCTGGATGTTGCTTCTTTATAAAGAAGGTATAGAGAACATTTCTTTTTTTTTCCTTTCTTTCTTCCTCCTCTCCTCCTTCCTCTGGTCACTCTGAGTCCAGAGCTTGAGATTTGGTAACCTAAAGGCTTTGAAATAGTTAAGGTTTCAATCCAGTTAGACTTAGGTGTGGGTTTGAATAGCCACAAAGATTACATATAACATAGAGATCCTTATTTACCATCTTGTACCTATTTCAACTTTCTCTAATCCTTTCCATTCTGATCCTTTCCTCTATTTTGAGAAGTGGTCCCTGGTAGCAGAACTTGTGTTTGTTATCCACAGGGGGCTTCCTTTGCCTCTGCACACATTTGCTAATGAACTAAAATGTTTCCCTCTTGTGTAAAAGTTGGATAGAGCTCTGTGGAGCTTCATTCTGCTGTTCCCTGGAATGCCCTATGGAAATGTTCTTGTGGCATTTTACTGGGAGGTATGAAAAACATGCTCTTATGACATTTCAAAGAGGCTTGGTATTTATTCTGCAATATTACACTGCAGAGTCTAGAAAGATTTGAACAGATGATTTCTTTCATTTTAAAACCATTTATATTCACAGCTATTCCTCTTTTATATACAAGTATAGTTGTTAACATCTGCATAAATGAAATTTATGTAATGTGAGCATTTTGTAGGACTTAAAAATTATGAGAGCAACTGATTCTGAAGTATCTTTATAAATTGAAGATTCACCTCCAAATTTTCTATTAAAATTTGGACTTTGGGGCTGGGGTTGTAGCTCAGTGGTAGAGCACTTGCCTAGCACATGTGAGGTACTGGGTTTGATCCTTAGCACCACAAATAAATCAAATAAAGGTATTGTGTCCATCTACAACTAAAAATATATATTTTTTTTTAAATTTGGACTTTGGTTTAGAAGATATAATTTGTTTTCCCATTACCTGTTTTTTATTTCTGTCTCTTCTCCCTAAATTTTTGCATTTCCTCTCCTTCATTTCTTTTTCACTCTTTGCCTTCTCTTCCTCTCCCTCATTTCCAGTGCTTTCTACTTCTTTCCATAAAATAAAGTGAAAGCAGTGGATAGCTATGGATATTTCTTGTATTTCATTGTTACCAACATTTTGATATTCCAGTTACTTATTTCTACCAGTTAAATATACCATAATTTTTTAACCTAGCCAAGATGTAGTAATTGTTCCTATTATCACGGCTATGATAAAGTTCTTTGTATCTGGAACTTCTTTTTTAAATTTAGGTTTCCAAAAATGGGATTATAGAACACCATTTTTAGAATACATTATATTCTCATCAACAGTGTATGAAAACTAACATCAAATTTTATTATTTAAAAAAATTGTTGTATGAAGAAAAATGTCTTTTTTAAAAAATTAACCTTTTGATTTTGAAGTAACTGTTGACTGGCATCAGTGGTGAAAAATAATTCAGAGAAGTCCCATGTACCTTACCTAGTTTTCCCAATGGTAACATCTTGCAAAACTGTATGACAGTATCACAACCAGGATACAAACATTGATAAAGTCAAAACAGAAAATTTTCATCACCAGAAAGATCTCTCCTTTTTTTCCCTTTTATATATATCCACACCCACCTATCTTACCCCCATCACCACTCAGTCCCTGATTCCCCAGGAGGAGAGAGACAGAAAGGAGGTTGGGGGAGAAGATTTGTTTTATACACTGTACAACCTTTTGGAATTGGATTTTTTTTTTCACTTGACATATTTGCTTTAGATTTGTTGTATTTATCTATATTTTGTTCCTTTTTGTTGCTGAGTAGTAGTCCTTGGTATGGATGTACCACAGTTTGTTTAACCATTTGAAGAATTTTTGGGTTGTTTACGACTTTGGGCTATTATAAGTAATGTTCTATGAACATTCATGGCCAGGTTTCTTTATGAATGTGTTTTAATTTCTCTGTGATAAATGTCAGGAGTGAAGTTGCACTCATGTGGGAATTGCATGGTTTTTTTTTTAGAAACTGCCAGTGTTTTCCAGATTGGCTATACTGTTTTTAAATTTCCACTACAATGTATGAAAGTGATTTTTCTTCATTCTTGCCAGCATATTGCTTTGTCACATTTTTTATTTTAGCCATTCTGATGTGTAGTAATAGCTGTTTTAAATTTCCACAATGTATGAAAGTGATTTTTCTTCATTCTTGCCAGCATTTTTCTTTGTCACTATTTTTTATTTTAGCCATTCTGATGTGTAGTAATAGCTCATTGAGATTTCAATTTGCATGTCCTTGAAGGGTCATGATCCTTTCTGGTGAAATGCCTATTCAAGTCTTTCGCCCATTTTCTAACTGAATTGTTTCTTATGCTATTAAGTTTTGAGGGTTCTTCATCTATTCTAGGTAACTTGTCACATATATGGTGTGCAGTACTTTCTCCTTATAGCTTATTAACAAGCTCTTTTACCAAACAAAAGTTTTAAATTTTAGTGAAGTCCCAGTTATCACTTCATTTATTGATTATTCTTTTAGTGTCAAGTCCAAGAACTTTTTGTCCAATCCTAGATCCTGAAGTTTTTCTATTTTCCCCCCAAACTTTCTAGTGTTATGTTTAAAGTCCAAGATCTATTCTGAACTAATATTAATAAGGTGAATGATATCCTCCCAGAATTTTTAATACATTACTATTCTTAATCAGTACTTAACTCATATTTTAATAACTTTAAGAATGAGTAATTGAATAATCTCATTGGTCTTCGCTTGGGTCTTAGTTTTTTGAGTGTACCTTTAGTATTAAAAAAGTGTCAGATTAAAAGATACATGGTGGCACATGCCTGTAATCCCAGTGACTCAGGAAGCTGGGGTAGGAGGATCACAAATTCAAGCCAGCTTTGGGAGCTTAGTAAGCCCCTTTCTCAAAATAAAAAATTAAAAGTGATGGGGATGTAGTTCAGAGGTAGAGTGCTTATGGAACTCAATCCCCAGTAACCCTCCCACACATACAATCAAAGGCCTGTGTTTGTGCTAAGAGAAATATGTGGATGGCTGCACCTCTAAAATAATGATCAGTCTAAGGGTATTTACTGAATGCATTCTATATTCTTAGCTATAATAGGGCATTGAAATATGGCCTGTGTCCTTGAAAGCTAACAGTCCAATGAGGAAGTTAGAGACAACAAAACCCATTAATTTCAATGCACTGTGTTAAATGTGAGGAGTCAGTTTAGTTTGATGGTTAAGAACTTGGACTGTGGACTCCATCAACCTAGGATAACATCTTGGGTCTTCCACATCGCCTCTGAGTAAGGCAACCTCACTGGGTCCTCAGTTTCCTTATTTATAATATATACATTTTGACGTTGTTGTGAAGATTGGATAATACACGTAAAGCTCTTAGAATAAGTGCCTGCCACAGATTAAGCACTTAGTAAGGGTTTGCTGCTCTGACAGTGATGGGGGTAAAAATGGAGGTAGCAGGGGAAGAGAAGGCACTGATCAATGCAAGCAAAGGATGTTGGTGTAACACAGGCAGGGTACTTATCCCAGAGGAGAATATCCTGAAAAAAAAATTTTTTTTTGATACTAGTGATTGAACCCAGGGACTTGTAACCAGAGTTACATCACTAGCTACCTCCACACCTTTTTTTTTTTTTTTTTTTCTTTTTTGAGACAGGGTCTCACTATCACTAAGTTGGCAAGACTAGCCTCAAACTTGAAATCCTCCCACCTCTGCATCCAGAGTTGCTGGTATTATAGGCATATGCCACCATGCCTGGCTCTGAATTGAATTTTTTTTTTTTTTTTTTGTACTAGGGATTGAACCCAAGGGCATTTTACCACTGAGCCACATCCCCAGCACTTTTTAAAATATTTTATTTAAAGAGACAGGGTCTCACAGAGTTGCTTAGGGCCTCTCTAAGTTGCTGAGAGGCTGGCTTTGAACTTGCCATCCTCCTGCCTCAGCCTTCCCAGCCACTGGGATTATCTGAATTGAATCTTAACAGTTTTCTAGAAAAATGAAGTAAAAGTATTCAGGACAAATATAAGAACATGAACAAAGGTATAGAAGTATAGGAGGCTTGCATAAGTATATGTAGTGAAGCAATTTGGTTTTAATAAAAACTGATGTAAGGATCAGAAAGAGACAGATGGTTGATGAGGCTGGAGAAGCAGGCAAGGGCAGGTCATGGAAGGTCATTGAACTTTTTTCCTAAGCAAAAGGGAGTCATCGAAGAGCTTTAGGGAAGAGACAAGGTAGCCAAATTTCTTTCTTGCTAGTTCAGTCTGCAGAGTAAGGATGCTTTCAAGTGCACAGTGTATCCGGAAGAAGTTCTCTCCTAGTACAGTTGAAGCTCAGAACCAGGGCCATAGTGAATGAGAATGCAATGTTATTCTTGTCCTTATTTTCTGTAGGATAAATTCAGGTCCAATCCAGAGCTTCTTTTGGAGAATTAGGCTGGTCTTAGGTTGTAGGGTATGAGAATGAAAATCTTGTACCTGGGAATTCTAAATGGCCCTACTTTAAAATGGCTGTAGTTCCTCTATCTCAGGCAACTAGCACTTAATGGTTCTTTCTGTCTGTCTAGTCTAGAAGTAAGGCACTAAGGTGGAAGAGGAATAAAGAGAAAGAATTATTAGGAATTAGATCTAAGAAAAAAAATGTGATCTTAACTTATATTTTACTTAACTATTTTGTTTTTTCTTCATGTTTCCTTCCTTATTTATGAAGATTTAAAAAATGTTAATCATAATATTCTTGAATAAAACTAAAAAAAAAGTGTGAAGAATTCTGTTCTAGCATTTCCACTACTAGTTTTTATACTTCTGTGCCATTGTATTTCCTACTGTGAGAAATGGTACAAATTCTGTGGCAAGGAGGTGCATCCATTTTGCGGGCTTTGTGTTTGAAAGCACAACTTGTTAAAGATAAATGAAAAAAGTAAATTAATGTTTCTGTATACAATTAAAGGATGGTATCATCTCTGTATGTATGTATGTATATATCACATACCATACAATTCATTCAAGTATACAATTTAATAGTGGTTTGTTTCTTTAACAGGGAAAAAAAGATGTGACCCAGATATTTAACAACATCCTGAGAAGACAGATAGGCACTCGGAGTCCTACTGTGGAGTACATTAGTGCTCATCCTCATATCCTGTTTATGCTCCTCAAAGGGTAGGTGCCTGGCTTCCTTCAAAATAGGTTTGAATTTAAATAGTTGTTAAAAGTACATGTGCTAGACAGGTGCTGTGGTGCATGCCTATAATCCCATCGGCTTGGGGGCTAAGGTAAGAGGATCACAAGTTCAAAACCAGCCTCAGCAAAAAGCAAGGCGCTAAGCAACTCAGTGAGACCGTGTCTCTAAATAAAATACAAAATAGGGCTGGGGACATGGCTCAGTGGTCAGGTGCCCCTGAATTCAATCCTGGGTACCAAAAAAAAGGTAAATGTGCTGGAGATGAAGCTCAATGATAGAGAGCTTGCATGACATTTCTGAAACCCCAGGTTTGATTCCCCAGCACCACCACTACCACACAAAGAAAAGAAAAAGAAAAAACAAAAAAACAAAGAACAGCATTTGCCTCACTGGAGATACGGTTGGTTCCCTTTGGAATTGCAGAATAGGTACTTGCCGTGCTTGAGGTCAGTCCTCAAAATCTGTCTCTTAAGATTACTTGGGCTGTAGCAAAATTCTTTGTACCTTTATATATATATTTTTAAGAATTTGTTTTTTAGTTGTAGATGGACACAATACCTTTATTTTTTCTTTTTAATGTGGTACTGAGGATCGAACCCAGTGCCTCACACATGCTAGTAACGTTTCCATTTACTGCTTCTCTTTTCTCCCTTTCTTTTGTCTTATAATACTATTTGTGCTTCCCAGCCTGCACATTCCTGTTCACATGATACTGAGTTCCCTCATTACATACACATGTACATTCTGGTTCTGAGAACTCAAATAATAGCTGTAAGAATTATTTTAGAGCTGGGCATGGTGGTGCACGCCTGTAATCCCAGCACTTGGGAGGCTGAGACCGGAGGATCGCGAGTTCAAAGCCAGCCTCAGCAATGGCGAGGCACTTAGCAATTCAGTGAGACCCTGTCTCTATAAATAAAATACAAAAAAGGGCTGGGCATGTGACCCAGTGGTTGAGTGCCCCTGAGTTCAATCCCCAGTACCAAAAAAAAAAAAAAAAAAAGAATTATTTCAGTAGCTAGTGTTTGCCAAGGTGATATGCTTCGACGTGAGGACAGAATATTATTGTATATGTATGTACGTATAGCCTTGAAGGAGCCAAAAAATTGAAGTCAAGCTAGAAAACAAAATTTCTGATTATTATATTATGTCTACTCATTTACAAATATTTCTTATACTGTTGAGGCTACTCTAACTCCTAAAGACTAGACATCTGGTTATAGTAGTGCTCAGGGACAATGGACTATCTTCTTGTTTCCCTACCCTACTTTTTTATTCTATACCATTTCAAACCAGCATGGCTCTTTTTATTTTATAGTATTCCTGTTCTCAATTCTGCTATTCCATACATAGTCCATCTCATCTGCATTTCATTCCTCCTTTGTACATTTGTAAACATTCTATTGTATTCAAATAATACATAAGACATGGTTTAAACATCAGATATTTCAACAAACAGCAGTTTTTTGTCTCTTCCTTCTCCATTCTTTAATCTTATTTTCCAAAGACAATGACTTTCACCTTTGTTAATTATTATTTATCATACACTTACTTCTGTTACAAATAACAATCTTCTACTAATTTATCATATTTAAAAAACTATGTATTTTACTGCCATTACTCCATTTTCTTCCCTTTATCCTCCCAATATACTTTATCACTATTTTAAATTTTATTAAAATCACATATAGATTATTATGATTATGTGGTTATTATTCATTGTTGAGCATACCAAGTACACCATGATTACTTAAGGTTTTGATATAAAGAAATATTTTTACTGGAGAATCATGTCTTTCCACTTTAGAAAGGGAAATATGCTTGTATCTGTTCATTGTATTTATTAGTTACAGTATGCTAAACTTCCGTAACAAATGGGCCCCAAAATGGGAGTGGCTTGACCACAAGATGAGTCTATCTCCTGTCATAGTACAGGGTAGAAGCTCTAGGTTAGCAAGGGGTTCTGCCCTCTTTAGCACGTGCTTATATTTTTTTTTCTTAGATGGACATAATACATTTATTTTGTTTATTTATTTTTATGTGGTGCTGAGGATCAAACCTAGTGCCTCCCATGTGCAAGGCAAGTGCTGTACCACTGAGCCACAACCCTAGCCCCTAGCATGTGCTTTCTTTTTTTTTTTTTTTTTTTTTAAATATGTATTTATTTACTTTAGTTGTACACAAAGCAATGCATTTATGTTTACGTGGTGCTGAGGATCGAACCCGGGCCGCGCACGTGCGAGGCGAGCGCTCTGCCGCTGAGCCACAACCCCAGCCCCTAGCATGTGCTTTCTAAGATCACTTTGTTCACTACTGTTTCAGCCTGCAGGAAGGTAAAATTTATAAGAGAATGACATTTATAAGAGAATTTATGTGTTTAGAAAATGACGGACAAGAATTCTAGTGTGACTGGAGGCTAGGATGAGTCAGAGTGCAAAGCTGCAAAGGCTGAAACCAGATTAGGAAAAGCTTTCCCTGCCCTACTCAAGGAGTTTGAATGTCATTCTGTAGGACACATGAAGTCACCCAGGGACTAGATTTGGTGAGTTGTGGTGGCAGTGGGAAAAATGGCTGGGAGGGGTGGGGGCTTCAATTCCAGCTTGGAAAAGTCCAAGAAAAGTGATGGTAATGGGAGTGAAGAGAGTGATATGTTTAATGCATTTCACTTTTTTTTCCTGATTCAAAAGTAATAGATGTTTATTATTTAAAATTTAAACATTTTAGAAATATTTAATATAAAAAAGGACATGCATTTCATCATCTCTCCCAATGAAACCATTAGTAACAATTTGGGGACTATACCTCTGGTTTTCTTTCTCTATTAAAATGATTATTCTGGGCTGGGGATATCGCTCAGTTGATAGAAAACTTGCCTTGCATTCACAAGGCCTTGGGTTCAATCCCTAGTACCACACACACACAAAAAAAGAATCTTCTTCTGTTTTTATCCTGAACTTTTAACCCATTCCTTCTCATCCTGTTTGTAGATAACCACTTACTGAGTACTTGCTCTGTGCCAGGTATTGATCGCTCCAGTAATTCTATGAGGACTAGGTATTATTCTTGCCATTTTACAAATGAAGAAATTAAAACTCAAAAGAATACTGCTCAAGGTTATATAGCTAATAAGTCCGTTTTCAATTCAGATCTAAGACCCATGCTCTTTACCATTAATATGTCCATAAGATTTGAGGACCATTCAGATGTAAAGGAGAGGGCACTACTGATGCTCTGAGGACAGAGCAGACAATGAGAAGCCCTAACTGAATGGTTGCACCATGATCAGTTTTACCTGTTACCATTTCCTAGTTTTGCTTGGAATGCTACAGATTTAGCCCTTTGTTAAAGATTAGAATTTTTACTGAATTACCTCTTGTGAAGTTTCTTGAAAACTCAGGACATAATTTGATTGGTACATTTATACATCAAACAATAATGTTAATGTAAATCTAAGTCTAACCATAAAAAACGTAATGCAGAAAGAAATGGATATGTCTGTCAAGGAGAATCATCTGGATATGTGATATAAAGCATTTGGAACTCAAGTTTTATGAAAAGGGACATTCACAAAGGACTTTCTCATTCTAAATCAATTTGTCTCCTGGCTGAGGCAGATGACACTCCAGGATACTGAGAAAACTTGAGGATGAGATCACCAAACTTCTCTCAGTGATCCATAAAATTGTGGCCAGGGGAAGATGTTCCATAAGTCCAATGTTAAAATTATAGATATTTCCTAATCTGTTTTTAAAAGTTCATCATAAAAATTTTCATCCATATGTAAAAGTAGTTAGTATAAGAAACTCACATACCCCTAGTCACTCAACCTTCACAACTATCAATATTTTGCTGTTTATTTTATCTATCTCCCCAATGCACCCCAGCCCCATATTTATGTTTTGGAGGGGGCTACAGTATTTTAAAGCAAATCCCTAAACACTTAAATAAACATCTCAAAAATAAAAATATAATTTTTACATAATCATGAAGTTATTGTACTTAAAAAAATTAGCAATAATTCTATAACAACCAATACCTAGTCTGTACTCAAAATTTGCTCAACTGTTAAAAAAAAACAAAAAACTTTTCATAGTTGGTTTGTTCAGATATTCAAAGAATATCCTAACAAAGTCCAGTCATTGTATTTGGTTTGTATTTGGTTGTAATTTTACTTATGTCAAAAAATCAGAAAATCTTAAGTCCCTTTCATGTAGAACAACCCCTACTCCCACCTACCCACACATCTGTACACTGATTTGTTGAAAATACAGTGTCAGCCTACATTATGTCCTCTATTGTGAAGTTGTCGCATTGCTTTCTTATAGTGTCATTTAACTTAGTCCATTATACACTCTATTTCTAGACTGGAGTTTCTATTTAAAGGCTTGGTTAAATTCAGATTCAGTTTTTATTTTGGCAATATTTTATAAGTAGTTCTGTCTAGTTCATATTTCATCCCATCAGAGACATACTTTTAGTAATGCTCAAATTGAGCAATGGGCTCAGATGATGACAGTCTAATCCATTATACAGTTTCTTTCTTTCTTTCTTTTTTTTGTTTGTTTTTTGTCATAATAAAAAGTTCTTTACTCAGAATTTTAGAGGCTGAAAGTCTAGGATCAAGGGGTTCCACCAGTTTGGCCTCCATTATAAAGTTTCCTGTCATCCTTACCTTTAATTGTTTTACTGTCCATTAATGAACACTGCCTGATCCAGTCATTTCATTAGGAGACAAAATTTTTTAAAAACCAATCATTCCTTGCACAGTATTTGCTGATTTATTGGCTAGAGTAGTTTTATAGAGTATAACTTTTTTTCATCCATTGCAATTATTACATACTCTGAAATAGAATTCATACCAGAGAGGTAGAATTAATGCTTAATTCCTTTGGTGTCCAATGAGTTTTATACCCTCTCTCTCTTAAACACACACACACACACACACACACACACACACACACACCACCCCACCCCTCTGATATCTTATTAACTAATAGATGTAATGGTCTCCATATTGTCTCATTTAGCTTCACACGTTTTTCTTTTTAATGCTCAGTTGACTATCTCTGGCCCCTTCTGATTGAGGTCTTTTGATATCACCAAAATAGTTTGTGAGAGATTCATTTTCTGGTGCAAAAAGAAATACTAGGTCAAAGTGACTATTTCCTGATACAGACCTGGAATTTCTACCAAGGACCCTGGTTGTTTTAGGTGAGGACTGGTTCTTAGAGACTACAATCTGGATTTTAGGGGTGCTTATTGACCCTGAATTATTGATTCTACACCTTTTTAGTGGCCAAATTAACACATTACTAAAGTAAGCAAGTGTTTCTAGATTAGAAGCAAAACCTTCTTGACTCCATGAAGCAGGCTGAGTGTTAAGTGAATGGCATTTTATAAAAGCTTTCTAAGTAATGTCTGGCATTATTTTCCCCTTACATAGTATAATCTTTGTTGAGATGTTCTTGTACAAGATCTTTCTTCTAGCCATTTTCTGTGTAATGATTATCATAGCTCACTGCTAATTGAGACAATTGCTTTTATATTTTGACTTTCATGAAGTTTCAAGGGGATCAAGTGAGGAAGGAAGATATGATTCAGTTCTATAAAATAGGGATTCAGTATTCATAATATTAACCTTTACTGGTGACCTGCCATCCTTTAGTCATTGCAGGAAAACAGAGAGTGATTAGTTGTGGTCCTTGCCATGAGGAAGCTTATCCATAATTAGAACAGATTAGGTGAGATAAATACTGATTCTTTACCAGACTGAAGGATATTAATGTTGGTAGGATTTGAAAGTTAATGATTGGTTTAATTTATAGAGCACTTCTTTGGATAGTGAAACAATAACCTATCAAAAATGAGTATCCTAGAGGGTAGTCAGGTTGAAATGATAGTGTGAATTATAGTTTCCTTAAAAGATATTGAGGGAAATCAATATCCTAATGTATTCCTAACTTTAAGAAGTTGTCTTCTTACACACTGACATTTCCGGTGTTGGGAACATACTACTGGGATGAATTGATAAGTGTTCTGCCCCAGAAGTATTTTTAAAAGTGTTCTCTTGGTTCTCAAGAATAAATCATCATTCCATCACAGATGGTTCCAATAAACTTCACTAAATGAAAGGAAAAAGAGAACTAATTATACTCAAAAATTGGAGTGGAAACTTTTTATAGATGATCTCAGTTTGGAAACTGAATTCAGAAATGAAAGATGTTGGCTAGGGATCATACAGCTTTTGTCTAAGCCAGAGTTTGACTCTTATTAGGACATTCAGTCAAAGTTTAAGGTTCGTTAAATTCATTATATGCCTACTCTGTATAAAAACATCATTATTCTATATAAAAAACTCTTTGGAGATGCGGTATGCAGGAGGAAAGTAACAATAAATGAGACCTAGACACCAAATGGGGATGTGGGGGCCGGGTGGGTGAGTAATGGAGTAAGCAAAACACATCACCAGCAACGAGGTGAAGGAAACAGATTTATAACAACTTACTAAAATGTGACCTAATACAGAATGATAAAAGTGTTAAAGTAAGCCGGGCATGGTGGCGCATGCCTGTATTCCTAGCACTTGGGAGGCTGAGGCAGAAGGATCGCAAGTTCAAAGCCAGCCTCAGCAATGGCAAGGCACTTACCAACTCAGTGAGACCCTGTCTCTAATAAATTCTCTAATAAAATACAAAAAAAAAATGAAAGGGCTGGGGATGTGGCCCAGTGGTTGAGTGCCCCTGAGTTCAATCCCTGGTATCAAAAAAAAAAAAAAAAAAAAAAAAAAGTGTTAAAGTAAAATTACAGCCAAGTTATTATGGGAATATGAAGGAAAGAGAGGACAGTCCTGAATGGGGCACTTACAAAAGACTTCAAAAGGACATCTGAATTAAATCTTGAAAGATGAGCATCTTAGTGGGGAAACTAGAAAGGGGATTCCACTGGAGGGAGTGGCGTACTTCAGGGAAATGGGGAATGTGATGGGAAATGAAGTGAGAAGTTAGGTTTAGGCCAAATTATCAAAGTCCACAAATGTCTTACTAAGAAGTCTGATTTTAATTGTTCCTGAGGCTCGTTTTCTAGGCCAAGAGCCTTTATTTTATAGTCTCTTAAAATACTCTATCAATAATTGACAGTGTTTTTCTCCTTGACATCTCAAAAATTATACCCCCTCATTACAAAATCTTTAATAATAACCCATCTTTTAACTATTTAGTGTGTGCCACTAGGCTGATTTTCAAAGTTTTCTGATGAGAAAAATTGCTAACATTATAAACTGGCCTGCCTTATGTTCTACAAAGAATCATGTCTATCTGAGTATATTAGCTTTTAATGTTACTGTGAGTTATTCAGGGAGTACTCAATATTTGGGAATATCATTCACCTTTATAATTAGGACAAAAATGAGTAAATATCACACTGATGCCCTAATTTGCTACTTTCCTTACTGTTTTTGTAAATTTAATTGTATAATAGCCTATTTTCTAAATTATGGGAATGAGGTTTTATTCTTGAATCTGAATTTCATGAAAATACTATGATTTTATAAATACACTGTTCAATATATTGTTCTTCATTGGTCAACAAAACGTTACTGCTAGTAGTTGGTGGGTGGTGAATGATCTTCAGGTTTTATGTAAGTGTGGTTTAGTTTTAGTCTTCAAATATTTGATCTTTCTCATTCATTCAAATGTCATTTTGGCTTAAAATTTTTTATATTTTTGTTTTTCTAACTTCCAAAATTCATAGTAAATTTCAAAGATCACATAGTCCTTTGTAAATATCGTTTTTATCCTAGAATATTTTTATCAAAGAACATTATAGGAAAAACACCTTCTTAGGAATTGAGTCATTTTAAGTTGCTTTTTTCAATGGGCTTTGTACAAAACACAATAGAACTAGTATTTAGTTAATTGAAGTGGGAAATGATATAATCTATTTAAAACTTGGTCAGACTAGTCTTTTCTTTTTTTTATACTGTTTCTACTCACTTCCTAATGTTTTACAACTACATCTTTGTCCTACTCTTCCTGTATTTACCACAAAATTGTCAACTATATCATTTCAGTACAGGGCTTGTCTTATTTGGGCTAAGCATTGTTCATTTTCTTGAAATCTTATCACATTCTGGAATGTAACTCAAACCTAGATTTATTTAGATGCTGCATTTGACATTTGAGAGACTGCTGTTAATTAGAAATGGAACAGATCTGGTGTGCCAGTCCTGAGCTGTTTCCTACAGTAGATACTATTTCTAGTGGAGTTTTGCTGTGAGCCACAATTCCACTTCATGATTTTATTGAGCCAATGAACCCACAGCTCTTTACTGGTCGCATGCGCTCACAGATCATATTTACATAAAAATCTTCCTTGTCTTTTTCCTGAACTCCAGATGGGTATAGTCTTGCCGAGGAGATGTTGTTTCTCAGATGTCAGCCATCTCAAAGTTAACATGGTCAGCAGCAATTTCTTCACTAACCCATACTTGTAGTAGTTTATTTCTCATCCAGTCCCACCTCCAACATCAGCAAGTCCTGTTGGCTCTTCCAAACAGGATCCAGCCTCTGCCATACCCTTGAGTTCTGCTGCTGCCACTCCAGCCACACCACCATCACCACTGTTGGGTTTATGTTCCTGCGCCTCCCAAGTCTACCAGCTACTAGTCCACTACCTAGTCCACTCCTGCTGCTTTACAGTACATCCTCCACAAGTAGTCAGGGCAGCCTTTCCCTTCACCCGTCCCTCAGTGCTTGGGTTGAACCCAGGATACCTCACACACACTAGGCAAGCATTTTACCACTGAGCTGCACCCTCAGCCCAGGAGCCATCTTTTTCTTTTTCTTTCTGTTTTTTTTTTTTTCCCCACTTTGTACCAGGGATTGAACCCAGAGGCAATTAATCACTGAGCCACATCACAGCCCTTTTTGTTTTATTTAGAGACAGGGTCTCACTAAGTTGCTTAGGGCCTTACTAAGTTGTGGAGGCTGGCTTTGAACTCACAATCTTCCTGCCTTAGCCTCCCAAGCTGCTGGGATTACAGGTGTGCTCCACTACACCTGGCCAGAGCCATCATTTTAAAACTTAGGTTAGGCAGTGTTTATTTCTTGCTTTAAACTCTCCAAAGGCTTAAAGCCAAACACATTTAAAATCATCACACTTAAAGCCAAATTACCTACCTTACTTTACAAGCCATGATATGCTCTGACCTTGCCCTTCCCTCCTCTCTTGCCTCATGTAATACTGCTCACTACTATTATTACCTCTATTCCACCACTCTGGCTATATTTCTTCTCTAACTCACCAATCTTGTTCTTGCCTTGGAGGCTTTGCAGAGTTGTCTGGACCACCTTGCCCCTTCACTTCAATCTGAAGTAAAACTTAAGAAATCACTCACACAATTTAAGTAGTCGCAGTCTACAATGTTGCCTTATTTATTATCTTTTGTTTTCATAGCTCTTCTGAATATATGAAATTATCTTTACATTGTTTATGTTCTGCCTCTTCCCTCCAGACATATTTTCACCAAAATATGAAGGCTATGATGGCAGTGACCTTGCCCTGTTTACTAACGTATCCCCAGCATCTAGAATAGCACCAGGCACATAATAGATAGTCCATGGGTGCTGAATGAATCCTGTTTGAATGAGCTGTGACAATGGCATCAGTGTTTCCGTTAGCAGCAGTATGAAATGGTCTGTTTAACATCATTGATATTATTTTGTTAATGGGGTAACAGTTTTCTGCTTCTTTCTTCGTTGTGTTTTAGATATGAAGCTCCACAGATTGCCTTACGTTGTGGGATTATGCTGAGAGAATGTATTCGACATGAACCACTTGCCAAAATCATCCTCTTTTCTAACCAATTCAGAGATTTCTTCAAGTATGTGGAATTGTCAACATTTGATATTGCTTCAGATGCCTTTGCTACTTTTAAGGTAATGGGGTTTTTCCTGAATCAGCTAGGTCATTCAAAATCAGTTGGCCTCTGAAGAAGCAATTTTTTTTTTTTTTTTTTTTTTTTTTGAGATTCTGGGGATGGAACCCAGAAGTGCTATACCACTGATTATGTCCCCAGCCCTTTCTTTTTATTATTATTATTATATATTTTTTTTAATTTTGAGACAGGGTCTTGCTAAGTTGCTAAGGCTGGTCCCAAACTTGTGATCCTTCTGCTTTAGCCTCCTGAATAGTTGGGATGACAAAGTGAGCCACCATGTCCAGTTCAGTCAATTTAATTTAAAAAAACAAAAAAGTTATATTCTTTAGAGCTGATTGTAGTCAACCATATATGATGTGGATCACAAGAAGCATCAGTAAATACACTGCAGTCTATGAGGCCAGTCTGCAAAGTACTTGTCACAAGTTCGTATGGAATGAACTCTAACATGTTAAGTAACAAAGGGAACATGTAGTATTCTGTATAGCATCTTGGGGTGCATACGCACAGAACACCTCATAGGAGACAGCAATAGAAGCTACCTCCAGGGAGAGGAACTGGATGGGAAAAGAGAAGGACATCATATTATTTTATCAGAGTAATTTTTAAATTTCCACAGGGTAAAATAAAGTATTAATAAATTAGCATTTTGAAAATATGACTGGTCACATATGTATATATTTGTATTTTGATAGCATAATTATAATCATGTATACTTTATCATCTGTTATCTACTTTGTCATTATGTTGGAAACTCCGGGCATCGTGGCGCATGCCTGTAATCCCAGCACTTGGGAGGCTGAGGCAGGAGGATCGCGAGTTCAAAGCCAGCCTCAGCAATGGCGAGGCACTTAGCAACTCAGTGAGACCCTGTCTCTAATAAAATACAAAAAAGGGCTGGGGATGTGGCCCAGTGGTCGAGTGCCCCTGAGTTTAATCCCTGGTACAAAAAAGAAAAATTGAAAAAAATTATAATTACAGTACAATATACATAAAATTTACGATTTTAACCATGTTATATTGTATAATTTAGTAAAGGTGCAGTATATTCACACTGTTGAGCATCCACTCTCCAGAATTTTTTCATCTCACCCAATTAGAACTCTGTCTCCATACCTGTTAAACAACTCCTCATTTCCCCCATGCTCCAGCCCTGGAACCATTCTGCTTTGTTTCTGTATGTTTTAACATCAAAAAGATGCCGGGCGCAGTGGTGCAAGCCTATAATCCCAGCAGCTTGGAAGGCTGAGGCAGGAGGATCCGAGTTCAAAGCCAGCCTCAGTAACTCAGTGAGGCCCTAAGCAGTTCAGTGAGACACTTGCCATCTCTAAATAAAATACAAGATAGGGCTGGGGATGTGGCTCAGTGGTCGAGTGCCCCTGAGTTCAATCCCCAGTACCTCCCCCCCCAACAAAAAAGAAAAAGATGTCCAGAAAGCATTATCAGAAAGTAGTATAGCTAATTTGTGAACAAACACCAGAACTTTTCAATGAGTGATGTTACCCTCAAGATTTCTGCTTTAGAAAACTATTTGTTTATACTTGTAGTCCTGTCATTGTTTAATATATTTTGGTATCAGTGGATGTGGCATTTTCCTTCTGCTATAGTGGAAAATTTCTATCCTTTGAGAACAGATAATGAGTTTTGGAAACAAAAAGCTATTGGACATCCAGATTAGTGTATAAAGCAGCAGCCAACTTAACTAGAACTGTTTTTGTTTTTGTTCTTCAGGAGGTGGGGAGACAGGATCTCACTAAGTTGCTTAGGGCCTTAAATTACTGAGGCTCGCTTTGAACTTGAGATTCTCCTGCCTCAGCCTCCTGAGCTGCTGGGATGACAGGCATGTGCCATTGCGCCCAGCTGGTAATCATAAGCTGATAATGTGAAGGCATCATTAAAAAAAATAGGTTTTCAGGCTAAATATAAAGTAGATAAAACTCATATAAATGTATCTATTTAGATTGATTTCTTTAAACACATTTCAAGAATTTGTCAACTTATATTCTTTGAAAATATATTTCTACTTTTTCAGAATACAAATATGTAACTTTTAAAAATTTATTATATCCCATGTATGACTTATTTTCTTTATATTATTTTAAATAGATATTTCAATAATATTGACACAGTCCACATTCTAATATTAATATATATTCTAATCTTAGTACTTTTTTATGGACATATTTTGAAAGCTGTCTATGACTGGATGCAAATAGTTATTTTAATAGCTTTCTAGAGCTAAAGAAAGGGGAAAGCAGTGGTTTGCAGTGCTTGAAAACTATCCATTATCTGCAGACCAGGAATTGACTCAGCCTGTTTAAGAAAGGATCTTAAATCTGTTAGAAAAGTATTTTAGCTCACATGGTCACAAATGGGAGAGAGTGTCAGAAAGCAGAAAAAGTCACCAAGCGCCAGAGATTTAAGTGGAACAAAAGGAAAGGGAACCTAAGGAGAGGAAGAATGCCGGGGGAGGTGGGGCTGCAGGCTGCACAGGAGCCAGCCAGCTGTGGTTAGCAGGCAACAATGGTACGGGGACTGGAGTCTGGTTAAGGGGGACCCAGTTTATAGGAACATCCAAAATATCCCTGGAAATGGGATAAGATGAGGGAGCGTGAACTGATAAGAACTCCAGTTGGGGAGAATACAATTTGAGGATGAGGGGGACTATCAGGAGGCCACGTGAGTGGGATCAGGGTAGATTCCAGGACATGCTTAAGCAATAAACAGCTGGTTGTTACAGCAGCCTCGGAGGGGGGGGACCCAGTTAACTGCGGCACTTTCAGCACTTTCGTTCTCACAAATGGGTGTGCAGGTATGAGATCAGTGTGAACTGCCTGAGACTGGAGAAGAAAGAAACTACAGTGCCAGTGTTCCCCTAAAGCCTGCAATAAACACCACCAACCTCATCCACCAGGGGATTGAAGGGAGAGCTGCCAGAGCCTGCCTGCTCAGGCGTTCCATATCTCTCTCTGCCCCTTAGACTCAGCCTGAGCAGAGCACTGAGGACCGGAGAGCCTGTGCGAGAAGCCTTGTAGAGACAAAGAGCGAGGGCAGGGGAGAAAAGGGAAGGAGCGTTTCAAAAACACCCAGTTCACATGTATGAGAACTGGTTGCCAAAGGAGGGAGGTGCCAAAAGACCAAAGAAAGAGGCAGACAGATCCAGGACTGCACAGAGTGCAATTTATTAGAGACTTACAAACAGGCCAGGCATGGTGGTGCACCCTGTGATCCCAGCAGTTTGGGAAACTGAGGCAGGAGGATTACAAGTTGCAGGCCAGCCTCAGCAACTTAGCAAGACCCTGTCTCAAAATAAAAAGCAAAAAGGGCTGGAGATGTAGCTCAGTGGTTAAGTGACCTGGATGCAATCTCCAGTACAAAACAAAGAAAGGAAGACAGACCTACAGACAGAAGTATGTCTTGGGTGGCAGCAAGAAAGGAAGATCCCCGCACCCCAAGGCAGGAGGAAGGAGTTTATATACTAAGCTAGACAAAAGTGGGCCACAGCCAACTGGAATGTACCTGGCCTTTCTCAAAAACTGTTAACATGTCACACATCAGTTAAGAAACAGTCCAGCCATCAGTGGCCAGCACAAACGCTCAGTTATCTTAATGACTCTGTTTATCCTGTAGGGTTTGGGATATGTGCCAGGGTCACCTGGCAGGCAAGAGGGCAATTATGACCAAAATGTCTGCAGCTGTGTTTGGATCCCTCCAAAGAGGTTAAAGAAAAGGAGCCATGAGGGAAGACGAAGATGTAGAGTAAGGAAAAACTGGCAAGAGGGGCAAAGAGTGAAAGGAGGAAGAAAAGGACAGGGAAAAGCCCAGGAACCAACTGCAAAGAGTATGGGGGAGTGCTGTGGAATCCCAGGAGCCTCGCCCATTCCACGGGCAGCTCAGTCTCCCTGGCAAAATAAATGTTGTGCTGTGGCTGCAGATGAGCCACTAGGAAGGGTAAATCCAGAGCACAAAGTGGGGCAGGCCTCAGCTCATTCAAATACGAAGAACAACATTTAATATAAAGAATGATTCCATTTCTTTCTAGCGAAATGCCTGTGGTGCCTAAAAAAATAAGGATGTGTTTTCTAATAATAGATATTGTAGTCCCATTTTTTTCTCCTTTTCTATCAGATGACTCTGCTGTCATGGAAACAAGTTAGTCCCCTTCTTAAAAACTAAAACTTCACTTAGTTGCAAACAGAACACATTCTCATGGAGAGGAAAAGTAGATATCCCATGAATATTTTAAAAAATAATTTTAGTTGTAGATGGACACAATACCCTTATTTATTTATTTATTTATTTATTTTTATGTGGTGCTGAGGATAGAACCCAGTGCCTCACGCGTGCTAGGCAAGTGCTCTACCACTGAGCTACATCCCAGTTCCTGAATATTTGTTCTTTAAAATATCCCCCAAAGATTTTTCAGTGTTTAATAAAATGTATTTAGAGGCAGAGTGCTTACCCAGCATGCACGAGGCCCTGGGGTCAGTCCCCAACACAGCCAAAATAAATAAAGAACAAAACATACTTGATAATTTTTTTTTTTTTTTTTTGAGATAGGGTCCCACTAAGTTGCTGAGGCTAGCTTTGAACTTGCAATCCACCTGCCTCAGCCTCCCAAGGCACAAGATTACAGGCATGCACCACCACGCCCAGCCTTGATAATAATTTCTTGCCATCTTATATTCAGCCCAAATTAATTTTCAACAATATTAAATCACAAATATAATCTAGATGCTTAGGTTTATATTTCAGCCTATTTTCCATTGAACTATTAAGTCAATCTTGAAAATTTAAACCATAAAAAGTTTTCCAGCATGCTGCCAATATCGAAAATACCAATTTTCTATACTTTACCAAAATGCTGTGGTTAATGTGACAATGACTATGTCACTTTTTTTTTTCTTTTTCTTTTAAGTAGCTGGTTTCAAAGGGTTTTGTTTTATTTGGTTGGTTGACTGGATTTTCTAACCTATTAGGCTCACCTTTTTCATTTTGCTGCAAGATAACTTGCCCAGTTTATAGTTAATGTTTTCATACTGTTAATTTATATTTTTCTTATGGTACTATTTACTATATAGTCCTTTCACTAAAAAAAAAAAAAAAAAAAAAAAAAAATTCCTTATAATCATCCTTTCCTTTAAGAACCTATGTAACTGAAGTGTTTTGAATTCCATCCTGCTCTGTCACTTGATCAGCTGTATGTCCTTGAGCAAGTTAGTTAACCTTTGAGTTTCATTTCCCTCCTCTGTGAAATGAATAAAATAATCCCTGCCTTACAGAGCTGTTGGAAAGATTAGAAATAACACGTGTCAAGTGCCTGGCACAATCCCTAGCACTTTGTAAGCCCTCAATAATGGCAACTGCCACTGGCTCATCAGCCTCACATCCCTGCAGTTGAGTATCTCTGTCATGCCTCCCCAAGGTTCTCCCAAGCACAATTCACCAAAAAAAAAAAAAAAAAAAAAAAAAATTCAGTATTGGATTTTTTTAGCATAATAGTTATACTACACAAAATTTAGCCCTGTCAGACCAGAATTATTTGGAGGTGGGAAGAAAGAATACTATTTCAAACATTAAAATTTTTAAAATTCTTTAATTAAAGTTTGACTTTTTTTCCTTTGCAGTGTTCTGCTTTTTCCAGCTTGGGTAGGATCCTAGCTATTCTTTTGTGGGTCTCCCCCCAACTCAGTTATATGAATTATAAATATTTATCTAGTATTATGTGTACATAAGCATGTATACATATATAGTATGAATCCTCCAGGGTTCTTTTACCTTTATTTTTTATATATATTTTTAGTTGTAGATGGACACAATATCTTTATTTATTTTTATATGGTGCTGAGGATCGAACCCAGTGCCTCACACGTGCTAGGCAAGCAATCTACCACTGAGTCACAACCCCAGCCCTGAATCCTCCAGTTTTGTGTGTACATCTGCTATATGCTAGAAGAATTCTACTCTGTCACATTATATTTGCCTGTTACTGGATTTTCAAATTATTTCTTTTCTTTTCAGTTTGTTTGGGTTTTTTTTGTTGTTGTTTTGTTTTTTGGGTTTTTTTTTTTTTTTTTTTGTTTTTTGTCTTTGGAATTTGAAGGTTCTGGTTGTAAAGGAACTCCTTGATTGCTCTTTCTTTGGGATAATACTAACACATAATGACCTTTCCAGTAGTAGTGATCTATTGCAGCTGTGGAAGAACCCAGTCCTCCACTCAAGTTTAACAGGTGGAGAGTTCCTCTGACTACAGCAGTCCACAGTGTCTGCGCAGCCCCTCACGATTACTTCTTCTACCTTGAGTCAGCTCAGAAAATCCCTGATACTGTTCACGGGACTCCAACAAAATAAGGGAGGATAACTGAAATTATCCTAGGAACACCTGAAGAGGGCTTCCCCATTCTCTAGTTCCAGAACAGTTCTGAATGCCCCTGGTCCAATGGGGAAAAAAGAACCAACATTTTCAAAGATAGATGTAAAGGTTAAAATATGTAATGACGAGTGGTAGGAAGTTAAGTGCTGGTGTCTCAACCATTTTTTAACTGAAAATTGTAAAACCATGAGATTATCTCTTCATATCCATTAGATAGGGTATTACAAAAATGATGAAAAGGAAATCTTTGCAAAGTATTGGTAGACAATGTAAATTAGGCCACCATTAAGGAAAAGAGTAAGAAGCTAATTGTTATTACTGTATTCATGTAATTATTATTTTAATATAAAATAGAATCACCATGTGAGTCATCATTCCCATTCCTGACTATGTATCCAAAGAAAATGAAATTATTATGTTGAAGAACTGCAGCATTATTTAAGATATCCAAGATTATGGAATCAACCTAAGTGTCCACCAATGGATGAATGGATAAAATGTGTGGTACATTCACATAATGAAATACTACAGAGCCATAAAAAAGGAAGTTCTGTCATTTGTGACATGAATGAACCTGGAGGACGTTATATTAAGTGAAATTAAGTCAGGCACATAATGGCACCTAGTATGATCTCATTTGTATGCGAGATCTAAAAAACTTGAACTCAGAAGCAGAAAGTAGACTGGTGATCACTAGGGGCTGGGGGAGAAGTTGGTCAGAAGATACAAAATTTCAATTAGATAAAAGGAATAATTTGAAAGATCTACTGTACAACATGGCAACTACAGTTAATAACAATGTATTGTTGGGCTGGGATTGTGGCTCAGCGGTAGAGCGCTCGCCTAGCACATGCGCGGCCCGGGTTCGATCCTCAGCACCACGTACAAATAAACGCATTGTGTACAACTAAAGCAAATAAGTAAATATTTTTTAAAAAAAAACAATGTATTGTTATTACTGAGAGTAGATTTTAAATGTTCTTACCACAAAATAACTATCAAGGTAACACGTATGCTAATTAATTAGCTTAATTGAGCCATATGTTGGTTTTCTGTAGCTGTGACAGAAATACCTGAAATAAACAACTTGAATTTTACTTATTTTGACTCACGATTTCAAAAATGGCAATCCATGGTCAGCAGCATGGACTCCACAACACCCTGACCGGGAGCACCTGGGGGCACGAGCCTGCTCCGCTCACGGTGGCTGGGAAGCGAGGGGGGGGCACTTCCCAGAAGCCCTTCAGGGGCAGTTCTAGTGACCCGACTTCCTCCGACTAGGCCCCACCTCTTAAAGGCCCCGCCACCTGAGCCCCACCTGCGGTTGCAGGCATGTCATGCCAGCCCGTCGAGGCCCGCAGGTTGCTCCAGCCTAGGAGATCCAGACCAGCACATTGCAAGACCCCCTCTCAAAACCAAAAACTTTCCCCACCTCACAGTAACTCCACAGGCCACCAAGCCTCCAAAATATGACTTTGGGCGGCATTTAAGATCCAAGCCAAGGGCTGGGGTTGATCCCCAGCGCTACCAACCCCCCACCCCCAAATCCAAATCATAACAAGCCATCCACAGTGTATACATAATTTGTCAGTTTTTGAAAAAACAACCAAATTAGGGGGAAATGTTTTAAATGTTTTATTTTTCTTGTTATTAAAAATAGGTGGGGGGCTGGGGTTGTGGCTCAGAGGTAGAGCGCTCGTCTCACACCTGTGCGGCCCGGGTTCGATCCTCAGCACCACGTAAACATAAATGCATTGCATTGTGTAAAACTAAAAGTAAATAAATAAATATTAAAAAAAAAAAAAAATAGGTGGGTTTGCCGGCACAGGGGCGCAGGTCTGTAATCCCAGCAGCTCCGGAGGCTGAGGCAGAAGGATCCTCAGTTCAAAGCCAGCCTCAAGCAACTTAGCGAGGCCCTAAGCAACTCAGTGAGATCCTGTCTCTAAATAAAACACAAAAAGGGATGGGGATGTGGCTCAGTGGCTCATCACCCTGGATTCAATCCCCAGTACCAAAAAATAAAATAAATTAAAATAAGTTGGTGGGTTTGCTAGAGTTGCTACCTGCCTTTTCCCTGTGAGATTGCTGTGTATATTCCTGTTCTCCGCGAGGAAGTTTTAATTAAATATGTATTAAAATATAATACTTTATTTTGGAAAACTTTTAAATTCTTTTTTTTTTTTTTTTTTTTATTAAATTCAGCACAGTACTGGAGCATTTAGCCTCTAAGCTATAAAAGGGATTAGGTGAGGCTTGTTTTCTTTCTTTCATTTTTGGTACAGGGGATTGAACCCAAGGGCGCTTAACCACTGAGCCACATCCCCAGCCCTTTTTATATTTTATTTAGAAACAGGGTCGCACTGAGTTACTTAGGACCTCACTAAGTTGCTGAGGCTGGCTTTGAACTCCTGACCCTCCTGCCTCAGCCTCCCTAGCTGCTGGGATCACAGGCATGCACCACTGGATGGGCCACAGGCTTGTTTTCTTTCAACATGAAGGTGCAATAAAGACATAATTTAGGTGTAAGTTGAAGACAGTCAAAAGTTCCATTGTGCTTTTGTGCAGTTTTCTGCAAATTTATGTCTGTAATAGGATAGGGCTGTTTCTCTTCAACTTTGAAAAGATGCATTGTGTGACACCTTGACTTGCACTATACCTGACGCCATTCACCTGAGAGCAGGACAGACTGAGATGACACTGTTAAATGTCATTCCTATGCTTCCTGGGGTCTGAGGCACCTCTGTTTAAAAGTGGTTAGGAAAAAAATGAAAGGTTCACATCTTTGAAAATCTGTTACATTAATTTGTGAGATTAGGTTCTAAACCATTCCAAATACTTGTTTTTAAAAAGTAACATCCATGGGCTGAGGTTGTGGCTCAGTGGTAGAGCGCGTGCCTAGCATGTGTGAGGCACTGGGTTCGATTCACAGTATTGCACATAAGTAAATAAAGGTCCATCAACAACTAAAAAAAATTTAAAAAAAAATAACATCCATAATCCCAACACTCTGGAGGCTGAGGCAGGAGGATCACATGAACTCAGTCAGTTCAAGGCCCATGTGGGCACTTTACCAAGATACTGTCTTCAATAAAGAAAAAAAGAGGGGATGGGGTCGTGGCTCAGTGGTAAAGCACTCACCTAGTATGTGTGAGGCACTGGGTTCGATTCTCAACACTACATATAAATAAATTAATTAAATAAACGTCCATTGACAACTAAAAAATATTTTTTAAAAAGAAAAAAGATTACTAAAGACATTAGTTACAGGTTGTGACACACACCTGTAACCCCTGTGATTCAGGATACTGAGATAGGAGGATTGCCAAGTTCATGGCCAGCCTCAGCAACTTAGGAGACCTTGTCTCTAAAAGGGCTGGGGATGTAGCTGAGGGGTAAAATACACTGAGTTCAATCCCCAGTACCACATAAACACATACCAAAAAAAAAATCATAAATTTTATTATATCATAAATATGCTATACACTGCAAGGTGCCATTTGTTGTATCAGTTAAATTATTTCTGTGATAAATCTAACAAAATGCAAATTTAAAAACACTAGATTTAATACTCAGTGTTTTATTGTTGTTGCTTTTAACCTGAAACAAACTGGTATTTCACATCTTAAAGTAGGAATAGAAATATTTTGTAAATGAAAAAAATTTTTGCAACTTTTACATTTATTTCAAATGAATGAAATTATCAAGCCTCAGGGAAAAGACTGATTTTAAATTTAATAAATTGTTGAATTAATTAGCACTAATAATTTTGTTTCACTTGGCTATTTTCTTTCTAGGATTTACTAACCAGACATAAAGTGTTGGTGGCAGACTTCTTAGAACAGAATTATGACACTGTAAGTACAAATCATTTTTAAGACTTTGCCTCTTTCTCTCTTCTCTTTCTCCCTCCTAGATTTGTGAGCATCACCCTTATTTTATCATTCACAAGTGACAACCACCACACTCAACCATACCCCTGGTTGATTTATGGAAAACTGAGGTTGCTAGGGAGTCAGGAATTTTTCATTGTTTACATTTCTTCCTGTTGTACTCTGGGGCTCCAAGAAATGATCACTACCTGCCTACTTTGATCTTAAATTAAGAAAACACAGGAGCTGGGGGTATAGCTCCGCAGTAGAGCCATTGCCTACCATGGTTGAGGTCCTTGGTTCCATCCCCAAAACACACACACACACACACACACACACAGAGACTTATGTTATTGTTTTTTGTTTATTTGGTTGGTTGGTTGGTACAGGGGATTGAACTCAGGAGCACTCAACCACTAAGCCTCATCCCCAGCCCTATTTTGTATTTTATTTAGAGACAGGGTCTCACTGAGTTGCTTAGCGCCTTGCTATTGCTGAGGCTGGCTTTGAACTCTAGATCCTTCTGCTTCAGCCTCCCGAGCTGCTGCAATCACAGGCGTGCGCTACCACTCCCAACTTCATGTTATTCTTAAGAGGCAGTGGGTAATTCTAAATGGAAAAGCATCCACCCTTTACATGGTTGATAATTAGATTTATTTACTAGTAGAAATACCAGAAATATTTCTATCTTCCAAGTCCTTTCTCTCACTATGGATCTTGCTCATACTTTTGAGATTTGGCTGACATGTCACTCTTCTGGGAAGCTTTCTATACTCCCACCCCTCATCCCCAAACACACACATAATCTCTTCTTCTCATTTTTCCCTTTGTATCATTGTGGTGTGCCTATATCTTTCTGGCTGGCCCTTGAGCTCCCTAAGAGGCAGGAACCTTATTTGTAGAATTTAGTCTGCCATCCCCCCGGGGCTTCAAGACCCAATCTCCCTCCTTACTGACTTTCTCTGGGCAAGTTACTGCAAAATGAAGATAGTAATATAATAGTAAAATCATAGGGCCATTGATGGAATTTGACAAGGTTTAAAGTTTTAGCCCAGGACTTGGTGAGCTCTCAGTATTAACTTTTTTTTTATTAAATATATATTTAGTTGTCAATGGATGTTCATGTTATTTACATATGGTGCTGAGAATCAAACCCAGTGCCTCACACATGCTAGGCAAATGTTCTACCACTGAGCCACAACCCCAGCCCCTCAGTATTAACTTTTATCATTATTAATAAGTGAACGCCTAATACCTCCTTCAGTGCCGTGCGTTTGGTGGTATTCCATTGATATTGAATGAACAGATCCATGAAGGAGCAGCCATATTTTTGCTACATATATTAGTAGTAGAAACTGCATAATTAAGTAGAACTTAGCACAAATCTGGAAGCAAAGCTTTGCAAGTTTTGTTCAGGTGTTGGTGCAGCATTGTGCAGTTGAAACAGTGCCTGCAGCTACTACGTAACTTAACGTGTTCTGGGTAGCCACATAAAAAGGTAAGATGAAATGGGTAAAAATTGGACTTTATAAATTCATTTAATCCAGCAAATGAAAAATGTTATTTAGTGTACAGTCAGTATGAAAAAATGATTGAACTATTTTGCTTTTTTCATACTAAATCTTCAAAATCTGGTGTATATTTTACATTTAAAGCATATTGCAGTTTGGACTTAATGACCACATCAGGACACAGGAGGACCTCAAGACCAGTGTCCATAGTTTCTGGCGAGAGTGAAAGTGCCCTAGAGAGGCCAGTGGGGTCAGCATGGCCGCCATGCTGCAAAGATCACCTCATGCCTTACCTGTTCACACTGTGAATTTGACAATTCGATTCTTTCTAAGTCAAGTGAAACCCAAAGTGTATTTAATCTTTTCCCAAATTGTTTGTGGACCTGTAGCTATCAAATTGCATAAACAGATTTCTTTAAAATGGCATAAAGTGAATTGCCTTGCAACCTTTAACAGATGTTTTTATCAAAATTATTTATTGGAGGACTCAAAATTATTCCATTCTTTGACTCAATTTCTGATTTTCAGAACCAAGATAAAACAGAAAAGTATGTCTCCTGTGTCACTTGGCCTCCCTGTCCCTCTGCGGAAGGGAAGGGTGATGAAATGGTGAGACCTCCCTGTGACATGGTGAGGGCCCTAGCTAAGTAACAGCGGTACAAAGCACCGTATCCTCCTGAATATAGAGTCTAACGTGGAGAACACACTGTGGGTGTGACATTCTAATATTTATTTTCTTTTCATTAGATTTTTGAAGACTATGAGAAATTGCTTCAGTCTGAGAATTATGTAACTAAGAGACAATCTTTAAAGGTAATATCAAATTTCTTTTAAGTTAGTTCCTATAAGTTGATATCTTACTAGCAAGTGATATCTATTAGGGGACAAGTAAATGTCAAAAAATTAAAGTATCCACTGTTTTGTTTTTTGTAATTTGGGAAGTATGTTTTATGGTACGACTGTACTTTGGGGCAAAATCATGTAAGGGTCCCACTTCAAATACTTTTTGGAAGGGACAATGTAGATAATAAGTGCATGTTGGGGCTGGGGTTGTGGCTCAGCGGTTTAGCGCTCGCCTAAGCACATGCACGACCTGGGTTCGATCCTCAGCACCACGTAAAAATAAAAAGACATTATGTACACCTAAAACAAATAAATATATATTTTAAAAAGGGAAAAAATAAGTGCATGTTAAAGTAGAATTGGGAATATTTCTGCTAAAAATGACAACCAAACCTAAGCTAACTTACAAGAACCACAGTTCTCTCTTAGGGCATATTTTCTAGAGATGAAAAGAAACTACTTTTAGAGTGAAGACAGGAGTGACTATTATGAGGAAAACTCAGGAGGCTCCTGAAGATCTCTGTCATTGTACCCTGAAACAGCACAGCCAGGAAGAGATGATCCTATGTCTCTTCTGCATCTTGCCATAAACTAGACTCACAGAGGCATTTTGCAGAGAAGAGGAGAGAGAAAAAAGAAAGAAACAGTGCCAAAATATAACACAAATGCAGAAAATTCAATTGATAAATTCTCAATAATACTTTATTTTTGAGTGGGAAACATGTTTACTATGAAATGGTGTTTATAAAATGAAATGTTATGGGGCTATAGTTTTAGGCAAGGCATTTATCTCCCAGATTTGCAAAATATTTTCCTAAGGAATATATATGTGTGTGTGTGTGTGTGTGTGTGTGTGTAAAGTGTGTATACATATATGCACACACACACACATATACAGTGTTAAGATACATATGTACATATGTGTATATGTGTATATGTGTGTGTGTGTGTTATTTTTTTTAACCATATTTCATTGCCAGGTCCCTTCCCTGAACATTCCAGTCAGCCAGCCAGTGTTCACTGTAGGTCATCTCATTTCAAATACCTCCACCTCTGAACATGATGTGCTCATATTACATTTACAACAAAGTTTCTGAAATATGAAACGTGGTCATTCCCTAAGAATTAAAAGAATAATATTTTAAAAAATCAGCTGACTCAGTGGTGGAGCACTACTTGCCTTGCATGCACAAGGCCCTGGCTTGGATCCCCACACTGCAAAAATAAACAAAATCCACCTCCAACAAACTCTTATGTGAGAAGACTACATGATCAAATGCATCAGACTTTGCTGTCCTAAAAAATCCGCAAGGATTACACTGGAACAATCTGGAAAGAGTTTTTAAAATGATGTTGTTGTTGGCCAGAAAAGAAACAAGGTCAACCCCCAATAAATCACTTTGTGGGGTGAACTCTCAGAAAAGTGGTATAAGGGAGGTGAGAAGACATCCAGTCAGCCAACCAGTATTTGCCTGCATGTGTTCTGGACATACGATGGCAGCCGAGAACAGCGCTGTGGGACCTCACATTCTTTTGGGAAAGGACAGACAGTAGACAGATACATGCGTGATTTTCATGTGGCTTTAAGTATTAAGAAAAATTAAACAGGGTCAGGGGGCTTATTAAAGTAGAATTTGGAATATTTCTGTTAAGAAAGGAAAACCAACCTAAGCTAACTTAAACAGAACCACCATCCCATCCTAGGGGATACTTTATAAGAGATAAAAAGAAAATGAGTGCTGAGGGGGTAGGCGTGTGTACATGCTACAGTAGCTGGAGTGTCAGCAAGGCCTCTCCAGTAACTTGACTTTTGAGCTAAGGCCTGAATTGGTGAAAAATTAAAATAACTGAATCAGGTGTGGTGGCACACGCCTATAATCCAGGGACTCTGGAGGGTGAGGCAGGAGGATTGAAAGTTCAAGGCCAGCCTCAGCAATTTAGCAAGGCTCTAAGCAACATAGTGATACCCTATCTCAAAATAAAAAACAATAATTTAAAAACAAAAGGACTGGGGATGTGTCTCAGTGGTTGAGTGCTCAATCCCTGGTACCAAAAAAAAAAAAAAAAAAACCTCCCCCTATGCCCTTTCCTTGTGTGCCCTTGCTGCTTCGCTTTCCCCGTTCTCAGGCAGGTCAGTCCCTGCTCCCCCATCCCATCAGTCGGCACTCTTTATTGAGTCTCCCCACACAAGGTGATCCACCTAGAGAAGAGATCCCACAGGTGTGCTGCTATCTGTGCTGGAACTTGCCGTGATGAGACTGCCCTGAGCGCACAGCTGACCTCCAGGTAGAGGCAGTGAGCTCGACACCATGCTTTGCCTCATCCAGAGAGCAGACGATTAGAGGGATCTGTCCTGTTGCCACAGCTGCACATCTAAAGAACAAGAATCTTTATTTTGAATTTTTTGTACTGGGGACTGAACCCAGGGGTGCTTACCCACTGAGCCACATCCCCATCCCATTTTTATATTTTATTTTGAGACAGGGTCTCACTAAGTTGCTGAGGGCCTTGCTAAGTTCCTGAGGCTGGCTTTGAACTTGTGATCTTCCTGCCTCAGCCTCCTGAGCTGCTGGGATTACAGGCGTGTGCCACTGTGCCCAGCTTAGAATTCTTTATTTTTGTGAAGGGCCCACAAGGACAGTCCAATGAGGAGAGCTTGTCCATGTTGCAAGAGATAGTGGTCTTTGAGGGGAGGTGACAAGTGGAAGAGTAGACAGAGGTGGCAGTGCTCTAAAGAGCAGCACATAGGAAATTGCTCATCCATTTCCATATCCCTCCTAAAGGAAGGGAAATCTGTCAGGTGCTAGACCAACACGGAGAGGAAGAAGGCTGAAGGCCTGTAGAATTTATCCTTGTACTGTTATCAGGATCTGCGAGAACTTGAACAGAACCTTTGCTGTGATCCTGCCTCTGGCACCCTAGGCAAAGTCACAAAGCTGACAACTTCTTTTTTTCCTTAATCATCTCCCTCTGGGCTGCCTTCCTGCCCTTTCTTTCCCACTGTCTTATCATCCCTCCCACTCATGATCTGTGTCCCCACTGCCCTCCATCTCTGCTCTGGCTGTCCTCAGCCTCACCTTGTCCTCTTGGTAAGTGTAGACTCTTTTTCCTGGTGCTGGGGATCAGACCCAGAGCTTCATGCTTGCCAGACAATTGCTGTCCCTCTGAGCTCCACCTCTAGCTCAGAACTGTAGACATTTGTGGAACAAATCAAATTAAATTGGACAAGTAAATATTCCTCGGCATTATCCCCACAGTTCAATCTATGGAAGGATTGATTTATTCTAAATAAATATTTGGGACTGACATATGACTTAGACTTGTTCCTACCAACACATATTTGCATTTAAAAATAGAAACCGGTCAATCCAGTGAATTTGTGATTGGTACAACACAAACACCTGAGGGGTAGCAAGGGCAAGCTGTGTGCTTCCTACCACCTGGCTCCTGCCATCCACCCCTCCGCCTTTCCTGTGCTTCTCCCACTGGGACCAGGAGCAGACCTCTTGTACCTAATACTGAAATTTCTTGAAACTCTCTCCAGTCGGATTGGGCTTGTACTTACTGACAACTGCCTTGGTCTCCTCTTGAGGCATCTTTGCTGTTCTTCATTAATCTTCTCAGACCTACTGCATTGTCTGCTTTTCCTGGCTAAAATCCATTACAGTTCGCTGTCACGCATTTGATTTACAACATAGTGATGATATGGAACACCAGCTGGGACAGAAGGGGAAAAAATCCCTGACAATAGGTAGACATAGCCTATGTAAGAATGCAGAGACTGTTACAATGGTCACTTCGCAAAGGTTGGCTTTTTTGGAGTGCTAGGTTATAGGCAGAGATGTTGCTAAAATGGTCTTATACCTCCCTGTTCAGGGAACTGTAAGGACTGTGGAAGGGCTTCACACACAAACATTGAGCTCACTAAACATTGTTTGTGCTTTTCTCTGATCGAAAAATGTTGTTCTGAGAGCTCTGCTGAAGCAATCTTGATTTTTCCTTTTGGGAATTAGATCTGTGGTAGCTGTAGATTCTGTTCTGCCAACCATATTTACATATATGGATTCTGTAAGATTTTATACATAGACATTTCATAGTTGTATGAGACAAGAGAGGCTAGATTATAATAAATTTTGTAAGTAACAAACTGGTTTAAGCATGTGGAGATTTTCTGATTTCAAAGTAGTTGCCACCTTCTGCCTTTAGTTAATCATATTCTAAAATTTGCTAGACTGTTTCAGGGTGCTCAGAGTCTTGGTGTCAATAGAAAGTAATTAACAGAGAAATTCTTTTCCCTCATGTGACAGAGCTTAGGAATTTACTTCTTATCTTCTTCAGAGGCCTGGCATTTAATTACTAGCAAGAAAGATTATAATTCAGAAGAAGCTTGATGGAATTTTTGGCTCAGGTCAATTTCATTAAAATCTTAAGCTAAAAAACTCTTTTAAGTTACACTTGCATGGTTTCACTGCTATATAGTGTGTAAAACATGAAAATTAAATGAATAAAATGAGAGGGTTTTTTTCCATTTACTTAGTACAGTATTGCTTTATAATGCTTTGTGTTATAATGGAATGCTGCATTTTGTCATTGCTGGTATTAGTTAATATTTTGTCTGTCATATACAATATTTTAACACTCTAAGCAGGTTCTCAAATAGCACAACACTGAGAGACAAAGTTAGTACAGAGGGGAACAAATAAATAGCACAGAGGAAGGTGATGGAGGAGACTCAGCCTAAATGCAACATCAGAGCTAGTCCTGGAGAGTGGGTGTGATTTGGACAGGGAGACAGGAGGTAAAAGCATTTCTCAAAAAATTTGAGCAGGGGATGCCGTGTGTGGGTGGCTCATGCCTATAATTGCAACGACTGGGGAGGCTGAGGCAGGAGGATCACAAGTTTGAGGTCAGCCTGGGCAACTTAGGTAGACCATCTCAAAATGAAAAATAATAATAATAAAAAGAGCTGGGGATGTAGCTCAGTGATAAAGCACCCCGGATTTGATTTTCAGTACCACCACCACCAAAAAAAAAAAAATCTTTTTTTTTTTTTTTTTGCTTTGTCCTTGGGGATGTCTTGTTTTGTTTTGTTTTTTTGAGCAAGGTGAGAGAAGCCACAGAAGTAGAAGAATGAGGAAAGCTGAGAAAGGGAATTGAGAAAAAAGAAGCAGGAGAAATGACTCCTGATCCCCCCAGGGCTGTGGGTGCCATTCTCGGGAGCGGGCTCTGTTGACTGTACACAGCTGACTTTCCGAAAAATTACTTTGATGTACTGTGATTGGACTGATGGGGAGAGCACCTGCATGCTGTTGGAAAAGCCCAGATGAAGAGGTAGTGAGGGTTTGAATAAGGAAGCTGGCAGGGAAAATGGAATGAAGGGTGTTCAAAAGACATTCTTTAAAAGCAGAAAATTGGCAGATCTCAGGCCTTGATTTGATGTGAGAAGGAGCCAGGGAAAAGAAAGGAGCTGAGGAGAACTTTAGTTATCTGCCCTATGGGACTGGTAGGTCCCATTGTCATTAACAAGGAGAGGAGAGGGAATTGGTATTAGCAATGTTAACTGTGTGAGAGACCAACAAGATGTTCAAAGGACTAGGCAGGGTGCTACTAGAAATGTAGAGACATTTTCCTCTATGTTATACTTGACCATGGGTACAGTTGAAACTGTTGGTAGATAAAAGGTAAGAGAGCCCAGTGTGGGCTGGGGTTGTGGCTCAGCGGTAGAGCGCTCGCCTAGCACATGCGCAGCCCGGGTTCAATCCTCAGCACCACGTACAAATAAATGCATTGTGTACAACTAAAGCAAATAAATAAATATTTTTTTAAAAAAAGAGAGAGAGAGAGCCCGAGTGTACACCCTTAGGAAACTTCCTACATGCATAGTGCACACAGCGAGGAGCAACTGGAAGAGTCAGCAAGGGAACAAGCTGCAGAGCTAAGAAACCAGAAGAATGCAGTAACCTTGAAATGAAGAGCAAAGAAAGTTTCCACAAGGGTATTTAGCTTTAGATGCTGCAGGGAGACTAAGAATGAAGATTACAATCTATGGTTACTGTTCCAAATGCATGAGAATAACTGACCATCTAATATCCAACAGTGACCATCCTTTTTTCAGATTTAACAAACATTATTTTTGTGCACAAAATGTAACTTTCAGGTGTGTAGTTCTTATTTGTTAAATAGACAAAAGATGCATCATTAGCAAGGTGGTTGTGTACTGGCAGACACACACACACACCTAATTGTACAGGTCTGGAATTCTGTTATTATAGACAACTAACCCCCAGTTTAATGTATTCTCCTTCGATCCAGCATTTCTATGACCACCTATAACTTGTTATCCTGAGGCTTCCAGAAAAAGTCTAATAAATAGATAATTGAAAGAGGAGCATATCTTACATATATGCTGAAACTTTAGGAATTGCTATCACTACAGTGAAAACAAGTTTCTGAGATAGAGCAACAGTGCATTCAGCAATTTGCTAGAGGGTCTTCTGTTTTCACTTGGGCATTTCTGTTTTGTTTCGGAGGAATGTTGCGTTTTGGAAACTATTAATTTACCACTGTAAGATGTTTTGCTTTACTTTTATAAAAACTTGATGCACTTTGAAAGCTTGATATGGATTCAGGGTACATGATTTATTTTTCTAGTTTTATATCAGGTTTTATAACAGAAGTCAAGGGGAGAGTAACAGTCATTTAACATAAAACTATCTTTCCGCTAAAGTACTAGAGTACATTTATTTAGGGAAGGGAGGGATAATTGTAGAGTTTTGGTTTTTCCTGTTCTACTGGAATGCCTAGGTGCAGTACATTATTGGGAAGCAAGCTAATTAAAGTAAATGATGAAAATAAATTTATTTCTGGCTATCTCTTGGTAAGCTGCAGTAATGACTTGCTAGAAAATGCATTAAGCACTGATAGCAAAACCTTGTGACAGGCTGAAAATAGTAAGAACTACTGTTTTATGCCTGTTTTGTTGTTTTGTTTTAATTGGGTATTTTGCCTCTTTGTTTTTGTTTGTTGGTTTGGTTTGGTTTCTTTCTTTTTTTTTTTTTTTTTTTTTTTTTTTAATTTGAGATGGGGGTCTCACTATGTGGCCCTGACTGTTCTCAAACTCCTGAGCTGGTGTGATCCTCTAGCCCCAGCCTCTGCCTACTCTGGAGGAGCGGGCCTACAGGCATGCACCACCCCGCTTGTATTCAACAACTCTCCAGTTTTTTTCATGATACCATTTGCGTTCACATTTATGTGGTGGAGATACCAGACTTGATTATAAAATGAAATTATAAGAACATTATGATGAGGAACCAATGCCTGGGGAAAGGGTTAATTTTCCTATGCTTTGTAACTTTCTGAACTCTGTGGAAATGTAGCTATATCACTCAATTGCTAGGCCAATTAACTGCTGCCTAAACTATAACCTGTAGGCTTAGTTCTTAGAACTATAGCTCTTAGGGAAATAAACTCAAGTCATCTTGAGTTACTGCTGCTGTGGTGAAGGTCACTTGATGATAACATTTGCAGGTGTGTTACTCTTTTTGTCCTGCACCTGTGAACTACTTATCATAAATTCCCTGTGCATGGTCTTTGGTCACATAGGCCAAGAAATCAAACCCACCAGTGTTATGACGTTAAAAAAATGATGTCAAATTTCATATAAAAGCCCCTGTAACCTCAGCTCAGGACCCAGAACTTCAGGTGCAAATAAACCTGAGTTCTCCAACTCAGTCTCTTGCTGAGCGTGATTTCCATAACATTTATACTTTGTTCTTCAGTGAGAGCAAGTGAGGTATATTTGAGTAAGATGACTATTACATGGATGATACCTTTGGCTCTGTGCTTTCTCACAGCTGCTAGGTGAACTGATCCTGGACCGCCACAACTTTGCCATTATGACCAAGTACATCAGCAAACCGGAGAACCTGAAGCTGATGATGAACCTCCTTCGAGATAAAAGTCCCAACATTCAGTTTGAAGCCTTTCATGTCTTTAAGGTAAAGTGTCAGCTACAGAAATAATGTTGTGGGGATTTTTTGCCCCCATCTCCAAACAACAAGTTCCTGCTTTTTACTCTCCTTCCTTTATTCTTGAAAGAAAATTAAATAGGCATTCTTTTTGTTTTGCATGATTTAGATGAGATTTTAGAACTATTTTAATGAATGCCTATTTAACTAAAAGGTTTGCTAACTAATCCATACTTCTCAATATTTTCTTTTTAAAAAATATTGATTGGTTGCATTCTCTCACTTGTCGAATGTCATAAAATCATTACTTGAGTGCTATACTTAGGGAAATTTGCCTCAGATTATTACACATGCATTATAAATTCAGAGAGGTTTCATGGCCACATCAAACTTCAGAGGGCATGCCACCCAATGCCTGGAGTAAAATTAAACAATCATTTTCAAATTAAAATCCATTGGAAAATAAATGAGCTTCATCCCTCCTGGTGAAAGTCTCTCCAATACTCACCAGAAACCACACAGATAGAAAATCCAATGAAGCCAAGCCTTTATGTTGGTCCTTGTCACCAAGTCTGAAGCTCTGTGCTTCTTTCTCTCTTAAGAGAAAGCCTTGTTTTTTTCACCATTGAAAAAAAATAGATAACATTTCCCAAAAATTATGTTCATCACTTTTATATTTAAGTACACCAGAATAAATATACCCAAATGACAAACTGTAATGCCAGTAAAATACACACATGTGTACACGCGCTAGATGGGAGAAATATACTCTGTTGTCCCATTCTCCTAATCTAACTACTATAAACACTTAAGTAAATTTTATTTTCCCATGCACATGTTTGAGAGCTGTTTTTTTTTTTGTTTGTTTGTTTGTTTGTTTTTGTTGTTATTGTTGTTCGTTGTTGGTTTTGGGGGTTTTTTTGTACCGGAGATTAAACTCAGAGGCACTCTACCACTGAGCCACATCCCCAGCCCTAATTTGTATTTTCTTTAGAGACAGGGTTTCACTGAGTTGCTTAGCGCCTCACCATTGCTGAGGCTGGCTTTGAACTCAATCCTCCTGCCTCAGCTTCCTGAGCAGTTAGGATACAGGTGTGCACCACCACACCCAGCTCGAGGGCATTTTTTATAGCTGTATTCACATTGGGGTTGTGGTTGTGGCTCAGTGGTAGAGCACTCGCCTAACACGTGCATGGCCCAGGTTCGATCCTCAGAACCACATAAAAATAAAGGCATTGTGTACAACTAAAACAAACAATAAATAAATATTAAAAGAAAAATAAATTCCTTTTGGAATCCTATAACTTGACAAACTAATTCTAAAATTTTTTTTGTAGTTCAACTTACTTTTTAATTTACTTTTTTTTTTTAATTCTAAGTTGTTATAAATGACAGCAGAATGCATTACATTTCATATTATACTTATAGAGCACATTTTTTACATATCTCTGGTTGTATCCACAGAATATTCACACCATTCGTATCTTCATACATGCACTTAGGGTAATGATATCCATCTCATTCTACCATCTTTTTTTTTTTTCCACCCTTTTGCCTCCTCCCTTCCCCTCCCTCCCCATTGGCCATTCTAGTGTTCCTCTAATCCCAACCCCACTGTGAATCGGCCTCCTTATATCAGAGAAAACATTTGGCATTTGGCTTTTTGGGATTGGCTAACTTCACTTAGCATTATATTCTCCAAAGTCATCCATTTACCTGCGAATGCCATGATTTTATTCTTTTATTGCTGAGTAATACTCCATTGTGTATATATACCACATTTTCTTTATTCATCTACTGAAGGGCATCTAAGTTGGTTCCACAGTTTAGCTATTGTGTAATTCTAAAATCTTTAAGGTGGAAATAGCATAAGATTATGGCAATTTTGAAGAACAAGGTAGGGGACTCCATCCTGCCAGATATTAAGATCTGAGATGTGGCTAACTCTCAGAAACATTTTATTGGTTGGAGGAAGCCAACATTAAAAAGAAGTAACTTACTTAAAGTTTGAAAACATATAAAACAATACTATATATGGAGTCACACATATGCAGTTATGGTCAAAAAAACCGTGTGGAATGACACCCAATTCAGGACAGCAACCGTGCCGGGAACAGCATGAGGGATATCGTGGAGAAGCATTCAACAGCTTTCAATATTTTTATTAAAAGCCAAGCATGGCAAAAATGTTCGATTTGCACAGAGCTGTTGGTGGAGACATGTGGTCTGATAGGTTATCCCCTGTACTCTTCTTTGTGTTAGAATTATCTCATTAAAAGTAAAGAAGTGGGATGAAATAAAAACAGAGTGCTGTAGGACTGGGAAGTGCCGTGTGTTATGAAGTGAGAGACTTTCTCAGGAATCTTTGACTGTAAGGGTTGTAGAAGGCTGAGTGTGGTCATGCCATTCAGCTTCCACAGAAGTGTACTCTATCATTGGAGATGAGAACAGGCTTCATATAATTTTGTTTAAAAATGCAGTGTTATAGAAGGATTCAGTAGGTGGTGAAATAGAAATAACCTGCTTCAGTCCTCAGATCAGAATTTGGATCATCTAATCAGTGGACAGAATAGGTACATTTAAAAATAGTTGACCACTTGTTTACTTGTACGTGTGTAAACTGGGCCTACCCTGTACCCCAACTATGTCCCCTCCAACTGAAGTATGAACTTGGTTGTTTACTTCCCAAAAATAATATTTTGCTGTTTAGAAAAAAAGTAACAGCCAAGTCCTAGAATTTTTTCACAGTTCTTTATGAATAGTTTTCCCTCAAAGCACCTTCTGTTATGGGTGCAGAAAGTGTGGAACACTGTACTGCAGATTCCTTTGCCATATTATTAGTGGCTCATTTTTATTAGCTTGCTGATAAGATCAGGATCTCCATTGAGATGACATTTCGTGTTTCCTAGTATTGACCAGCAGAAGGTATGTGTGGTAGAAAAGCTCTGGATGGAAGTCAAGAGAACTGGGTCTTTGTTGTGGCTCAGTCACCAGCAGTGACTTTGGATATATTCATCTGGATCTGTTTCCTTCCTTGCAAAATGGAAAGGCCAAAGTCGAAAGTTTAGTTCCAAGATGCTAGGTCATAAGACCTGTGTCTCTGTGGTTCTGGTTCTCCCAGAAATGAACTTAGAAACAGCTATTGGCTGGCCTTCCCCCTCCAAAGGGCCATGTTGCTGCTTCCCACCAAACCATGTAAGGAGGTGGTCTGTGGCATCAGGCTCACACCTAGAGCTGCTGGAACTCAGGCACGGCCAGTGCCAAAAATGGTCCTGAGTGTACTCCTGTACTCATCCAGCAGTTGACCACAACAGCTATTTCCAAGAAAACAAGAAGCTCTGCTCCAGCTTCTTAAAAATACAAAAGTTGGGGCTGGGGTTGTGGCTCAGTGGTAGAGCACTTGCCTAGCACTTGTGAGGCCTGGGGTTCGATCCTCAGCACCACATAAAAATAAATGAATAAAAATACATAAATCAGTCAGGCACGGTGGCACATGCCACAGTAGTTCAGGAGGCTGAGGCATGAGGATTGCGAGTTCAAAGCCAGCCTCAGCAACAGTGAGGTGCTAAGCAACTCGGTGAGACCCTGTCTCTAAATAAAATATAAAATAGGGAGCTGGGCGCGGTGGCGCACGCCTGTAATCCCAGCACTTGGGAGGCTGAGGCAAGAGGATCGCGAGTTCAAAGCCAGCCTCAGCAATGGCGATGCCTCTCACTTAGCAACTCAGTGAGACCCTGTCTCTAATAAAATACAAAAAAAAGGGCTGGGGATGTGGCCCAGTGGTCGAGTGCCCCTGAGTTTAATCCCCAGTACAAAAAAAAAAAAAAAAGGGCTGGGGATGTGGCTCAGTGGCCAAGTGCCCCTGAGTTCAATCCCTGGTGCCCACCCCCCCAAAAATGAATGATCCTACATGATAATAGTTTCCATGTGGTCTTATTGCAAAGAATGCAAAATAAAGATTACTTGGGTGAAGGAGTAACCATGAATTACTCATTTCCTTAGGATCTGACTTTCTAACAGACCAGCTACTCTGGCTGTGATAGACCAGATCTAAGTCTACTTGTGGGTAAACTAGTTGAGATTCAGTAACTTTAGGAATAGGCTATGGTTTAATAATCATTTTCCCCCCCCGATTATACCAGGTCATTCAACAGTGTTCGTGTCAGCAGGGCATAGTAGTGTCCTCCTGTCCCAGCTATTCGGGAAGCTGAGACAGGATGATGGCTTGAGCCCAGGAGTCTGGGGCCAGCCTGAGCAGCGTCAACAGACCCTGTCTCAAAAAAGAAGTTTTGCATCAACTGCCAACTTACTGTTTCATCAACAACTTTTAAATAGGTAGAATAGTCAGCTTTATCAGATCCTCATTTAATCTTATTTTGCCCCTTTTGCTTATTTAACAAACAGGCAGGGGAGAAAAGTGAAAACCTATAATTAAGACCTCACTTTGCCTTTCTATTTTTAAGTATATATTCTTTAAAAAATTCATAAAATAGGAATTGAAGGCATAGTTCAGTGGTAGCATGCTTGCCTAGCATTGCCTGTATTATAACTATGAATACTATCCAGAATAAGAAGAAAAAAAAAAATTTTTTTTTTTTCTTTTGGTACTAGAGATTGAGCCCAGGGCCTCATATGCTAGGCAAGTGTTCTACCACTGATCTATGCCCACAGCACTAGAAAAAAAAAAATTTAAGTTGTTTTTCCATATAATTTTGGAATAAATATATAGCTTCCTACATAATTTCCACAATTGTGTGAAATTTTATAGGTCCTCAAGACGTGAGTTCCAAAATATCAAAGCAATTGCAGAAACAACAGTGTAACTAACAATTTAACCTTCTGGAGTTTCCAGAGCACTTTGCCCTGACAAAACTGCCTGTCCTCCTCCTCCCATCTTGAAGTCAAGTAGGTGGAGCACCCTCGCTTTGTGGCTGAGGAAGCTGGGAGGTTCAGGGATGAGGTTGATCTTATGTTGACTCAGCCATCTACTGCTTCCGACCCTGAGTTCTTGCTTCTACAAATGTCCACAGATTCATGGGGAACTGAGGCTGGAACATTTGTAATGGCTACATGCCTCTTTTCTGGGCTTCGTTGGTATTAGGGAGATTTTTGAGAGCAGGAATTTTTTGTCTTTTGACTTTTCTTCTCAGCTGTATTTCCTACCACCTAGAAGAGTCCCTAGCACATAATATTTATTAAATAGTTAATGATTGAATAAGTGAATTAATATGAATTTCCTGAGCACGGGAGTTTTAGACATTGGAATGAGTTGTTGAGGATGTTTGTAGAGACACCTTGCAAGGGATCTCAGGACTCTAAATTACACGTGGTTTGTGCTGAAGTGGGAGAATGAATTACCTAGATTCTGGAGGTCTCTCAGCTATAAGTCTGTTCTTTTTACAACTGATGATAATAAAGTAGAAACATGAATTCATCCTTTTATCCAATATTATCATGTTGTATTGTTTTTTTAAATCATTTTTAGTTGTTGGTAGACCTTTATTTTATTTATTTATATGTGGCACTGAGAATCAAACCCAGTGCCTAACACAAGCTAGGCAAGCATTCTACTACTAAGCTACAACTCCAGCCTCCTGGTGTGGGCTTATCAGTACTCATAGACACTAACCTAGCTTGCAGCAGAGGCAGGGTCAGGTCCTTTCTTAAGACAGGAAAAGAAGTTACCTGTCTCTGATCAAAACTAAGAAGTATAATAGCCGGGCACTGTGGCGCACGCCTGTAATCCCAGCACTTTGGGAGGCTGAGGCAGGAGGATCGCGAGTTCAAAGCCAGCCTCAGCAATGGCGAGGCACTTAGTAACTCAGTGAGACCCTGTCTCTAATAAAATACAAAAAAAAGGGCTGGGGATGTGATCCAGTGGTCGAGTGCCCCTGAGTTCAATCCCCAGTACCAAAAAAAAAAAAAAAAAAAATTTAGAAAGAAGGCCGAAAACAGACTCACTAGTTTCTTTGACCTACACGAAAGACAGGACCCACTATTTACTTAAAACAAAAGTTTTAAAGATAAGAAAAATGTGGTTATGGTTTTGCCCTCCTTTCCCTCAACTCTAGACAAGCAATAAGGAACATTTGAACCAAAGAGCACAGCCTGCCTCAGTGGAGAGTGCGCAGCCCAGGAGGAGCCTCTCAGTCCTCAGCCTCGCAGCTGGGGTCCTTCTGTAACTGCCGCCCTGAGCCTCACCTAGGGAGTAGAGCAGAAAGGATCTTCCTCCCAGAGTTGTTGTAAAGACAAAAGAATGCAACACCTATGAACTGTTACACAAGGCCCTGTCTGTGGCCTAGTAAGCTAAGCCTTTCAAGTGGTCTCACTTAGCATATGAAGAATCTGCAAATGGTAAAACTCTATGGATAAGTGAAGTCATAGGTCACAAACCATTATGCACACTTTGTTTTAATATATTTACATATAGCTGGTGCACAGTTTTTAAAAAATGCTGAAAGAATACACACCAAATATTCACATGGTTACCTTTGGGTAGAGAAATTGGGTGATTTTGCAGAGGGAGATGCGGAGGATGGGACCCAGGGCCTCAAATGTGGCTAAGCAAGTGCTCCACCACTGAGCTGCACCTAGCCGGGCGCGGGTGGCGCACGCCTGTAATCCCAGCACTTTGGGAGGCTGAGGCAGGAGGATCGCGAGTTCAAAGCCAGCCTCAGCAATGGCGAGGCACTTAGTAACTCAGTGAGACCCTGTCTCTAATAAAATACAAAAAAAGGGCTGGGGATGTGATCCAGTGGTCGAGTGCCCCTGAGTTCAATCCCCAAGTACCAAAAAAAAAAAAAAAAAAAATTTAGAAAGAAGGCCGAAAACAGACTCACTAGTTTCTTTGACCCACTAGTTTACTTAAAACAAAAGTTTTAAAGATAAGAAAAATGTGGTTATGGTTTTGCCCCTCCTTTCCCTCAACTCTAGACAAGCAATAAGGAACATTTGAACCAAAGAGCACAGCCTGCCTCAGTGGAGAGTGCGCAGCCCAGGAGGAGCCTCTCAGTCCTCAGCCTCGCAGCTGGGGTCCTGCACTGTAACTGCCCTGAGCCTCACCTAGGGAGTAGAGCAGAAAGGATCTTCCTCCCAGAGTTGTTGTAAAGACAAAAGAATGCAACACCTATGAACTGTTAGCACAAGGCCCTGTCTGTGGCCTAGTAAGCTAAGCCTTTCAAGTGGTCTCACTTAGCATATGAAGAATCTGCAAATGGTAAAACCCTATGGATAAGTGAAGTCATAGGTCACAAACCATTATGCACACTTTGTTTTAATATATTTACATATAGCTGGTGCACAGTTTTTAAAAAATGCTGAAAGAATACACACCAAATATTCACATGGTTACCTTTGGGTAGAGAAATTGGGTGATTTTGCAGAGGGAGATGCGGAGGATGGGACCCAGGGCCTCAAATGTGCTAAGCAAGTGCTCCACCACTGAGCTGCACCCCTGGCCCTTTAAGTGATGTTTTTGCTTTTCTTTATTTCCCTAATTTTCTTCATATCTCACTTATATAATTGTTGATGATAAGAAGGGTGGCAGTGAGGAGGAGGATTTCAGGTGATTCTACATATTTTTAAAGCATCCTGAACTGCCACCACCCTTACTTTCTTCACAGGGTCTTATTCCTCCTTTGATGTGCAGTGAGGACCTGTCCCGTCCTGGTGTGGGCTTATCAGTACTCATAGACACTAACCTAGCTTGCAGCAGAGGCAGGGGTCAGGTCCTTTCTTAAGACAGGAAAAGAAGTTACCTGTCTCTGATCAAAACTAAGAAGTATAATAGCCGGGCACTGTGGCGCACGCCTGTAATCCCAGCACTTGGGAGGCTGAGGCGGGAGGATCGTGAGTTCAAAGCCAGCCTCAGCAATGGCGAGGCACTTAGCGACTCAGTGAGACCCTGTCTCTAAATAAAACACAAAAAGGGGCTGGGGATGTGGCCCAGTGGTCGAGTGCCCCTGAGTTCAATCCCCAGTACAAAAAAAAAAAAAAAAAAGAACGAAACTAAGAAGTATTATATCAAAATATTTCAAATATTTACTACTCAGATTTGTATTCATTTGAATAAAACTAGGGTTGTTTTAGGGCCGGGGATATAGTGCAGTGGTAGAGCACTTGCTTAGCATGTACAAGGCCCTGGGTTCAATCCCTAGCACTACAAAAAAAAAAAAAAAAAAAAAAAAAAAAAAAAAAATATATATATATATATATATATATATATATGGTTGTTTTTTTTCACACTTCCATGGGAGGGAACTTTGTGTCACTTCCAGGTAACATGTAAAAAGCATTCCAGGCTTACAGCATGCATCATTGACAATCATGTCTGAAACACAGAAGATGAACCCTACAATACCTTGTCTGGCTCAAATCACTCTTGGTAAAGGAGCATTTATGTGAAATTAATAAATATGTTGGCAAGACATAGGCTTTTTAAGTTTTCATAAAAAGCATTCAAGCTTAAAATTGAGAGCAAAATATTTTTAGTTTTAGTTTTCTGAACTAAAAATATTTGCGTTGTGGTCATGAAATTTGCATGTCTCTCCTCAGGCTTGAAAACCCCATAAAGCACATTTCTGAAATACGTTAGATTAACAAAGAGACATAGGCAATAAAATGGCACTTTAAAAAGAAGTCATAGGTACTTTAATTTCTTTAACTTGTTTTGAGGTACTTTGAAAAATGCATTTAAGTGAGGACCACAGAGAGAACACCAAGACAGTATTCTGGAAAGAACAGTCAAAAGATTTAGTTCCGCCAGGAACAGTGACGCATGCCTGTAATCCCAGCACTTGGGAGGCTGAGGCAGGAGGATCGTGAGTTCAAAGCCAGCCTCAGCAATGGCGAGGCACTTAGCAGCTCAGTGAGACACTGTCTCTAAATAAAATACAAAAAAGGACCAGGGATGTTGTCCAGTGGTCGAGTGCCCCTGAGTTCAATCCCCAGTACCAAAAAAAAAAAAAAAAAAGATTCAGTTCCCACACCTTGAGTTAGCAGAGTGTTCCTTCTCAAGCCTTGGCCTGGGCCCCTCAGGGTCTGGCAGCTCCAGGGAATCATCCTGCAGATTGCATTAGTTGCCTCTAGTTTGTAGAAACCTTCAGAGGCAGCAGAGTTCAGGAGCCATAAAAAACAAAAATAAGGAGAATTTAAAAACTTGAAAACAAACTTAATATTTTTTCTTAGGTTTGTGGTCCTGGATGTGGGTTAAGTGAACTTGATTCAATGATACCTGTCTGTAAATTTCACCACATTTTTTGAAACAGAACTTAAGTTTATCCAATATATTTTATCTTCTTCCTCCCCTTAGGAAATAAAGACTGTTATGAGTTATTTATGTAGTTACCACAAAATGCCAGGCAATTTTTAGTGAAAATGCCACAGCAACTCTCTTGTAAACAAATGGTGACCAGAAGAAGCAAACAGCTTGGCTCCATTGTGTGATTTCCCAACATGCTAATAGGTCTCCTGCAGACGTCAGGCGTTTTTTATGTAACAGTGTAAACAAGTCTGGAAGAGTTGTTTTTTTTTTTTTTTTTTTTAAGTAACAATTTTAGTTTATTGTCGTAAAAGTCATGTAACTTGAAATTCACCATGTTAACCATTTAAAAGTGTACAATTCAGTGACATTTAGTATTTTTACAAAGTTGTGCAACCATCCCCACTGTCAAGTTCCAGAACATTCCATCACTCCAAAAGGAAATCCCTGTGCTCATTAAGCAGTGCCTCCCATTTTCCCTTACCCAGTCCCTGCCAACCACCAGTCTGCTTTCTGGCTGTATGGCTCTGCCTATTCTGGATATTTTATATAAATGGAATCAAATCCATGTTGCAACATGATCAATCAGTGCTTCATTCCTCTTAATGGCCACATAATATTCCATTGTGTGGATATCAGTTCTTCGGCTGATGGATACTTAGACTGTTTCCACTTTGAGCTAGTGTAAATAGTGCTGCTTCAGGCAATAAAATGCAAGTTTGTATTTGAGCAAATATATTTTCTGTTTGTAGGGATGGAATTGTTCCATCATATGGTAATTCAATGTCTAACTTCCTGAGGAAATGCAATACTGTTTTCCACAGAAGCTGCACTATTGTACACTCCCCACCAGCAAAGTAGGGTTCCAATTTCTCTTCATCCTTGCAACACTTGTTATTGTCAGTTTTATTTATTTATTTTTTTATTGTAACCATCCTCGTGGGTATGAAAAGATTTCTCATTGTGGTTTTGATTCACATTTCCTTAATGACTAATGCTTTGGACAATTTTTTCATGTGTTTATTGGTCATTGGAGTACCTTCTTTGAAGAAATGTCTGTTTGAGTCCTTTGCCCCTTGAATGGATTGTCTTCCTGTTGTTGAATTGTAAGAGTTCTTTATATATTCTGGATGCAAGACACTAGTCAGATATATGATTTGCAAATACTTTCTCCCATTCTGTGGATTTTCTTTTTACTCTCCTAATAATGTCTTTTGATTCACAAAAGTTTAAAATTTGATGAAATCCACTTTATCTGTTTTCTTTAGTTGCTTGTACTTTTAGTATCTAAGAAACCATGACCAAATTGAAGGTCACAAACATGTACTGCAATATTTTTCTCTGAAAGTTTATTAGCCTTTATATTTAGGTCTTTGATTGTTTTTATTTTATTTTATTTTATTTCTAGTTGTAGATGGACACAATATCTTTATTTATTTATGTTTATGTGGTGCTGAGGATCAAACCCAGTGCCTCACATGTGCGAGGCAGGCACTCTACCACTGAGCTACAGCCCCTCTTTGATTGGTTTTGAATTAATTTTGTTGTATGAGCTGAGGGCCCATCATTCTTCTGTATGTGAATTTCCAGTTGTCTTATGTTGGATTTTTTATCATGAAATTGTATTGGGTTTTGTCAAATACTCTTTTTATATTCCTTGAAATGATTATTTGGTTTTCCTTCATGCAACTAGTGTGAGATGTTAGTTTCCTAGGGCTGCCGTAACAGACAGAGTATCACAGACTGAGTGGATTAAAACAGAAACTTATTCTCTCACAGTCTGAGACCAGAAGTCACAGTCACAGTGTCACCAAGAGTTCCTGCAGGAGCCTCTCAGGGGGAATCTTTGTATCTTCTCTGCCAGCTGCTGCCGGTTGCCAGCGTCCGTGGCATTCCTTGACTTGTCCACGTGTCACTTCATTTTCTATCTCCCTCTTCACGTGCCATTTCTCCTCGCTACATCCATATATGTCCCTGTGACCAAAGTTCCCACCTTCTTACTGTAAGGACACCATGGGTCCCCATCCTAGTCTGACCTCACTTAACTCTGACCTCATCTGACCAAGTGGGATTGGTCAAGGTATATAATTTTTTAAAATATGCAGCTGGACTTGGTTTGTTAATATTTTATAGGATCTTTTTCATTTTTGTACATAAAGGATGTGATCTGCAGTTTTCTCTTGTTTTCTTGTCTGCCTTGGTATCAAGGTATTTTTTACCTCATAGAATAAGTAAGGAAATGTTCCTTCCTCTTTGAGGAAGAATTTGAGGAATAATTGGTGTGCATTTTTCTTTGTGTCTGGTGGAGCTTACCGTGAGTTCATCTGGTCCTGGGCTTTTTTTATTGAGGGTTTTTGATTATTGATTTGATCTCTTGTCTGTTCAGAATTTCTGTTTCTTCTTGAGGAACTTGACAATTTCATCTAGGTTATCTAACATGTTGGCATGCAATTGTTCATTGTATTCATTCATGATCCTTTTTGTTTCTGTGAGGTTGTTTTTAATGTTCCCACTTTCATTTCTGATTTTAGTAATTTGATTCTCCTTTTTTGTCACTCCAGCTAACCACTTGTCAATATTGTTGATCTTTTCAAGGAACCAACTTTTGGTTTCATTGATTCTCTATGTAGTTTTTCTCTCCTTTGTTTTGTTTGTCTCTCCTCTAATCTTTCCTTTTCTTGCTTTGGTTTAGTTTGCTCTTTTTCTAGTTCTTAAGGTGTAAAGTTAGGTTATTGAGCTTCGAACTGTCTTTCGATGACCTTTCTTTCTGAATATAGGCATTTTTGTCTATAAATTTCTAGCTGAGCACTTCTTTTGGTGTGTTTGTTTGTTTGTTTGTTTTGCACCAGGATTGAACTCAGGGGCACTCGACCACTGGGCCACATCCCCAGCCCTTTTTCGTATTTTAATAGAGACAGGGTCTCACTGAGTTGCTAAGTGACTCGCCATTGCCGAGGCTGGCTTTGAACTCGCGATCCTCCTGCCTCAGCCTCCCAAATGCTGGGATTACAGGCATGCACCACCGCGCCCAGCATTTTGGTGCATCTTCTAAGTTCTGGTACATTGTTTTCATTTTTGTTTGTCTCAAAGTATTTTATATTTTTTTATGGTACTGGGAAGTGAACCGAGGGGTGCTCTACCACCAGGCCACATACCCAGTCCCCCACCCTTTTTTTTGAAACAGGGCCTTGCTGAGTTGCCCAGGCTGGCTTCTAACTTGAAATCCTTCTGCCTCAGCTATCCAAGTCACTGGGATTGCAGGTGTGCTCCACTACACCTGGCTCGGTGTTTTCTAATTTCTCTTCTGATTTCTTTGTCCCAGTGGAACTTAGGGTGCTTTGTAGCCCAGAAGGTCCAAAATCAGCTCCTTCTTGTCACTCGTGACCTGCCAAGTGGAAGTCTGAAAGATCCTTTTCCTTTCCTGTCTCAAAATAAAACATAAAAAGGGGTGGGGATGTAATTCAGTGGTTAAATGCTTTGGGGTTCAACCCCTGGTACTAGGGAGGAGAAAGAGCATTTGTTTGTGGAAACACTGCTAATAAGTAGGAGAGGTGGGATCTGAAGACAGGAAAGCCCTGTGCACTGAACTAGTGTTCGAGAGCCTGCACAGCCAGAGCTCTCGTCCTTCCCACACTCGCTCCGCTGCTATTCCCACAGCCTCCATCCCTACCATCTCCAGGTTTCCACTGGTGCAGTTCCATACCTGGAATCCTTACTCTTATTGCCACTACTCGTAAAAATTCTCTCCATGGGGCTGGGGATATAGTTCAGTTGGTAGAGTGCTTGCCTTGCATGCACAAGGCCCTGGGTTCAAGTCCAGCACCACCAAAAAAAAAAAAAAAAATCTCTCCATGACTCATGAATTAGCCCACATGCCACCTACACCATGAACCCCCTGTTCCAAGTGCAAATAGTGTTATCTCCAGCTTCTTGGAAGCTCCTGCATCCTTTTATTCCCCTTTCTTTGGTACTTATTATCCTCATGGAATTTTCTTATTCTCCATACTTGCTGGGGTGGAGGAACCTTAAGGGCTCAACCTCACAGCACCCACAGCCCTAGAACCAAGCCCGTCACAGTGCCTTCATTATGGACTTGTGTGCTGCCGGGGCTGCAGAGCAGGCAGAGGGGCTGCTCAGAAGCCATCAGCCCTTTTGAGGAATCAGGAGCCCAGCACATGACACCAGCATGCTCTGTAGGGGCTAGGGACCTGAGATCTCTATTCTAGTCATATAGCTATTGTTCTAGTCAGCTTTTTCACTATTGTGACTAAACAACATGACAACAATAATTTTAGAAGAGGAAAAGTCTATTTGGGGGCTCACAGTTTCAGAGGTCTCAGACCATAGATGGCCAACTCCATTTCTTTGGCCCTGAGGTGAGGCAGAACATTATGGCAGAAAAGTGTGGAAGAGGAAAGCAGCAGCTAAGGACATGGTACCAGGAAGCAGAGAGAGAGAGAGAGCTCCACTCTCCAGGGACAAAATATATACTCCAAAAGCATGCCCCCAATGACCCACCTCCTCCAGCCACACCCTACCTGCCTCAGTTACCACCCAGTTAATCCCTATCAGGGCATTAATCACTGAGTGGATTAAGACTCTCATAACCCAATCGTCTCATCTCTGAACTTTCTTGCATTGTCTCACACATGAGCTTTTGGGGGACACCTAATATCTAACCCATAACAGCCATATATATGACAGTAACTAGGAAGTGTGTCCATTACAAAGTAGTGCACCAATTGATGCCTTTATTTATTTGTTTATTTATTTATTTGCAGTACTGGGGATTAAACCCAGGGCCTCGTGCATGTTAGGCGAGCACTCTACCTCTAAGATGCATCCCTGCTGCACCAATTGATACTGGTTTTGAGTGATTATGTCCTGATATTATAGTTGTTTCTGTCCTTTGTGTGTGTGTGTGTGTTTTTTTTTTTTTTTTTTTTTTTTTTTTTATGAGGGGGTAGGGAGTTGGGGAAAGGGGTTGCTGAGGATTGTACCCAGGGTCTCAAGCAAGCTGGGCCAGCACTGTTCTACTGCGCTACAACCTCAGCCCTCTAGCTGAGGTTTCAACCAGGAATATGCATAAGAATCTTGGTGGAATGTCATGAAGATACAGAATGTCAGATCTCCCCCCCGCCCGCCCCAGGTCTGCTTGATTAGATTTTCTAGGAGATGGGGCCAGGGCAATAGTCATTTAAAGAAAAAAAAAAAAAAATCAGAGATTGAACCCAGGCGCGCTTAACTTTGGAGACACATTCCCAGCTCTTGTTATATTTTTAAATTTTGAGACAGGATCCCACTAAGTTGCTGAGCCCCTCACTAAGTTGCTGAGGCTGGCTTTGAACTCCCAATTCTCCTGCCTCAGCCTCCCCAGCCACTGGAATTACAAGCCCGCACCACCTCACCCGGTAAGTCACTTTTAAAGTGCTAAGAAACCAGTGCCATTGGTGACTACCACGGGAGAAAGGTGACAGGGAGACCGCTTGAGTACATTATCTCTTCAAAAAATAAAGTATAAAATGATGAGCCTATGCAAACACCGCAGCTCATGTTCACATGCAGATTTGTTTAGAGGAAATTAGTAAAACGTGCCTGGGAGATGGTAGCTCACCACTAAGGGCAGGTGTTGGAGAGGTGGAAGGCAAGAGTTTGGTTCCATTTATAATATTTTATCAATGTTTATTAAAAAGAAAGATTTGAGGGCTGGGCTATGGCTCAGCAGTAGAGCACTTGTCTCTCATGTGTGAGGCCATGGGTTCGATCCTCAGCACCACATAAGTAAAATAAAGGTGTTGTGTCCACCTACAACTAAAAAAAAATTTTTTTTAAATGAAAGAAAGAAAAGATTCGAAGCAAAATGGCAAAACCTGTTCAGTTTGTCCAGTGAGTATGTCAATGTCTGTTATGTTCTGTTTGAAAGATCTCATGGTTCAAAGCAAATATTTAAAATGAAAACAAAGTAAAAGTCAAAAATATTCCCAGATAGCTCTGCTGTGCTCCAGGTGAGCTGCCCAGAGATGGCTCGGCAAAGTGGCATGTGATCTTCAGTAAGGAGGCATCCTCAGGGGCTTCTGCGTGTTCATAGCACAAGTAACACGTGAAACTTAAGGAGGGTCTGTGGGTTCCCTGGCGTGGGGGTCCCTGTTTTAGGTTCTTGTTTCCTTGTGTTTCAGGTGTTTGTGGCCAGTCCTCACAAAACCCAGCCTATTGTGGAGATTCTGTTAAAAAATCAACCCAAACTCATTGAGTTTCTGAGCAGCTTCCAGAAGGAACGGACAGATGACGAGCAGTTCACCGATGAGAAGAACTACCTGATTAAACAGATCCGAGACTTGAAGAAAACGGCCCCCTGAAGACAGTTTCCTGCCACTGTACATGTCCCCTTTGCCCAGTTTGTACAATGTCATATCAAAAAGTCGTCATTCTTGGGGAGGCTTTGGAGGTGCCTGTTTTTTCTTGATTAGTTGTTCAGGGTGGATGGCATATAAACATTTGAATGGAAAAATTAATCTAGAATAATATATTCATTTTAATTAAGTCTGTGATTATTTATGTGAAATCAGAGCCATTGTATTAGAAGTTGATGGATGAGTCACCACATAGCAGCTCAAATGTCAGGCTCCTGGGGTGGGGTGGGGGACTAGGGGTGTGGCCAGGAGGTGGGAAATCCTTCTGCGTATCTGTACTTGGACAGATTTCCTAAGGTGCAGGAAGATGCCAGGGGACAAGGCTACTGGTGTCAGTCCTGTGTGTGCTTTTGTCCCTGCCCCATATCATCATTATCTCCCCACCCCAACCCAGGACTGGGGATTGAACCCAGGACCTTGCATGTGCTAGGCAAGTGCTCTACCACTGGAGAACCTCCCACGCCCTGCCCAGGCTCCTGACTGTAATTAATGGCTTCCCACCTCTCAGCTCACTTTCTGCTCACTGTCCCTGTTCCATCCCATGCCCAACCCAGGGCGCCTCTCCACCTGCAGTGGGTCAGCACGGGAGCAACCAAGTAGGATCAGGGTGGGTCCACAAGGGCTGTGATGTACATAAAGGACCCACAGGGTGGACCTGCTCATGGGAGATCTGCAAACAGGTGGTTCCGGACAAAGTCACTGCTGTTTCATGTCGACTTCTGGAGGGTCAGTGATGTTGGAGTATTTCATTCATAATTGTCACTATGGGAAGAATGCTTTGTGCTGACAGTGTGGTTTTAAATGAGTAGAAATCATTGTGTTGGGATTATAGTGGGTACAAACCATAGGTCCAGAGGGTCACAGTAGAGGACTTCTACCAACAGGGGATGTGGCCCATGGAAAGGGAAATGATTCATACATGAAAAAAATATATCCAAATGACTTAAGATTGTTTTTTTTTTTTTTCTCTCCCCAGTTGTGTCATTCTGTAACTATCCAAGAAGTCCTCTGTGAAAAAGTTAATCTAAAATATTTGGTCCCAAATGCTCTCTTACATTCCAGGATAATTAAGGAGTTAATGTGTGTTCCTTTGAAAAGCCTAGAAACAAAAAGTAAATAAATTTTTAAAAGTTATGGCTTGTTTTCAGACATCAAATATATAAAATGAAATTTCCAAGCTATTTATAAGAAGACATGAAGGGTACGATGGCTACTCTGTATTTTCTATAATTCTGTTTCTAAATCATGAGTTGTTCCCTTCCATGGGAACTCTCAAATTTTACAAAACGTGGGTGCTGTGTTCTCTCCTTCAGCCAGAGATGTCTCCACCCAGAGAGGGGAAAGAAATGCCTTGTCCAGGATCAGTGCCCTTGGTAGATTTTGTACCTGAAGAGTGACCTGGCAGGGCATCTCCCTTCTTGGCTGGGGCGCAGTAACCCTGAGGCGGATGGTCTGGGTGGGGCCTGCCACACCTTCTCATAGCAGCCCCAGCATGTGCCAGCAAGGGGGTCAGGGGCAGCCCCTGACGACCTGCGTTTTCTAGTCACTGACGTCACATTATTTTAATAACACTCCCTCCCAGTCCAGAGTCCCTTAGAATTTGACTTTTCTGGGTTTGTTTATTTGGTTAAAAGAGATGAGTGTAAATATTTTTTAAGTGAAAGTGAAATAACCATTGGAAATGTATTTGGTTGCTTAATGCTGTTACATAACATCATGGGACACATGTTTTCAATTGAAAATTATAACTTTATTACAGTTTTTTTTACAAAGAAAACATTTTATTTTCTGTTAAATTACCTCTTTCCTAGCATCCCCTTATCCTTACTCTATACCTGTCAAAAAGAAAACTAGTCTCCCACACAGGAAATGAAGTAGCAGGGGTTTTGTTGTGATGTGAGTTTGTAAATTATTAACTCAAAAGGGGAACAGGAAGCTCACCATCAAACTGTTTGCACAAAGATCACTGTAAATATTGTGAGAATTGAATTTTGAAAAGGTCATATTTAATAAGCTATTTCTAAAGCACACGTTTAAATAAAGACTGACTAAATAAAAAGATACCACACTCACTGGTTGGTCTCATTCCTCTACGTGTGGGTCATGCCTCTGTGTTCTTGTCACTGCTCCAAACAGCCAAGGCCCCAGGCTGGAGGGTGAACCATGCTTGGTGGGGTGCTGAAGCTGCACTGAGACCCCCACCCCTGCCCCCCTTGTGCTCTGCCAACCTTTGACCCGGTGCACATTCCATCAACCAATGCCACCTGCTTGACACTAAATCTACACATTCCATCATTGATACTCACTGTGAATGAGACTCATTCCCATGAAATATTTGAGGACATGGGGGTTCTGAGCAGTGTAACTATCCCAGCTATGATGGAATGTGCTAGATAGAGACCCCAGGTGGCTGGAGGACCAACTCCTGTTCTTTTTCCATTCTTCATCCTCCTAGACCTTCAGAACTAGGGAGGCTCAGGGTGTTAGGGACTACGTGGTGCTCTTCCTTCTGCTGCCTGGAATGCTCCAAGGGTGTTGAGGTCCTGGAGTGAGGCCGGCAGGGACTGAGATCATAGTGTTCTTGGACAGGGCTCTCAGCTACAGCCAGGCGTCTGCCCAGATGTTAGCATTGCTCTTGGAGAAGAGACTGGGCAGCACACACCCCTTGTAAAATGTTCTGATTCCCATCCTCATGGGTTCTCATCCTCTGATGGCTCTGGGAGGGGTGGGGGCAATATGTACACCCAGGGAGGGGCTGTATGCATCTCAAAACCTTCCTCGCAGGCCTTTCCCATGAGACACAGCTGCTGTGAGACACATCACCGTCTGGAAACTACACAAGACCTAGAAATTGCACAAGACCTGGAAATGACTGTGATAATGTGAAGGGAAATGGAATTCAAAAATAACTAGAATGGCCTTTAATGTGAAAAGATAGTTCTTTCATTCCCAGCCCTTGCTAGTCTATTATATTAGAGGAAATTAATATTTTATGTCTTTTATTTCTTTTTCTATTTTATCCAAAAGAACATTATTCATTGCCATAAATAGTCACCATCTTTTTGCAGGTGTTCTTTCAGGAAGATTCGGGGTTGCTTTAGGGAGAGCTCACAGATAGATAAAGATCTGAAACACACACTATAAGGAGACCTTGAAAAGCTAGACTTGATCTGCCTACGAACAGGAAAACAGATTGAAGATGGATGTGAACATGGAGGTGATTTTTGTTTTTTTAGTACCAGGGAATGAACCCAGGGGTGCTTAACCACTGAGCCCCATCCCCAGCCCCTTTTAAAATATTTATTTAGAGATAGGATCTCGCTGAATTTCTAAATGCCTCACTAATCTGCTGAGGCTGGCTTTGAACTTGCAATCCTCCTGCCTCAGCCTCCCAAATTGCTGGGATTACAGGCATGCACCACCATGCCAGGCAAGGTGATGTGTTTTTGAAGTTTGAAAAATGCTGGCTTGTGGCTACCATTGTCACAGGAAATCCAAGAGCTGAAACTCCAAACTTTGGTTCTTGTGTTCAAACAAAAGAAAATTTAGTCAGACACCAAAAGCAATGCAAGAAAACTATTATAAATGAAAGTAAAGTAAAAGCAAAGTGAGGTTCAAGCAGAGAGCATGAGAGAGAGAGAGAGAGCATTTCCAAGCAGAGAACAACAAAGAAGACAATGCTGTCTTCAAATTTATTACCCTTTGATGTTTACCTGGAAAGCTGGGGACCACCTTCAGTACTCTTTGCCAATCAGGTGTTCAACTCCTCCTTCACATCAGGCAGTGGAGTTTTTACCTTAGTTGGTCCTCTCCGGAACTGTCATGGTGGCCATCCTATGGGGGGGGGGGGCTTCATCTATAAGTCAATCCCATGTTAATGTGGGCATTGGGGTCAGTAGCTGGTCAGAAGTTATCTTAGTGTGCCTGTGCTATTAAAGGAATCTTCCTTCCTAGACAAACAGAGACATCTATAGCCATAGTTCTTAGCTTCACACCAACCTCAATGGCCCCTGCCAAGAGTTAGTCTCATGAATCCTTTTCTTTTGATATATTTTCCCATTAGCTCCTTTGCTTCTGTTTATTTTCTACAAATCAACTACCACCCTTTGGCTTTCTCGGCCACTTTTTAAAGTAGTTTAAAGAAGACCCTAAGGTGATTTAAAGAACACTTGTGACTTTGTCATGCATCTCACTGGTTAAGGCAAAGCAGAATGCAATCATGAGCCCAGCCTGCACTCAGCCCTGAGGTGGCTCAGTCAAGTCCCCACTTTGCAAAGAACATGGAGCTCAGAGAGGGTCAACAGCTTGTTCCCAAACAGCTGACACAGAGTCAGGGTCAGGTCTGACCCCAAAGTCCAAGTCATGGAACCAGCCCAGGCCACTGCCCATACCTCCCACTCAGTTCCTCAGCTCTTCAGCTCTCCACCTGGAACAGGCACCTCATTTCCTCATGGCCCAAGAAGAGGGAATCTGGGGTGCCAGGCCTAGAGGGTAACTCAGCAGAAAGATTTTAGAAGTTGGAGTCATTCAAGGAATGTTCACTTAACTTGGTTTTCTGATGCTTGGAAGATCAAATTAGAACTCAGTGTAGGGCAGAGGCATTTGATCTTGAATTGCTCCATCATTTTGAGCAATCCCTGTCCTCCACAGAGGCAGGCATTGATTTCAGACTGCAATCCTGCACCTGCTGTGTTGTCTTGGCTTGCTTCATCAGTTGGACATTACATTAGCCTAGATTTCCTGATAGGACCAGTTGACGCCCGGCCAACCATCCCTTCATTTCACGTTCCTCAGTGATCCAGTGCCATGGGGCTGCCTGGAGACTGAAGGTCATGATGAATGTACCTCGGTTCCTCCCTGGGCCACCTCCTTCCCTCATCACTCCTTCCCCAGGAAGGAGGACGTGCAGTTCTTTAAAGTCACTACAAACACAATGTCACACCCTTTACCACCAGTTAATTCAATATAACATAATTTAGTCATTGCACTGTGAGCCATCTGTGTTATTTTAAAATGCTGTGACCAGTGCTGATGTAAGCAATGAATATCCTTAAAAATTGGAAGGACACAGCTGGGTGTGGTGACACACCCGTGTAACCCCAGCAAGTTGGGAGACCAAAGCAGGAGGATCATAAGTTCGAGGACAGCCTTGGCAACTAAGCGAGGCCCTCTCTCAAAAAATAAGGACTGGGGAGGTAGTTCAGTGGTTAGGCGCCTCTGGGTTCCATCTCTGATACCAAAATACATAAATAATTGGAAGGATATGGAGAAGACAAATATGGCCCCTGTGCAAGGATGACATGCAAATTTGCAAAAAAAAAAAAAAAAAAAAGTGTTCCATTTTTTTTCTCATGTGCAGAAGCTAGAGAGATCAACAAAATAAAGTGATCTCACAAGAACAGAAGACAGACCAATAGAGTAGAGGGGGGCAATTGAGGAAAAGGAAGGAAAGAGGGAAAGGGGAGGTACTAGGGAATTAAATCAATCAAATTATCAACTGCATGTGCATGTACAAATACATATCACAATGAATCCCACTTTTATGAATGATTATAGGGCACCAGTTTATAGAAGGGAGACCAGTAGAGTAGAAGATCTGGGGGGGAGGGAGGGGGGAGGAAGGGAGAAGTACTAGGAAATAATTTTTTTTAAATAAAGCACTGTGATCATATGAGCCCTTTGGGAAAACATGTTGCAATAGACATTAATAATTTGTCTTTTAGGGAAGTTTGGGAAAAAAATAAAATTACCTAATTGTACTTCTGAAATTTAAAACTTACAAAAAAGTAGCCAAAATACTCAAGCACAAATCTATTCATTCATCCAACACCAGTTGAACTCTTTCTCCCTGCTGGTTAGGGATGGATCCAAGGAAAAGAGCCACTGAGCGACACTCCGGAGTTACCACAGGGGGCAGATGTGGGGTGGTGGTGGGAGTGGAGCGGCCACTAGTGGCTGACCTATAGAACAGCAGCACCATTCACTTCAGGGGCCCGGGCTGCCCTGGATTGGGGGAAGCTGAGAGAGCAGGTTGAGGGGAACAGGAAACCCTGTCCACAGGGAACCCTGTCCAGCAGGTTTGTGACAACATGAGCCAGCTGTGACCACAGCAGCCCCACCTCTCTTCTCCCCTCAGGTCTGACCTGACTTGCTGGAGGGCAACCTGAATTCATTACAGTGCAGGAGAGAGAATTCTGGAAAGGTACTGCAGCTCAGCTGAACCAATGCAGTGGGAACCCACCACCCAAGCTGGGGGTGGAGGGATTGTTAACATGTCCTCTTCCTGTCCCTTTCCACTGCAAGGAATTCAGACCCTTTTTTCCTTTTCAATGACATCTACTCATGAGACGTTTGTGCTAAGCAAACAGAATGGCTTGGACTTGGGCCACAGCCACACCCAGACTTCAATCCAGGCTCCACTACTAGCCATTTGATCTCGAAAGTCTCTGAGCTTCAGTTTTCTACCTGGAAAATAGACAAAAAAGAGGACCTGCCTCACAGGACTGTTGTGGGAATCAAAGAGAATAAAGCATGTGACAGGCCCAGCGGCTGTGCCTGTGGTATCTCCCTTGGGGGGTGGGGGGAGAAAACTCCAGAGCAACGTGAAGGTCACGGCTGTGAAGCCTGGCGTGGCCAGGAACCAGGTGTGAGCTCAGTGCAGGGCATGTGGACACGTGGGGGGCAGGGCGGGAGCCTTGAATACCGAGCTGAGGGTCTGATGGCATGGTAACAGGCGTCCTCTTCATGCTGTGAACTTGACCCTTTCTGCTCTGCACTGCGGCTTATTTTAACACTGACAAGAGAGGGAGGTCAGGGGACTCCAGGCTCCAGGCGCTCCTGAAGTCAGGCGTTGGGGCTCCTCACTTGCTCCCAGCAGGGACAGCGTGGTCAGTGCAGTCCCGTCCTGTCTCCTCCCGCAGGGACCGGAGCAGCAGCACCTAGCCACTTTGAAGGTCCCTGAGGAATCTCGAGAACCTCCCCAAATCTGGGCCCACCATGACCAATGGGGCCTGTGGCAGGGCCCTACCCACCTCCTCAGGGGTACCCTACCCAGGACAGCCACAGTACTGCTGGCAGGTGGGTCTCAGGAGCCTCCTGAGACCACAGTGGAGGAAGGCCAGAGAGGAGATGGCCTGGGCTCATCCACCTGCCTCAGCTGCTCTGTTGCCGCTGCCTCTGGGACATGCCCACCCCTCAGCCCAGCCCTCCGGCCCGCAGCTCTGCGCCACCTCTCTTCTCTTGGCTGTAATGAGTGACTAGCTCCGCAGACACCTCTACCTTCAGCACTAAGGCATTCTAGATTAGTGAGGGTTGCTGCTGTTTAATTGACTTGATTTTTTAATGTTCAAAATCCATTTCTTAGTGATCTTTAACAAATGTACTAGATCACTTTCCTTTTTTTTTTTTTTTTTTGTTTGTTTGTTTCTTTTTTTTTTGGCCAAAGGCTTGGTTATGAAATATATATTTATAATTTTAAATCATACATTCAAGGTAGTGATGACATGCATTTAAAACCACTGAATGATTTCTCTGCTAACCCTGTGTCAATAAATTTGTCCAAACCTAAAAATAAATAAATAAATGGACATTTTTTGTTTGTTTTGTTTTATTGTTCCTTTCTCTTCTCCCTCTTCCCCTCCTTAACCTTGGGGGAAGCAAGATAACCTTTCTTGCCCTCCTAGGTTCTGTATCTGTCCTTGAGCACACCCACCACAGGAAAGAAGTAATTCAGACTTCAGAGATGGCTCCAGAAGTCCTAAGAAACAGCTACCTCCCAGATCTACAAGTGAATTACGACCCCTAACAAGGCACACCTGGAATGTAACTGCTGACTCTCCTCTTTAAAAGCCCTCTGCTCCCCCTGACAGAATCACAGCCTTTGGGACAGAAGTCCCCTGTGTTTCTCCTCAGCTAGCAAAACAATAACATTTCTTTTTCCTTTATCTCAAAACTATGTCCTCATTATTGGATCAACATCAGGGTCAAGGACTGAGCTTTTGGTAACAGCTTGAGGGTCCTTTAAGCAGGAAGTGATGTGACACCGGCATATCTGAGCCAGAAGGCTCTGGGGAAGCAGCAGAGGCATGGGGGGGATGAGGACCTTCTAGTAACAGCCAAAGTGGACTCGCTGCCTGCTGTCCGGCCCTGTGAGATGCTCAACGAGTATTGGATCCATTCCCCAGGAGGCACGTACTGCTATTATCCCAGTTTTATGGATGCAGGAACAGGCACAAAGAGGCTCACTGGCTTAAGATTGCACAGTAAGGGGGGTTGATGGTGCAAGAGTCAAACCCAGAGCCAGAGGTGGCAGTGTGAGTGTGTGAGGGCTTGGTGTTGACTGGGCTCACTGCTACACTGTTTCTACAGGAGACAGGCCTGTCACTTGGGGTGACCTGCTCAACAGACAGGGGACTGCAGGTGAAGCCCCAGGGGGGTGTCCAGTGCCTGGGTACATCACATGCTGATGTCCAGGAAGCTGTTGGACAAATGAATATGGACTCAAGGATGGCAAATCAAGTGGTGTCAATTTGGGGGTCACCAAGATTGAGGGGGCTGAGGTCTGAATGGGGAGGGAGTAGTCCATTTCTCACTGCTGACCTCCAGCCAAGGCCTCACTATGTGTCCCAGCCCACCCTCTTCCTGATCAGGACCCCAGCATCAGTGACAGACGATGCTCTCACAATCTCAGGGCTCAGGGGAAGGACAAGGCCCTTACTGCAGACTGTGTCCCTTCTGTGAAAGGAAGACTGACTCTGCCCTTTCTCCGGGTGCTGAGCATGACATTCACATGGCTGTGACCTGCCCTGCTGAATGAATGAGACTCTGTGCGGCCCAGGGTGTGGGAGGAAGGAGGAGGGCACCGCCCACAGCTGCCCGGCAGTGTCTGGCAGCACCAGCTGTGCCCTTCACCTTGACCAGGACCCTTCCTTAGCTGATTGGCTTCATGCAGTTGTCAATTTGCAGAGCCCATCTGAATCCAGGTGTAGCATTTGATCGGCAGCCAGGAACCCATCTACAGGAGAAGGCCAGGGCTGGGTGGGCTGATGGACCCCTCACTATGTCACAGGAGAGCCTCAGATGGCCCTGGCTTCACAGCAGGGCAGCCAATCTCTGTCCCTGCAGTCTCAGCTCCTCCCTGGGCTGGATGCTGTCCCATTCTTCAAGGTCCCAGGAGGGGGGGTCCTCTCTGGGGAACAGGAGGCAGATCAACCCGCCAACTTGCCTTTAAATGAAGTTCCACGGGACTCTTGCTTGGGGAGGTGCTGGGGGTGGTAGCAAGACCCCTGGCCAGTGCTTATGGAGTTCAGAAAGCTGCAGACAGGGGCCGTTGTTGTAGCTCAGCGGCAGAGCGCTTGCCTCGTACGTGTGAGGCACTGGGTTCGATTCCCAGCACCACATACAAACAAGCAAATAAAGGTTCATCAACAACTGAAAAAAAAAAAAAAGAAAGGTGCAGACAAGCAAATCCCAGCCCCCCAATGATGCCTGTGTCCAGCTTGCGAGTGTCCTCTCTTCTGAAGAGGCTGAGGCACCAAGGCCAGCTCTCAGGTCACTGAGATGAGGTCCAGATCTTCAAGGGGTGCAGAGAGAGGAAGGACACATCCCTGGCCCTCGGGGACATTCACTCCCATCTCCTGAAGTGGACGGGATAAGGGGCTCCCCGTCAGCTGCCTCCAGCTGGGCACGCAGTGAGGACACCTCTTACCCTGAGGGGTGCCTTTGGCCCTGAGGTGCATCAGCACGCCCCTGCCCAAAGCCTGACCCTCCTAAGCTTTCAGGACTAGGCTACGTACCTCCTGCTTACTGCCATCAAAATCTAATTTGGAGGAAACTGCCTGCTGCAGAGAAAGGTCTGTGTTTCAGAGGAATAGCTCCACCCGAAGCCACAGAGGGTGACAGACGAGTTGTAGCTAGGACGATTTTGATGAGACAGTTCTTGGAGGTGTTAATATAACTTTGGTTTTGCTGATTTCCTTGCAAACTTTCCATGGCCACACTCCTCCAAACCCTCAGCCCAACTTCTTTAGATAATAATGTTGGTGGGCTGGGGCTTTAAGTCAGTGGTAGAACCCTTACCTAGCATGCTTAAGGGCCTGGGTTCCATCCTCGGCACTGAAAATTAATTAACAATTTTTAAAAAGTAGCCAGGCATGATGGTGCATGCTTGTGATCCCAGAGGATGGGGAGGCTGAGGCAGGAGGATTGTAAGTTTGAGGCCAGCCTCAGCAACTTAGCCAAGCCCTAAACAACTTAGCAAGACCTTGTCTCAAAATAAAAATAGAAAGGGCTAGGGATGTGGCTCAGTGGTTAAGTACCCCTGGGTTCAATCCCTGGTACTAAAAAAATAAAAAATAAGAAGTGTTTTCCATATAGCACTGTGGAGGTTGAGCCCACAGATGCAACAACTGTCTTCCTCTTCCCTCCACCCCCCCCCCACATGCAGCTTCTCTGCTTCTCTTCTCCAAGCTGGGAGAAGAGACACCTTCCTTTTCCAAGATTTTCTGATCTGCCTTTGCCTTGAATATTTCTCCTTCATTTTTCTGGAGAATAGAAAACTTATTCTCCATCAATAAATGAATACATAAAATGTTCTGTAGCCATACAATGAAATATTACGCAGCCATGAAAACAATTGAAGCTCTGATATGTATTACAAAATGTGGACAAATCTTGAGGACATGGGGCTGAGTGAAAAGAACACAAGCACAAAGTCAGGGGACCAAACTGCCCTGTTACAACAGCATCAATCCCACCCACAAGGCAGAGCCCTCATGACCTAATTGTCACCTCCTCAAGTTCCCACCTCTTAATAAGGTCACATTGGCAATTAAATTTGGAGGGGACAAGCATTCAAATCAGAGCCACCACATATTATATGAACCCATTTATATGAAAAGTTAAGAAAAGGGAAATTGAGAGACAGAACTATTAGTGGTTGCCTAGGGCTTGGGGTCAGGGGTGGACAGGAACATGGGGAGTGACATGGGGGTACAGGGCTTCTTCTTGAAGTGATAAAAATGTTTTGAAATTGGCTGGTGATTCGTGCACATACCTGTGAATTAATGCACTAAAATCATTGAATTGTACCTTAAATCATTGCATTATATCTATTTTTGTTTGCTTGCTTTTGTAGTACTAGGCATTGAACCCCAGGGTGCTCTACCACTGAGCTACATTCCCAGACTTTCTTATTTTTTATTTTGCTAAGTTGCACAGGTTAGGCTTGCACTTGGCATCCTTCTGCCTCAGTCTCCTGAGCCACAGGGACTTGAGGTGTGTGCCACCACAACTGGCTGGACTTCTCTTTTTCATACTTGACTATAATCCCAAACTCGCTATTTAATCCAATTGGGTTCCCAGCAAAACAGATTCCCCATCTGACTTCCCAGCTCTGTGAACTGTACCGCCACTTTCTCTGTCTTCATGTTACATACACTGAGGCGAACTTTAATGGCTCCCTTTCTCCGGCCTCCATCAAACAAATCGCTGAGGCTCGTTGACCTCCTCCAGTGCCTCTGAGAGAACCAAGCTGCCAGGAATGGCCTTGGCTGGCTCAAGGCCCTGTTTCCCTCAGTCACCACAGCCATACACATCCCCTCACCACGACCAGGCATCTCCCGAACTCTGCTCTTCACGGAACCCACTGTCACCTGTCATCAAAAACAATTTTTTTTTACATTAAAAAAACCAAACACATTTCCTTTATCAGGTAACCTGCCCAGCCCAGGCCCTGTGATAGCAAAACCCACCTGGTTGTGAAATGAAATTATAAAAATGTTATGGTAAGAAACCAAAGCCTGGGGAAGGGGCCAGTTCTCCTCCCCGCTCTCAGCCTTGCCCCAGGAAGCCTGTTGACCCTGGGTCCCGACCTTTTGGAGTCTGACTACTCCCCTTTGAAGTGCAAACGCACCGGTGGAGGCTCAGGCCCAAGGCCTTGTCAGAGGAGCCAGCTCTTCCCCTTATCACACTCCGCTTCTGTAAACATGCTTCCCGCTAGGAACCCCACGCACAACTGTACATCGGGTAGACTAGAAAATTTGCGACACTAGACAACCTATAAACGTCGTGAGAAGCTGTGGGTGGGAGCTCAGAATTTGGAGTTTTGTTTGCCTCTGGGCACGCTGGCGTAAAATAAAGTTTGGAGTTCTCCTCTCCGAGTGCTGCTTGCTGCTTCTCGACTAGTCTGCCCCGCCTCCTCACCTCTGAAGCCTCCCCGCCTCCCCTGAGAACGCTCTTCCCAGGACCTTCCAAGGTCCCAGTGGTGCTAAACCCACAGGGCCATGTTCCCTCCTCATCTGACTCACCCTCCCAGCTACAGGCGGACAGACAGGCTCTGTCTGTCACAGCACTCTTCCCCAGCGCCCACGAAACCAGGCCTTCCCCACGTGCCTTCTCCTCGGTTTCCCCACTTTGGAGAATCAGGGTAGCCGATGCCTGTCTCCTCCCGCTGTGTGCCCCATCTCCCCATCTTCCTTGACAGCTTTACATCTAGAATCTGTGTGCACTCTGGTGACATAGACCACCTGTGCCCGTGTCCAAGCTCAAGGATGCACCTGCTGCTGGACGTCTCTTAGGCTCTCAAAGGTAGGGTTCAAAGCACAGCCATGCCTCCTGCCCTTTTTGTTCTTCTCTCCCAACCCCACTCATGGTCTGCTATCCCCCCAGTTGTTCATGCCAGAAATGAGAAGTCGTGTGAGAATCTACTCTCTGCCTCCACCCAGGCCTAACCTATGGGCACTTCTGCTTTTGAGACGTGCACCAGGTCTGAGCTCTGCTCTGTGTTCACCCTGCTCTGGCTGGACTGCACCCTATCTCCCCAGCACCCAAAGAGATCTGTTCATAAGTCAGATCTGACCATGGTTCCCTGCTGTCCCCAAACTTCCAGTGGCTTCCATTGCCACTCAAAATCAAATCCAAAGCCCTTCCTTACCACGATCTTCAAAGCAGGGCCAGATCCGGCTCCCACCGTCCCTCCCCTTGTAAGGCCCAGCAAGTCTAGCTGCTTTTCAATCCCTGCCTGAGGGCTCTCCCCTCAGCTATTCCTCCTTCCTGGAACTGTCTACCCAGCATTCTTTGCGTGGCTGTTTCTTGTTCTCATCTGTCCTCTGTCAGCTTAAATAGTCCTTCCTAAGCTTCCCTGACCCACCCACTTTACTGGCTGTCTGTCAACTAGGGTGCAAATCTCTTGCTGAAAGGGGGGTGGGGATCAGGGTCGGTTTTCATCAAGAACACATCCCCAGGGATGCTTTGATTGAGTGATTCATCCTGCATGAATTATAACCTCACTTAACATCTTTCCCCCTTCACACACCGCAGCCTCGCAGCCTCCTCCTGCCTCCAGCCTCCCTGCTGCAGCCCAATCACTGCTCTGCACACTGTCCTGGGTGGCTCCTGCCAATCTCCTGTGACTCCACCCTCTTTCTGTTTGGTTCACTTATATGCTTCTTCATTTATTTTATTTATTTATTTATTTATTCTTCAAATGTCAACTTTGCATGGACCCACATTGTTCCTCATTTTGAACCACCTGCCAGCCAATGCTCCTCTTGCTCCCTTCACTTCACACTGATGGGCTGTCCCCACTGATCCTGGGGTGGCAGTTTTAAGGTTCAAATATGATGGTGTCATTCCTTTCTTTGCTTAAAACCTTCTATGGCTCCCATTGCTCCTCAGAAGTATTCCCGAGGCCCTCATGGTTTCCCAACCTACTCCTGCCTCTTCCTGCCTGTCGATGCTACATCCATCTGTAGTTCCCCCGCTGTGGCTGTGTAGTACTCAACCTCTGTCCCCTCCAACTTTCCCTTTCGAATTTCTAAATCCAATAGAATCCAGCAATGCATATTCCAGTTTCTCCAAGAGGCCCCGGCATCTTTCTGGGATATGCTGCCTCCTGGTGGCTAGAACAAATAATGGTCTTTATTATATTCTGCTGGGCCCATCTACTCAACATGATTAGTGACAGGGCAGAAGTAATGCACCGATCAAATGACAGAGCCACAGAGTCTGAGATGGATGATAAATTAGTGGACATAACAAAATTAACAAGGAGAGACAGGCTGTACAACTGGGCTAAATCTAACCATAGATAACCAGGAAGTTCAAAAACAAAACTCCTGGGGCTGGGTTTGTGGCTCAGTGGTAGAGCACTGCCTGGCATTTGTGAGGCACTGGGTTCGATCCTCAGCACCACATAAAAATAAATAAAATAAAGGTCCATAGACAACTAAAACAAAAACAAAAACCCGTCTGACCTGGGGGTATAACTGAATGTAGAGTGCTCACCTAGGCCCTGGATTAGATCCCCAGTACCACAAAACAAAGCAAAACTCACAACTCTGTAAGTAGAAGCACACATGCTCTGAAAAGGGCTTCTGGTGACCCCAGTGCCCTGTCCCCATCACCCACCAGGCTGTATCACCTCTTGCCTGGACTCTTGCATTACCCTGGGGCCCTGGTCACACTCCGTTCTCCATGACAGTTCTTCCCTACTTAAAACTGTCAGGACCCCCAGGGAAGCTACCAGGTAGACACACCATATAGTGGGAACTGGGAAGAACGTAGCATTGGAGATGTTGTCAGCACTTAGGTGGTCCTCAAGGTCATGGGAGAGGACAGGTTCCCCAAAGAAAGGGAAGCAAATCAAGAAGCAAAGAGGGCACAAGAAGCTGAGCACGTGGTTCATGCCTTTAATTCCAGCAACTAGGGAGGCTGAGGCAGGAGGATCCAAGTTCAAAGCCAGTCTCAGCAATTTAGTGAGGCACTTGGCCACTCAGCAAGAACTTGCCTCTAAATAAATAAGTAAATAAAGGTCTGGGATGTTACTCGTGGTTGAGCACCCCTGGGTTCAACCCCCAACACCAAAAAAAAAACCCAACAACCACAACAACAAATAATCCCAACAACAACTGCACAAGAGAGACCTCGGGGAGGAAGGGAGAGAGGCAAGAAGCACCTTAGAGACGTGGGCTGGGGTTGCGGCTCAGTGGTGGAACGCTTGCCTAGCATGTGTAAGGCACTGGGTTCAATCCTCAGCGCCACATAAAAATATATAAAGAGGGCTGGGGTTGTGGCTCAGCGGTGGAGCGCTCACCTAGCACGTGCGCAGCCCGGGTTCGATCCTCAGCACCATGTAAAAGTAAAATGCATTGTGTACAACTAAAGCAAATAAATATTTTTTTTAAAAAAAATATATATATATATATAAAGAAAGGAAGGAAGGAAGGAAGAAAGAGAGAGAGAAAGAAAGGAAGGCATTGTGTCCATCTACAAAAAAAAAAAAAAAAGAAAGAAAGAAAAAGAAAAATTGGAGACATGTATCACTTGATGCATCACTTGGTGACTGCTGTGTAGAACTAGTCCCTGAAGCGCAATAATGTAAAACCAATTACTTTTAATCACAAGCCTGTGGGCTAGCTGTGCCCACCTAATCTAGGCAGGGCTGGCGAGGGCAGCTCTGCCCCACGCATTTGGTGGTGGCAGAAACACAGGAGAACAAGTGGAAATACAAGCTCCAAGGCCTGATGTCAGAACTGGATGGAGGACATTTCGGCTCTTTTTGCTGAACCCAAAGTCAAGGGTGGAGCGACACACTCTACCTGCTATCATCGGAGCTTGAAAAGCCATTTGATGAAGGGTGAAAAAATGACAGGTGGAAAATCGAGGCCATCGAAGCCTCTACCATAGGAGACAAGCAAAGTTTTTGGATGGAAAGAAATAAGATGTCAGAGGGGGAGTGGAGTGATTGGACCAAATTTAATGAAGATTGTGAAGACTATGAATTTGGAGCAAAAGGAGTTAATGTACCAGCTCTGCCAATGACTAGCAGTGCAGCTTTGGGTAAGTATTTAACTGGAGACTCCATCTCCTGATCTTTTTTTTTTTTTTTTTTCAGGGGGGTGTAAAATGGGGATTGAACTCAGGGGCATTCAACCACTGGGCCACATTCCCAGCCCTTTTTTTGTATTTTGTTAGAGACAGGATCTCACTGAGTTGTTTAAGGCCTCACTGTTGCTGAGGCTGGCTTTGAACCCGCAATCTCCCTGTCTCAGCCTCCCAAGCCAATGGGACTACAGGCATGTGCCACTGCACCCGGCTCATCTCCTGATCTTTAAAGTGGAAATAATAATCTCTACTTTGTGGTATGAAAAGTAAATGAAGTAATGTGACAAGTGCTTTACCACAGCATGCAAACCTCAACGACACAGGACGTTTTCAGGAGCAGTGGGAGGCTGCCGTGGGACAGTGGGAACACAATGGCCACTTTCAAGCACTAAGGGCATTCACGTGGTGGCGGAGGATGAGACAAAGAGGTCTGTGTTAAAGAAGGACCAGTGATGGAAATGAGTGGAGGGAGGGAAAGGGGTGGCTGTAAAAATAACATTTTAATAATAAAATCAGTTCCAATATGGCAATGTCTTCATTGCTGGGGTGTCAGCACCAAGGCTGGCTGATCTGCTCTTTAGAGAAGCGCTAAAGAGGAAATGTCCCTGAGGACAGGTGGCTGGACTGATCAGCAGGCTCTGGACTGAGGGAGTCCATGATCCCAACCCCCCAGGATGTGTTCCCTTGTTCTCAGGTTTTCTGGGTGATTCAAAGGCATCTGTGGGTGCAGGCCAGAGATTCTTAGGATAATCCCAAACAGTGGGGAATGACTGTGCTCAGCTTGCAGATGGTGGCCCTGTGGATCAACACCAGACCGATGATTCCAGAGTTCCAGTCCCAATGGGCCAAGTCAAGCAGGGAGAGCAGGCTGAGCCGAGGCCCAGGGACAGAGTTGGAGGTTCAGTCACCTGTAGAAGTTATGTTGCGTTCATCTGAAGGTGACGAACAGCTGGTGTGTGCCACTGAACCCCGTCTCAGAGTGCTTCTGTGTGGTTTTCACTGAGGGGGTTACCTCTGGTGTGTCTGATAAGCTTTCTGGCCTTGTTTTTCTGACATGGGTTTAATACACCTTAGGTGCCTTGATTTAATCCAATTAGTTCACAGGTGGTCATTTTTGTTAGTACAAGTATTAGTTGGTGCCTGATGGTTGTGCGGGGCAGATGGTGGTTGTTTACTTGGACAAAAAAGGCGTAGAGTCATTCTGCTTCAGCACTTAAAGTCAAAAGGGAGTAACTCATGGCAAACTACTGCTTTATAAAATGGGGTCACTCATGGGCTGGGGTTGTGGCTCAGCAGTAAAGCGCTCACCTAGCACGTGCACGGCCAGGGTTTGATTCTCAGCACCACTTAAAAGTAAGGGCACTGTGTACAACTAAAACAAATAAATAAACATTTTAAATAAATAAATAAATAAATAAATAAAAATAAATAAATAAATAAAATAGAGTCACTCAGGGTTAGGCACAGTCTAAAAACTGATGTTCTGTCCATCATGGAGTAACTCTGAGCAGGGCACAACCTGCTGTCCACAGCCATCCTAACTGGAAAAGAATTTGACTTAAGAAAAATCTTAGATATGACTAACACAATAGCAAAACTTTATAATCTAAATAGTAAAATTATACTCGAAGTTTTACAAAACAGCCATGAATACACTTGAGGATTGTGTAAAGGGTTATGAAAAGGTGAGGCGCTAAGCAATTCAGTGAGACCCTGTCTCTAAATAAAATATAAAATAGGGCTGGGGCAGTGGTCGAGTGCCCCTGGGTTCAATCCTCAGGACCCACCCCCTTTAAAAAAAAAATAGTAACACAGCAACAACACAAAGTTTGCTGAAACGAAGAGTACACATTTACTGAATTGTTTTGTTTTCTCCAAAGGCTCTCTGGAGAAACCTGGCCAGGCAGTTGCACTACCGCCTTCCTAGTTTGCCAGCAGCATTCACATTTTCTTGATTGGAGGGCTTGAGTAGTACATTTCAGCAAACATCTGCTGCTGCTGTTTTTCTGACACATTTTGAAAAGAACACCTTGGCCCTGCACCCTGGACATCCTGTTCCCAGCTTATGCAATTTATGCAGGACCAGCGTCATCTGCAGGCAGGAGGAGGAAGTACCAGAGAAGGACTGGAGGGCCCTTCAGTCCACCTGCAGGTGTCGACCAAGTACCAAACTGCCAGCAACGGCTTCTTAAAAGGAGTTCTCAGAATTGTTGGGAGAGTTCCTGATGGTGTCTGATTCTGGCCAATCCCCAGGAAACAGGTGGGCAGGAAGAAATGAGGTTTGTCACTTTGGCAGCAACATTAGCCAAGAAAAGGAGAGCCTCCCTGGCTGGTAATCATCTGAACGTGAGCCTTCCACCCACCAGCGAGGAGATGGGTTGAGCATTATTCGATTGGCTATCACAGTGGCTTCTCCTTGCATGTGAAGATAAAGCTTTAAACTTCCAGGAATACACACACTCTGTGGTAAAACACACTTGCCTAGAACCTCTCAGACTTGCCAATTAAAATTTGGGTTTATGGATTAGAATAACTGCAATTTCTTAGGAAGCATTATTAAAGCTTCAATGTGGGGCTGGGGCCCGTGGCTCAGAGGTAGTGCACTTGCCTGGAATGTGTGAGGCATTGGGTTCGATTGTTGGCACCACATATAAGTAAATAAAATAAAGATCTATCAACAACTAAAAAAATATATTAAAAAAAAAAAAAAAAAAAAAAAGCTTCAATGTGAAGGTCCCTGGACTGTTACCTGTAAGAGTAAGAAAGGTGAAAAGTTCCATGACAAGTGGCAGTCTTGGGGACAGCCCATCACCATGTACCTTTCCCAGGAATCTTCTGAAAGACATGCTTCGCCAAATATGCAAGAGAAAGGTGAAGGATCTCCCCAGGGTGGTCGTGGAGAGAGCCCCATAGGACATGGGCACAGAAAGTCGATGGAGCCATAGGTCCAGACTGAAGGTGGTCAGAAGGCACTGTGAGGGATTTCTTCTAGAAGGATTTTTTGAGGATACCTAATGGGTTGGAACATACTGGGAGACTGTACAACTGAAAGAAGAGTGTGGCTACAGATTAGTAATGAAATAGAAGACTAAGCAACTCCCACCACCAAAATCCAAATTTCTGATATAGGAAAGAGAGTTCTATATGGAAGGGAAAAGTAATCATAGTATACAACACGACAAAGCTCTGACTAGTATTTACAGTCACAACAGTGAATTTTGGGACAACCATAATAAAAGTTTAACAGTATTAAGAGGGTGGGAAGATGGAGGTGTATGAAGAGGGGTTAAGGTGAAACTAAACTTTTCCATGGTAGAAATTTTAAAAAATAATGCCTAAAACTAAAAAATAAAACTATTAAGGGACAATATAGGCATGTGATTTGGATTCTCAATAAAATTCTGGCAAAACCGATACAAAAACATATCAAAAATATAATACACCACGATCAAGTGGGGTTCATTCCAGGGATGCAAGGATATTTGGAAATGAACCAAAAATATCAGTTTGGGTCAAGAACAGTGACTCAAGTCTGTAGTTCCAGCTACTTGCGCAGCTGAGGCAGGAGGATAATGTAAGACCAGAAGTTCAAGGCTAGCCTGGGTAGCACAGTGTGGCCTCATCTAAATTAAATAAATAAGTAAATAAATAAGCAAGCCTGATGTCTTCGAGGAGGGGTGACCTATAGGACAGGGAGATTATCATTTCAAAGTTTCTGAATTAAATTATTACATAGAAATAGGGTGTTCTTTTTCTTTTCTTCTTCAGTGTTGCCGAGGATTGAAACTAGGACTTGGTGCATGCTAGAAAAACACTCTACGTGAACTACATGCCCAGCCCAGGTTGCTCCATTTTTAATAGGCATAATTTTTTAAAATTTTACTTTTTAGATGTTGATGGACTTTTATTTTAATTCATTTATTTATACGCAGTGCTGAGAATCAAACCCAGTGCCTCATACATGCTAGGCAAGCACTCTACCACCGAGCCACAACCCTAGCCCCAATAGGCCTCATTTTTAACTGGTACACATTAGTGGGGTTTGTTTTACTTAGGTGCAGAATATTCAATAAATTGGCTTACATGACAGAAAATTTCTGCAGAATATTAAATAGATTCATTGAATTTTTAATGGTGAATAGTAATTGCATTAAAAACACCCATGGCTTTAAGATATATGTCAAATGCTAATACAGGCAATTAAAGGCTACCTGTTCAACCAATAAGATAAAATTATTCTATTGTATTCTATCCTTGCAGCTTTTGCCAACTGAGACCACGTGGCAGGTATTTCAGGTTCCTATACTGGGAATCAACTATAATAAATTTAATTATTTTTTTCAGAGAGAAGTCAGCTTGGTTCTTTTACATGACATCCAGTTATGACCAGAACCCCACCCCACAAAGGAACTTTTGATTGAATTTCTGACTGATCGATGTATTAATTAAGTATAGCAACTCTTTTGGTCCTCCATTGGTTGGAAAAATTATTGCAGTTTAGTAGTGTTTGCAAAATTGTCTGGTTTATTCACATATGTCAGTAACTTGGGGGAAAAAAAAAAAAAAAACAAGACAGAAGCTACAGGTTATTACCACTCCCCTCCTAATTTAAAATTGGAGTCTAGGGCTGGGCTTGGTGATGCATGCTTGAAATCCCAGCTGCTCAGGAGGCTGAGGCAGGTGGATCATGAGTTCAAAGCCAGCCTCAGCAAAAGCGAGGTGCTAAGCAACTCAGTGAGACCCTGTCTCTAAATAAAATTCAAAAAAATAGGGCTGGGGAGGTAGCTCAGTGGTCCAGTGCCCCTAAATTCAGTCCCTGGCACCCCCCACCAAAAAAAAAAAAAATTGGGGCTGTGGCTATAGCTCAGAGGCAGAGCGCTTTGCCTAGCACAATGTGAGGTGCTGGGTTCAATCCTCAGCACCACATAAAAATAAACAAATAAAATAAAGGCCTTCTGTCCATCTACAATTATAAACATTTTTAAAATTGGAGTCTGGGGATGTGGTTGAGTGGTAGAGCACTTGGCTAGCATTCTATGCTTGGTACTGAAGGGAGAAAAAAAGCAAAAATTGGAGGAGAGGTTGCAAACTGTTTTTTAAACCCACTCTGTACTAAATATACATACATATATATGTATACATACATATAAACATATATAGTTGTATATATATTTTGTATACTTAGTTGTATATATCTCTCTCTATATATATATATATTTGGTATTGGGGATTGAACCCAAGGGTGCTTAATCACTGAGTCACATCCCAGACACATCCCCTTTTTATTTTTTGAGACAGGGTCTCACTAGTTTGTTTACAGCCTTGTTGAGTTGCTGAGGCTGGCTTCAAACCTGCAATCCTCCTGCCTCAGCCTCTCAAGCTGCTAGGATTACAGACATGCACCATGCACCCAGCATAAACAAAATTTTTAAAAAGACTTTTCGAAGATGATTCTTTGGAATTGGTCATCCTCACATCTTGATATCTGATCATAAAAAGCCCCCATTACAATTGTTATACTAAATGAGATGTTCTTAGGCTTATCATGGTTTTTGTAGTTAAGTACTCATTGATGTTTTTTTATGTCAGTGGTTTTCAACAGAGGCCAGGGATGTGGCTAACATTCTACAGTGCACAGGGCAGCTTCACAGAATGTCAGAATCCCAAGTGTCAATTGTGCCAAGTCTGAGAAACCCTGGTCCAGCTTGATTTCCTTGTGTTATAAAAACAAAAGACAAAATTAAAACTGTAGCAAAGCCAGCACAATGGCTCCAGGATATCAATAAAATGTTTCAAAATTGAGAAAGAATTCTGAATTACCTCATTGCTTTGTGTAAACTTCAGCAAATAGTTTTATTTCAGACTAGTCTGTTAATGAATGAATTAAACTTTTCAAAATTCCATTTTATGAGTTAAGATTTATATTTCTTCTGTTTCAAAAAGTACCCAAAGGAAGCCGGGCGTGGTGGCGCACGCCTGTGATCCCAGCACTTGGGAGGCTGAGGCAGGAGGATTGCGAGTTCAAAGCCAGCCTCAGCAATGGCAAGGCACTTAGCAACTCAGTGAGACCCTGTCTCTAATAAAAATACAAAAAGGGCTAGGGATGTGGCCCAGTGGTCGAGTGCCTCTGAGTTCAATCTCTGGTACAAAAAAAAAAAAAAAAAAAAAAAAAAGTACCCAAAGCAAACTGCACTTTTCATTTCAAGCTGAGAGCCTAGCATAGGGTGCTCAGGAGTTGAATAAATAAGTGATTCCAAATATCTACATGTTAGCCAGAAACAGGAAGCCTGCATTTCAGGGGCTGTAACTCAGAATCTCCTTCCAAGGTGGTAAGGCAGACCTCCATACCCCAAGTGAGGACCTTATGCCACCAGGTTCTGCTGCAGGCCAAGCATACCTGGTAGGGGGTCTGCTCCCCCAGAGGAGTCAGAAAACCTTGGCCCAGTAGACCTCCCTGTCCCACATGAGGGCAGCTGGTTTCCTCTTAGGAAAACTATCACAGAATTATTAGAGAATTAAGAAATCAGACAGATAAAGGTAATAAAGTAGAACAGAAAGACTACAAAGAAATGTTTTAAAAGGAGGCTTAGGGGCTGGGGTCATTGCTCAGTGGTAGAGCACTTGCCTAGCATGTGTGAGGCACTGGGTTTAATTCCCAGCACCACATACAAATAAAATAAAATAAAGGTCCATTGACAACTGAAAAAAAAATTTTTTTAAAAAGAGGTTTAATCTCAGCTGTCTAGGTAACAGTCCTTGGAGGCTCTAGGGCTGGATTTTAAAATCCTGCTGCCCTGCAGTGAGCATGGATAATCTATCAGAAAACCACAATGTGCTCTTGAGAGCAAATGTAGAAAAGATGCAAAGAAAGGCTCTACGTCAGGTCTCAAAACAGGACTAAACTCCCAAGTGGTAACATACACTAATTCTGCATATTAGGTACATGAATAAAGTATTTGTTATAACTATTTGTACTTTTTTATGTGTCTGAGATACTTCATAATTTAAAATGATAGCAAAAGAGTAATAAGACTTCAGGGATGTCACACATGAAATAAAGATACTAAATTGATGTTTACTTTAGTTCTAAAACATACATACTAGTAATGTGCTCAGCTCATTGTGACTGTTACTGGCAATACCAGGACTCTTTTAATGAGTGCTTGAAAGTGTGTCAAAAGTAGGTTGTTAAGACCAATCCTAGAACATATTCATTCATGAATAAAAAGAGGAAGCCTTATGAGCGAATGGTATATTTTCATTTTTAAAAAATATTTATTTTTTATTTATAGGTGGACACAATGTCTTTATTTTATTTTTATGTGGTGCTGAGGATTGAACCCAGGACATCACGCATGTTAGGTGAATGCTGTACCTCTGAGCCACAACTCCAGCCCCTGAATGGTATATTTTCAAACTCACTAAGTTGAGGAAGAAAAACATAAAAGCCAGATTAAAAAGTTTTACCAGGGGCTGGGGTTGTGGCTCAGCGGCAGAGCGCTTGCCTTGCACATGCGCGGCCCGGGTTCGATCCTCAGCACCACATAAACATAAAATGGATTGCATTGTGTACAACTAAAGTAAATAAATAAATATTAAGAAAAAAAAAGTTTTACCAGTAATAGCTGGGCGCGGTGGCGCACGCCAATAATCCCGGCACTTTGGGAGGCTGAGGCAGGAGGATCGTGAGTTCAAAGCCAGCCTCAGCAATGGCGAGGCACTTAGCAACTCAGTGAGACCCTGTCTCTAAATAAGATACAAAAAAGGACTAGGGATGTGGCCCAGTGGTCGAGTGCCCCTGAGTTCAATCCCTGGTACCAAAAAAAAAAAAAAGTTTTACCAGTAATACAATAAAAACACATAAACCTGTAAGCCTGTATCTACTCCCATGACAGACATGGAGTAAACCAGGTGAGTACTTAGCCATCTCCAGTATGGCTATTCTTTACAAAGTATGAATTTGCTATTATCTTCTCCATCTTGCTAAGGGATAAAAAAATAAAATCTCTTGCCTGGGAATTCGCAGAGCTGAGTCAACACTGCTACATATAGTTTCTGCAAACCCAGGTAGGCTCTGGGTCCAGCTGTGCAATGCTTGGGGGCAACCCAGTCATTTTCCCTTACCCCTAGCAGAGTGACCATCCACCGGCACTGCTTCCTCTCAGTTCATCTCATCCCTGCTGACTGGAAAACCAAACAGCTCAGCACTGTGACTTCTACAAGGCTCTTTCCATGAAATATCAATGTTCTATTTCCATAATTTCTATGTCCTGATTATATGCTTTCCTTTCTGATATCCCACCCCAACACAAAAATTCATAATTCTGGCAGTATATATCTGACTTTTGGGTCTTACAAAATATTTGTTGATTGATTTACAAACTACTCAGCATAGATGAACTATTAGTAAAAAACAATAAATCAAAGAACTTGTGCATGTATTACCATAATAAAGCAATTTGGAAGATGAGCAATTTCAGAATTTTTTTCTTATGGTGCTGGGGATTAAATGGAGTTTTTATGTTGATAAGTATTAAAGAATAGCTTAACTAGAGTTTTTCAAATTAGTATTAGTTGTCTTTAAAAGGCAGCCCCCCACACATACACACTCTCCCTATTCCATGATCTACATCTGTGTAAAATGTTTATGGCAGTTCTCAACTGTGTGGTATGATGACTTTGAATTCCCAGTGGATCTAAGTAGGCTGCTGTGCAAGCCAGAGCATCTCGTTGACATTTGCATTGTCCTGTGCATAACTCTGAAGAAGTGGTAGGAGGCCCCATGTGACGCTGTGAAACGGAGGCGGGGACAAAAAAGGGCAAATCTCACCACCTCTTCACAGTCAGCAAGCCTTCTCATGAAGCATCACTCCCCAGGCCTGTCAGCCCTCCTCCTAACCCCAGGCAAGTCTAAAACATGATGATTCTTCAGACCAATTTTCTGAGTTTCTCAGCAAATAAAAATTAGAGAAATCATCCAGGTACATTGACACCTATAATCCCTGCTACTTGGGAGGCTGAGACAGGAGGATTCCAAGTTCAAGGCCAGCTTGGGCAATTTAGCCAGATCCTGTCTTAAAATTAAAAGGGGGCCAGGGCTGTGTCTCAGTGGTAGAGTACATGCCTAGCACGTGCGAGGCCCTGGAGTCAATCCTCAGTACCGCGAAAAAAGAAATCAAGAGAAAACAATTCAGAAGGGATGTGTTTACTTTTAAGGCTTTGAGTGCTCTTGAGGTTTGCAAATATTCCTGGGAGGCCTTCCTTTTGACAGTTAAAGCCTCAAGACACCCTATATTGGTCATATGGAGGGGAAAATTATATTGGGGGCAGCATTTATTAATGGAATTCTAAAAATGCTGGTTTCAATATCCCACTTTCACAGATTTTTCTGTTTACATAATGACCAAATTTGAGACTCATTGCCAGTGATCTCAAGAGTTAATGACATCAAATAGCAACACTGCCTCAGAATAACATTCTCTTCATATTGCTATCCAAAATTGTGGTGCAACTGGACTCTAGTCCAACAATCACTGTAAAATAAAAGTTTAGGAGAAATTAACATTTTATTTATTTATTTGTTTATTTTTGCAGTGCTGGGGATGGAACACAGGGTTTTATACATGCTGGCTAGCACTTTACCACTGAGCTATACCTCCAGCCCAAGAGATTACTATTTTTAAAAATATATTTTCAAAATGGAGACTCTAAGTCAATCCTGATTAAGTAATTTTTGAGTGCTAGAATGATTTAGGTATAAACATGACCCTTCTGGTTAGCTATACATGGATTTTTTTTTTTTTTTTTTTTTTTTTTTTTTGTGGTACCAGGGATTGAACTCAGGGGCACTTGACCACTGGGCCACATCCCCAGCCCTTTTTTGTATTTTATTAGAGACAGGGTCTCACTGAGTTGCTAAGTGCCTCGCCATTGCTGAGGCTGGCTTTGAACTCGCAATCCTCCTGCCTCAGCCTCCCAAAGTGCTGGGAGTACAGGCGTGCACCACCGCGCCCGGCTGGATTCTTAACATATGAACAGATTGTCACTTATTTCCCTGGACAATTTATTAATTGTCACCCTTGTAATCCAAAGGAATTAATACTTCTCAAAAGATATGTAATTCCCTGTTGACATTTGACTCCAGTGAGCCAGCCCCTTTCAAACTGGCTGTATAAACAGAAACTGAGATAAACAGAAATCAATCTCAGTTGGTGATGACATTGATCTCATTAAAGCATTAAACACATGTTCTGAAAAATACACAAATAAATCTAAAATAAAAATGTCCTCATCAACATAATTCATATCCTAACAAACTTTTCAATGGTTCACGAAATCCGTCCTCATTTTCTGAGTTAACAAGGCTGAATTTTAGAGGTGCAACAACCAACTCCTGAGGCCATCACTGCAGTGTGGAGAGGCCCTCCAAAGGCTTTCCCAGACACAGCTTCTTGCGGTGCTGCTCCTCACTCCCAGGCAGGGCTCTCAACACACCATCTATCATGCAAGAACAACTTCATGTCAGGAAACATCACCTCAAACACATGGGGGACTTGCTTCAGGCACACAGGTTGGAAGAGCAAAACAATGCTTCACAGGTAAAGGACCATTCATTTTACTTTACCTTCAAATTCTCAACTGTTTCAATATTCCACTTAAATGTTTATTTTTTCAATCAGTACTGAATTTAGATAACTCAAAGGTAATACAGTGTCTGATGACTTTTTAAAAACTGGATTCACTCCACAGTGTATGGCAAATAATTCATACAACTTTTTTTTGGGGGAAAGGCATTCTTATTAGCCTGGAAGAAACAGAAATCAATCCCTGTTGGTGATTACACTGGTCTCGTTAAATTAATGCACCCACCTATCTTCCAAAGAGAGGATGGCAGCACCTGTGGGGCAGGGAGTACGGGGGACTCTGACATTCATATTCCTCTATGTAAGGAGGGTGGCCTTATCCAACAGGGCAGGCTGGCAGAAGAGCCTGCCTTTAACCACTTCCTGGCTTTTCTTTTTTACTAGCTTTATTGGTACAAAACCACCCTTATGTGTTTAAAGTATACAATAAACTGAGCATATTTAAAGTGTACAGTTTGATGAGTTTGACACAGTATACATCTATGAAACCGCCACCACAGTCAAGTCAATGAACACACCCATCACCTGCAAGTCTCCTCCTGCCTTTTGCTTCTGTGCCCTTGAGGGATCTGATCTGCCTGCCCTCCAAGTCGATGTGTTCTGCTCTGCTGCTTCCCAGTCCCAAGGACACCTGGACCAGGTTCTGTTCTGGCTTGCCTTCCAGAGTGGATCTGGGAGCCCCCCTCTCTCAATTGTTTTTTTATGTGATATTTGAAACATAAAAAAGAGAATATATGTAATACAGAAGGGAGGTCTAAAGCCCAATAATAAAATAAACACTTAAGAACCTACTTCTCCAAAATAATGATCCTGCTTAAATTTGCAGTAACTGCCGGGCGCGGTGGCGCACGCGTGTAATCCCAGCACTTTGGGAGGCTGAGGCAGGAGGATTGCGAGTTCAAAGCCAGCCTCAGCAATGGCGAGGCACTTAGCAACTCAGCAAGCCCCTGTCTCTAAATAAAATACAAAAAAAAAGGGCTGGGGATGTGACCCAGTGGTCAAGTGCCCCTGAGTTCAATCCCTGGTACCACAAAAAAAAAAAAAAAAAAAAAATTTGTAGTAACTGTTTGCATAAGAGGGAAAATAATCAAAAGCTACTATCCCAAATAATAACTAGAACATTACCAGTTGCCATGTGTTCCCTCTCTCTTCCCATCCCCTGTCCCCATTCAGATGTAACTACTATCTTGAATTTTATATTTATCTTTCTATTGTTTCTTCTTAAAAATGATTTTACCACATACATTAAACAATATGCTATTTTCTTTCCTTTTAAACTTGATATAGAAATTCATAAGATAGTCTTCTGTATTTGTTTTTTTTTGTTCAACATTATATTTCTGAGATTCAACTGTGTTGAAGAATGTAGCAATAGTTCACTTATTGTCACTGCTATGTTGTAGTTCATTGTGAGAATATTCTATATTTTTAATGTAATCTCACAAGTTAAAATACCTGTGTCATTTTCAGTTTTTGTTTTTAAGAATAACACTGCAATGAATTTGTTGTATTTTGGTCTTTCAGATAGACACAATACCTTTGTTTATTCTTATGTGGTGCTGAGGTTGAACCCAGTGCCTTACACGTGCTAGGCAAGCGCTCTGCCACTGAGCCACAACCCCATCCCCTTTTGGTCTTTTATATAAGATGCAAGATTTCTCAGAAGTTGAAATTGCTCGGTCATGGGGTACATGCATATTCAGCTTTTTGAAGATAATGTCTAATTATTTTCCAAGGTGGCTGTAAAATTTTCAATCTCCCTAGCAACATACAAAAACTCCTAATAATCCACATCCTCACTAGTACTTAGTACTGGCAAACTTAAATTGTATAAATCCAATAAGTATAAAAACATTACTTCAATGTGATCTTAATTAGCCTTTTTCTGACCAGTACTGAATACGACCATCTTTCATGTGTTTATCAGACATTTACATTTCTGCTGATGTAAATACCAAAAACTAAGTAACATTTTCTATTATTTTTTTTTCCTTAGCAATTTGTAGGATTTTTAAAAACATGTTAGATGTGGAAAATCTGTTCTTTCAGGGGATGACTGGTCCTTTCACTTTCTTTATAATGTCTTTTGGAGAAGACAAGCCCTTACCTGGAATGTATTCTATAATTTGTTAATTTTTTCTTTTATTGTCAGCATTATTTGTATTCTGTATAAATTGTTCTCTCTATTCCAGGTCATAAAAATTCTGTATTTTCTTCTAAAACTTGAAAAAATTTGCTTTGTCTCTTTAATTCATATGGAATTTTGAATATTAGGTGAGGTAAAAATTCATTATCAGTTTTTCTACATGCATAAGCCATTTTCCAGCACTACATATTAAATAGTCTATCACTGCGCCTGTAATATGTACAGCCGGTTCTGTCAGGGATGGTAAATGTCCCATAATTCACAGGGCAATGCCCGGCACTAGAAATCTGTTATCAATCAAAATACCAACAGCATGCCCATTAGTAAACAGTGGCTTAACTCATCCACTGACTTTTTAACAACTGTATTCTTTTTTAAGTGTTATAAGAGAAGTCTGAGTATAACGTGATATGGGAATGTATAGGAGAGAGATCTTTTCCAGTTAAGAGAACCAGAGAAGGTCCTGATGTAGTTCCTTGGGCCATGATAACATGGATTCTTTCTTCCCCAAACTCCTTTTTGTGCAAGTGAAATATCTCTAATTTCTTTACAAACATCACTTGCTTGGGAGAGAGCTGCTTGCCTCCTAAAAGCCACCTCAATCAAAGCATTACATGGAGGGAAGGTACCCATCAATCTTCCTCCTGTGACATCTTGTGCTCACACCCCCATGGGGACAGGGAGCTTACTGCTTCATGATGTAGGACAATTCTGGACAATTCAGATATCACTGAAAGTTATTCTCTTTGTCAAGCCATGACATGTGTTGCTGTGGTTTCCACTACTGGTTCTACATTCTGTAGTTTGGGACATAATTGGACTGGTTGACTCCCATGATCACAACATGTCAAGACACACTTCACATGCTTCCTGGACACTTCCTCATCAAGGAAGACTTTCTGATTCTTCCTCCTGGTATAAAGAGGTGGTATGACAAGGCAGAAGATTCTAGAAATAGACTACTGAGCTTTGAATTCTGGCTTTACCACTCATGGGTTGTAGATCTTTGGTCAAGTTACTTCACTTCAAGGAGCTTCAGCTTCTTTATTTGCCTAATGAAGATAATAATATCTATCATAGAGGGTTATTGCAGAGATAAATTGCAGTAATCCACAAGAAGGTTTTATCAGCATGCTTATGAAATGAGGATGCTTCCCAGAAGTATGAGAGGATTCCATGAGATGACTCTGGTGGACATGTTTCATAAAATGCTCTCCATGTAACGTTTTCATCAGGAACTTAGCAGGCACACTTTCCCTTCAACTTCAGGGTTTCTCTCTCTTTCCCCTGCCACTTTATGCCCAGATATACCCATGGAAGTAGTATAATGGTCCCAAAGATGATAATGCCTCTAAAATGGGACTTAAAGCAATGAATGGAGGTAACAACAAGCCTCTCAACTTATAGCAAGTGCCCAATCTTGAACTGCCTTTTCTTCTTTAAATTCTAGATTACACTGGGGCAACCTGTTAGAAAGAACCCTGAAAATCTTGGAAAACTGGACCTGTCAGGAACTGACCTTGGGCAAGTCACTCTGCCCTCTCTGAACCTCTAACCACTTCTAACAAAGGGGCTAGACCAGGTATTTCTCAACAAAAAGCAATGTATAAGATGCACTCTCTAGAACCTAAGACCTGGCCTCAAATTTCAGTTCCTGCGGTTTAGGACCTTGACCTCTATAAGTCTTGGTTCCTCATCTGTGTAGCAGTATCTACATAGTACCTATCTAATATGGCTGTCTGGATTTTTTCCCTCCAAATTCTATCAGATTCTTTTCAAAATTACCCACTCTGTACTAAACATGATTTTGTGTGTGTGTGTGTGCCAGGGATTGAACCCAGGGGTGCTTAACCACTCAGTCACATCCCCACTCCTTTAAGATTTTTATGTTGAGACAGGGTCTTACTAAGTTGCTTAGGGACTCAATAAGTTGCTGAGGCTGGCTTTGAACTTGCCATCCTCCTGCCTCAGCCTCCTGAGTCACCAGGATTACAGGCATGTGCCACCATGCATTTTTTAATTTTTATTTATTTATTTTTATGTGGTGTTGAGGATCAAACCCAGCTCCTTGCATGGGCTAAGCAAGCGCTCTATTGCTGAGCCACAACCTCAACCTCTCCTATTTGATTTTTATAATGGCTTACTTATTGATTTTTTTTTAAACTATCTTTTACTTTTTAAACATTTTATACTGTCTAGTTGATAATACCAGAACAGGAAGTCCTCAGGAGTCTCACTATGCTGTTTGCCATTTCTGTTCACTCTTGCTCATGGGGATCTATCTTCTTTTGATTGTTCACTTTTCAATAATGAACTAATGGACTCATTATACTCTGTGGACCTCAGCTGGGATGGCTTTCCTTCTGACGGAATCTGCATTTGCTTCTGCCAGCAGTTAGGAGGTGCCCCTGAGAAAGAGTCTTTTAGCTTCCTTTGAGGACTCCCAGCTTAACGTCGGAGTCTGAGTTCAGTTCGCACATCTTGCAGCAGACTCCACACTCCCTCTCAAGAGCCTAGCTGCTATGGACATTGGCTTTTGTGTTTGCTTACTGCTGCTTTTTATGTTCTGGCAAATATTCCTCTTATCTCTCTTTATTACTTATTTATTTTTGGAAGGGAGTATGGGTTCCTGGATGGTTCCTTCATTTCCTTGAAAGCCCAGAGATTCTTTGCAAAGAAAGCCTGAGTTGAGTTATTTGGGTTCCAGCTCTCTAGGGGGAGGGCACCTGAGAGCCAGCAGTCCATTGCACTGCCACTTGCCTTCTGCTTCCATTCCTGCTGCTGGCCCTGAGAGGACATGAGGTAGCAACCCCCACTGCCTCCCAGAGCTGAACAGATTGATTTGGCCAAAGGTCAAGCCTCCATCCAGCAATAAAGCTGGGATTTCAACTTTCATCTGTTTGATTTTTATGTCTGCTTCTTGACAGAATGAAAAACTGCAAAGAAGCCACAGGCTGTATGATTCCATTTATATGAAATGGCCAGACTAGATGAATCCATAAAAACATAAAGTAGACCAGTAGTTGCCTAGGGCCAGGGGTAAGGGAGAATGGAGGGTGACTGAAATGAGTATGAGGTTTCTTTTTAAGACAATGAAAATGTTCTGAAATTGGGTTGTGGTGATGGCTGCACAGTAAAATCCACAGAATTCTACACTTTTTTTAAAAGGGTGGATTTTTTGATATATGAATTATATCTCAATAAAGCTGCTATATAATTGAAAAGGTGATAAGGATATTATTTACTAATATAAAACACTTGTTTAAAAATGCATAAAAACATAAACGTACAGTTTAATGAACTGTCAAAAAATAAACATACATTTAACCATTATCTAGGTCAATAAATAAAACATTGCCAGCGAGCCAGATGCCTTCTTTTGTCCTCTCCTTCCAATCTCAGACCTTTAATCCTGGATCCAGGCCCTTCGTTAACTATAAGTAGCAAATACTTTCTATTTCATGCCATGCCTTTGCACTCTTTTAATAGCACATTCTGATGAAAAGACGCTTTTAACACAGACAATATAGTTCATCTTTCTGTTTCCTTTTCCTACCTTAGGAAATTTTTAATTGACCTTCAAACAACGTCATTAAAAATACATTCTTTAGGGCTGGGGTTGTGGCTCAGCGGTAGAGCGCTCGCCTAGCACGTGCGCGGCCCGGGTTCAATCCTCAGCACCACGTACAAATAAATGCATTGTGTAAGTAAATAAATAAATATTTAAAAAAAAAATACATTCTTTAATCAGTTATATTTTCCTTTCTTTTTCTACTACTTTTTTCTTGATAATTTTTTTAAAAAGAAAAGGCAGTGAATATGTATTTTTTTCAGATTGCCAATAATAAATTTACTGTCTGAATAAAATAAAGCTAATTTAGATCACAGAAAATCAAAACATTCATATTTTCAGAGACCTTCATATTTCTTAATGTTTCAGGGTAATCAATCCATTGTTATCAAGAAAATTTATAGTATACTTCCATTTATCTAGAATATACAATTATAACATAGCTACTATTTTTAAATAGGATCTCCTAAAGATTATATTACTATTATCAAAATAGTCATGTTAATGTGCAAATAACAAAACTTTTAATTAAGACTAGTAATTCACTTATGGTACTTCTGATGATTCTTAGTTAATTAGATTATTAAAATAACAGAACATTTCCATTCTCTGACCAACCTGAGCACCTGTGGCTTTACTCTAGAAGGATATACAAGTACCGCTATGCTATCCTCATCATTTCTTCCTAGATTCATCTGCACTAATTATACATATTTTTTATTTCTCACACCCAAGAAGACTTTGTTTTGGTATAGATGAGTACTGTTCTTTACTACTTCATATAAATTTATAAATTCAATTTGTCATGATTATTTGTATTAAACTGCGAATTCTACAGGAGTAATTATTAATAGGTACTTTCCCCAGCATCTTGCATATAGTAGATACACAAATGTTTATGAACAAATCAAAAGACAATAATCTAACCTGTATAAAGAACATGATCCATCTATTAACATAACAGCTCTGTCACTTGACCTTTAAAATTCACCAAGTGCCCATTTTCCTCAGCAGCCAGCCTCCCAGTAGCTAACTTCCAGAGAGGACTTGACATACTTACTTTCTCTCCTTTCAGGCTCATTTTGTTCAAGATCATAAGCTCCAGATGGATTCAGCTGCCACTGTAAGAGGATACAAATGCTTTATTTGTATGCTTTAAAAACGATTTAATAAAGAACATTTCAGCAATTTACTTTTAAATATCGAAACAACTTGTAAAAAATACAAGAAAAAGAAGTTAGCATGTCCATATCAACAAAGCCCTAACAGTGCCACCCTGAGTGATCCTAAATGGGATGACTTCTGGGCTCAGAATCTTAGAGAAGGAAGGGACCTTAAGATCCTTTATGTTCATTTCCTAAGTAAGACAGTGGGAGATTAGAGAAGTGCAGTGATTTGTCTCAGGTTACAGAGTAACTAAAGACAGTGATGGGATTAGACCTAGGCCTGCCCAATGCCCAGTACCATGGAATTTCTACATCAGATTCTGTTTCTAGGTCCTACCAAATCTTATAATAGGCAGAGAAGGCCTAGATACTAAAGAATAACAATATGGCCAATATTACCCTGCCTTTTAATATAATTAGATCATATAAATTATTATTTACTTTCTATCATTTTCTGTCATATATAATAACAGATATCATACATCTCCTCTGGTTATAGTATTCTACCTCAACCACTCAGAAAGAAATAAGGAAGACTGAAGATATTGCAGAGAAGACTGAAATAGCAGAATAGAAAATGGAATGTAATCATTATCTCTAGGACAGCTCTTTCTTCCTTTCTTGCCTAATTGGAATCTCCACTGAATCACTAATGACCTAACCAAAAAGGCCCTGCTGGACCACTGTCTCCAGAAAGACACAATTAAGTGTGAATTACCTGGGAACCTCTTCCATAAGCATCAATTAGTTCATTAGATTAACTAGTTAACATCTTGAGCCTTGAGGGGGGATGAGATACAAGACAAACATTTTACCATGCATTAAAAGTCCTTAGACTTTTGGTCACTTATAGAGATGAGATGCCTAGGGTTGGCACCACGAGAGAACTTACAAAGGGTGGGAAATTATGTAAGGGAAAAAAAAAAAAAGAGTTATGTTTTTAAACATGTCAGACCACTAAAACCTATTTATTTATTTGGGCAGAGAAAGTAAAACCAATAATTCTAAATTTACACTTAAGAATATTCATGAAAAGGTTCTTTATAACTGTAAAACCTTAGAAAGACTCTAATTATCCAACAACAGGGGAAATGGTTAAATAAATCAAGTCTCTATGTTTGGAAGATTGTAGAAATTATTAAAAAATAATTTTTGAGCAATTTTTTTTTCTTGGTACTGGGGATTGAACTCAGGGGCACTCGACCACTGGGCCACATCCCCAGCCCTTTTTTTGTGTTTTATTAGAGACAGGGTCTCACTGAGTTGCTAAGTGCCTCACCATTGCTGAGGCTGGCTTTGAACTCGCGATCCTCTTGCCTCAGCCTCCCAAGTGCTGGGATTACAGGCGTGCGCCACCGCGCCCGGCTGTGAGCAATTTTTAACATAGGAAATACAGTAATGTTACAGTGATATCTATGAGTTAAAGAATAATACATGTTCTTTTTTATTTTGCTACCTTCTACAATGAGCATATATTACTTTCATAATAGAAAAGTAATACATCTTAATAGAGAAAAACCTACTTGCATTAAACAAGAAAAAAAATTTTTTTGAGTAACAGCACATGAATATACACTGTATAAAATCTATTCTGGAAAACAGTGTTACCCAGCTCTAACCTGCTTTTTGACAACAATATAGAATAAAACCACTTACCTCAAGGTATATGGTTACATTTCAGAAAATCAAATGTGTTTCAAATAAAAATTAATTTACTTTAATCTTAAAAAAAGTATCAAATTTATTGACACATCATACTTTTGACAGTTGAGCATAATCAAATTATTGAAATTCAAATTTAGAACAAATACTAGTTCATGTTAATTACTGGTATTTACAAAATTAGGTGTTTAGCTAACCAGTTATGTAGAGATGAGGAAAGGATAAGGGAGTAGAGAGTTAATCTCATGAAGAGAACAGAGAAAAACTGTTTCTTTTTTCTCTTAAATGTGTACATTGGGTGAAAGTTCCCAGTTCTGTTGGGTTTCCCAGTTCTCCCCTGGGCTTCCCTTTGTCTTTCTTTTCTGCATTCTTCCTCACTCGTCCTTTTGATCTCTCCTTCCTTTTTACAATTAAAAATCTACTAAAATCTACCAGTAAGCAAGATATTCCAGAGTTTGCCATAAACCAACACTCACAGTCCTGAAGAGCTAGGTCACTTAATCTTTATGAAGAGAATTTGAAAAACCTATTTCTTCACCTCTCCAGGAAGAATAAAGAGATAAAAAAAAAAACAAAACACAGAACTGAGGATTTCTTTGACTGGATGTAGGTTTTTATTTACAAGACAAGCACTTCTCATCTCTCTCTCTTTTCTTTTTGGCATGGTACTGCTGTTTTTTTTTTTTTTTTTTTTTTTCCTTTTCTTTTTTTTGGGGGGAGGGAGTACAAGGGATTAAACTCAGGGGCACTCAATCACTGAGCCACATTCCCAGCCCCATTTTGTATTTTTATTTAGAGACAGGGTCTCACTGAGTTGCTTAGCGCCTTGCTTTTGCTGAGGCTGGCTTTGAACTCTAGATCCTCTTGCCTCAGCATCCTGAGCAACTGGGATTACAGGCGGGCACCACTGCACCCAACAGTACTATGTTTTAAAACTGTGTTAGGCTTTAAATAAAATAATTAAAAACCAAAATACATGACAAAATAAAAAATGGTAAACATTTGATACTTCATATACATACAGACACTGGATAGTATTTTCCAATGCTTAAAATGTATGTGTATATATGAATATACATATGCATATGTATATACACACACATATATATATATGTACACACAGAGAATACATGTATGTTCCAAGCACCCTGGACTGAAACTGATGTATATAACAGGAATGTAAAGTTCAAACTTATAAACAATTCTATTTTATGCTTTTTATATACATGAATTCTAGTACATAAATATTATATTAAATGGATTAAATTACTGGATGTCATAAAAAGCAATATGTTATTATTCTGGACATGATTCTTTTTCTATATAGAACATTATTGTGGATAAGGTTTTTGGTTTTGTTTTTGTGATGCAGGGAATTTAATCCAAGGCCTCACACATGCTAGGCAAGCACCCTACCACTGCACTATATCCCTGGCCACCTGTAACCTCAATGACTCAGAAACGTAAAATTCTCTCTCTTTTTCTTTTCTTTTTTGGCACTGGGGATTGAACTCAGGGGCACTCAACCACTGGGCCACATCCCCAGCCCTTTTTTGTATTTTATTTAGAGACAGGGTCTCACTGAGTTGCTAAGTGCCTTGCCATTGCTGAGGCTGGCTTTGAACTTGCAATCCTCCTGCCTCAGCCTCCCAAGTGCTGGGATTACAGGCGTGTGCCACCATGCCCAGCTCTTTTTTTTTTTCCACTAAAAAAAAAAAAAACTCTATTATTTATTTTTAGTACCAGGGATTGGACTCAGGGACACTTAACCACTAAGCCACATCCCCAGCCCTTTTTTAATATAATATAATATAATATATATTATACACATACATATGCACACACACATATATTTAATATTTATTTATTTATTTATTTATTTATTTAGAGACAGGGTCTCTCTGAGTTGCTAAGGCTGGCTTTGAACTTGTGATCATCCTGCCTCAGCCTCCTGAGCAGCTGGGATTATAGGCCTATGCCACCATGTCTTGCAGAACTGTAAAATTCTTACGGCAGAGATCCTTAGTGAACATTTTTTAGTATATAAGTGCTTGCATGTAAAAATAAACTCAATGTGGGTTGAGGTTATTTAATCCAAGTGGTAGAGTGCTTGCCTAGCATGTGTGAGGTACTGGGTTTGATTCTCAGCATTGTATATAAATAAATAAAAGTTATTGTCCATCTACAATTAAAACATACTTAAAAAATAAACTCAATGATAATAATTTGTTGAAACTCTTTGAAAGGACAGAAATCACTAATTTACAATATGCAGCAAGGTATAAAACAACATAACAGGAAATACAGTTTGAAGAAAAAGTGTATCTACTTACGATAAATTTGCTAACACCCTCAAGTTCCCCAAACCTCATGTAAGAGATGTCTGCCTTCTTTTTTCCAACGTCTACATCCCCTGCATAGATCTGTTTTATGCCTGCACCTTTAATTAAAGGTACACATTCATCACACGGGCACTTTGTCACAAAAATCATGCTTCTTTCTTCTGGTTTTATTTTTTGACACCTACAAAAAAATTTACAGAATATTACAAAGGTAATTTCTAAAAGGGTAAGTTGGGGATGTAGCTCAGTGGTAGAGTGCCTGCCTTGCATGTGTGAGGCACTGGGTTCGATCCTCAGCACCACATAAAAATAAATAAATAAATAAATAAATAATCTAAAAAATAAAAGGGTAAGTTATTTCTTAGAGAAATCCTTAAATTTTAATGTTGAGTTGTTTTAAAAATAGATTTACATTGTAAACAATAATCTAGCCTCACTCTTGCTAAATTAGTCAATGTTCAAAATCTGTAAAAACATGACAATTGCTATAACTAAAATTCATTTAAAAAATAAATGAAAATAGGGGCTGGGGTTGTGGCTCAGTGGTAGAGCGCTCGCCTAGCACGTGCGCGGCCCGGGTTCGATCCTCAGCACCACGTAAAAATAAAGGCATTGTGTACAACTAAAGCAAATAAATAAATATTTTTTAAAAATAAATAAATGAAAATAGAAAAAGGAGAGGGGGGATATGAGAATGGGGAAAAGAGAGGATTGAAAAGAGAGAGAGAGAGAAAGAAAAACAGGGCTGAGGATGCAGCTCAGTGATAGAGTGCTTGCTTAGCACTCAGGGGGCCCTGGGTTTGATCCCCAGAACTGCTAAAAAAAGGAAAACCATGTTTTCTACATAAGGACCTCTTTATAATACTGGAAATTGGGGTTAAAACTAACTATTGCTGATTAAATATTAAATCAGGGCAGCTGAAAGACCTAGCCCTCTATTCCCCTATTCCTAATGGGTACCTAAAGGATGTTTAATAAATACTTACTAAATGAATAAATTAATATTAAATTTCCATTTTGAGTTATAGTTCTCTTACCCCTTCCCTATCATAGGATAATTTTATTTAAAAAAACATCTGGAGACTGGTGTGGTGCATGCCTGTAATCCTAGTGGCTCTAGAGACTGAGGCAGGAAGATTGTGAGTTCAAAGTCAGCCTCAGCTATTTAGCAAGGCCCTACATAACCAAGTGAGACCCTGTCTCAAAATAACAAATAAAAAGGGCTAATGATGTGGCTCAGTGATTAAGCGCCCCCGAGTTCAATCCCTGATTACAAAAAAAAAAAGAAAAGAAAAGATTATGTCATCTTCATTACCTCCACATAAAATGAAGCAAGTAACCTGTAAAGAAGAGGACAAGGAAAAAAAACTTAAGGAGATTTTTGGTGAAACTGTGTATGCTGGGGGTAGTTTAGGACTAAGGACTGCTCTCACCTCAGGCCACAGGGATTTTAATTACAGGTTCTGTGGTCTACATCGCTCTGGGAGCCAGCTGTTTTCAATTATCCATCTTCCATATTCATTTCCCTAGTTAAAACTCATTTCTGTTCATCTGGACTAGGGCAACAGACTTCTACGCATCTAGTCTGCTCAAATGATGCTTCTGCTACCTAAGCCGTGTAGGGAGTGTGGCTCTGTCAATGCAATTCCATTTCCCCACTGCCTACCAAGTGGAGTCTAAACTCAAGTCCTCTGTTGTCTAGTCCCACCTTATCCTGTGAGCTGCATTTACCATGTGCCCACACTCCAGCCTAACTGGAATATGCACGTTCCTAAATATGGAATGTGTTTTTCTACTTCTAGACTGTACCTTGTGTTAGAAGTAAGAAAGGTCTTCCTTTCAAGGACTATCTCCTGGCAATCATTCAGAGCTCAGCTCTAATGATAAGCTGAACTTCTTCCACACAGCTATTCCCTTGCACTCCCCTGTTTTGTCCACAGTAGCCCCCGAGCACTTTGTGCACTTTGTTTGTCTTTCCCACAGAATCCATCACATTAGGTGTATGCAGTCTTAGATCTTAACACTTCCTGCATTAGAAGCTCCCCAATGACAGGGGCCATGTCTTATTCAAGTTTTTTAATCCCCTAAACTCACCCCCTTAATGGTAAAAGCTGACAAGTGATTGTGGAAATCACCTAAATTAACATTAGAAGGAGTTGATGATAGTTGTTATTTCTAACACAGTTTTTCAAAGCAATTTGGTTCATCATAAAGTCTACATATTCATAAATATATGTGTTCAAAATTCAGAAAACAAAGGAGATAAACACTTCAAAATATAAGAGTTTGGGCGAGACTCTTAAGGACAAATTTTAAGTCACTTCTTATTAGAGAGAGGGGAAGAAAAACAAGACTTGCTCAATAAATTAGAAGGCCTGGAGAATCTGTGATAATGGCCTCAGGTCCAGCAGGACCAATCTTTATCAAAACTGTATTTCTGAAAAGAATATTCCCTAGAATTTGAAAATGGAAATAAGTTACAACTAAAAGAAAACTAATTTCAACTGACCTTTGCTACATTATAAAGGTACAATAAAAAAATTTCCTACCTAAATGTCAAGGCATTTTGTTCAGCATGTATGATGTATCTGAATTTCCTTATTTCTCTGTCTTTCTGCTTGTCATCCATGTGTGGGAAGTCGGCATACTCAGATCCAACAGGAAAGGCATTATAGCCACATCCTATGAAGTACATAGCTCCAGTTCCATCACAGCTTCTCTACAAAAGCAAGCAGACCAATGGTTAATTTCAACACTCAGAAAAGGCACTTTGCAATGTGACTTTAAAAGATTAAAAAAAAAATCAGCTAACAAAAGCTGGAACATTAAATATTATTTCATTAATAAATTCTTCTTGAACATTTACCAAATGTCAAATATTGGGCTGGGCTTATATAAATCATTTCATTGGCTCAATCCTTGAAACAACCTAGAAAGTAATACTGTTATTATTCCAATTTTATAGATAAGGAAACTGAGGCTAAGAGATTAAATGACTTATTTGAGGTCACAGAGCTAGTAAGAAACAGGCAGAATTCAAACGCAGGTTGCTTGACTCCAGGCCCATGTCTTTCCACTTTACTTTCATATTTTGCATAATGAATATTCATTTGTTTTATTATTTATTTATTTATACTGGGGATTGAATCCCAGGAGGCTTTACCACTAAGACACATCTCTTGTCTTTTAGTTTTTAATTTTGTGACAGGGTCTCACTAAGTTGCTCAGGGCGTCGCTAAATTGCTGAGGTTGGCTTTGAACTTGTGATCCTCCTGAGCTACTGGGATTACAGGTATGCACCACCACATCCAGCTCATTCCATTTCTATGACAGAATGAGCCATGAAACAAAAATAAAACAATACTTCTATTATATTATGGCCTTGCCAAAGTTTAATTTCAAGAAGACCAGTCACCTCTAGTCTATAATGTTTTGATTTTAGTAGTTGATTAAATACTATCTTTTTAAAATAACTTATTTATTTAAGTTAGGTATATATGAAAGCAGAATGCATTTTGATTCATTGGACACAATTGCAGCACAACTTTTCATTTCTCTGGTTGTACACGATGTAGCATCGCACCATATGTGCAGTCATACATGTACCTAGGGTAATGATGTCCTTCTCATTCCACCATCTTTCCTGCCCCCATACCTCCTTCCCCATTAAATACTATCTTGTTTAACTCAGAAATTATTTTTCTTGACTCAGACATTAAACTATAAAATTCTACTTCTTTTCTATCCTTTAAGGTACACATGTTAGATTGTTACATATATAGCAGGCACTTAATGAGTGTTAATTTCTTATACTCTATGCTGTGTTAACAGTCAGAAATTTAAAAAACACTTTGAACAGCTGGGCACAGTAGTGAATGCCTGTAATTCCAGCTAATTGGAGGTTGAGGCAGGAGGATCATAAGTTCTAGACCAGTTTGGGTAACTCAGCAAAACCCTATATCAAAATAAAATAAAGAAGGGATGGGAAATGTAGTTCAGTTGTAAAGCACCTTTGGGTTCAATTCACAGTATGGCAAACGCACACACACACTTCGAACAGAGTATTTCTGTTGTTGAACTAAAAATGTGCTATTGTGATTTAGTTAGAAAATAAAAAATGTACTTCCTTTAGTCTTGAATATTTTTTGAGCCTCTGTTGTTATATACATAACCACAGAGCTTCTTACTTCAATGGCTCTTTCTCTTATTCTTTTTTTTCTTTTTTGTTTTGGTACCAGGGATTGAACTCAGGGGCATTCAGCCACTAAGCCACATCCCCAGCCCTATTTTGTATTTTGTTCAGAGACAGGGTCTCACTGAGTTGCTAAGTGCCTTGCCTTTGCTGAGTCTGGCTTTGAACTCATGATCCTCCTGCCTTAGCCTCCCAGCTGCTGGGATTACAGGCATGTGCAACTGCGCCCAGCTTCTTTCTTATTCTTGATCAATAGCATATTAGTTGTTAATATGAATGCTTTACCAATTATTAGGGTAAGTGTTTATGACAGTTTGGAATGTGCTATAAACCTTATTAAATTTCAACCTATTATAATTACTCAAGTGATCATATCAACAGTCTCATTCTGTAGAAGCTTAATAAAAATCATTGTTATAATCAGCCAACAAGAAGATAAAAAAATCAGCTAACAAAAGCTGGAACATTAAATATTATCTCATTAATAAATTCTTCTTGAACATTTACCAAGTGTCAAATACTGGGTTGGATTTATATAAATCATTTCATTGGCTCAATCCTTGAAACAACCTAGGACGTAATACTATTATTATTATTATTATTTTTTTTTTTGTGTGTACCGGGGTTTGAACTCAGGGGCACTTGACCACTGGGCCACATCCCCAGCCCTTTTGTGTATTTTATTTGGAGACAGGGTCTCACTGAGTTGATAAGTGCCTTGCCATTGCTGAGGCTGGCTTTGAACTCGTGATCCTCCTGCCTCAGCCTCCCAAAGTGCTGGGATTACAGGCGTGTGCCACTGCGCCCGGCGTAATACTATTATTATTCCAATTTTATAGATAAGGAAACTGAGGCCAAGAGATTAAATGACTTATTTGAGATCACAGAGCTAGTAAGAAACAGGCAGAATTCAAACCCAGGTTGCTTGACTCCAGGCCCATGTCTTTCCACTTTACCAAGCAGCCTGCCTACACTAGAGATAACTGGACTTAAATTCCCCACAAAGCAGTTAAGAACCAGATGTTTAAGTCAAAAGACTGCTAAAGCATTCACATAACGCTAATGAGAGTTTCAACCACAGGCTGGACCTGTGTGAGATGCTGGTGCTATAGCTGTAAACCAGAGATGTTCCTGCCCTCATGAACCTTACAATCTGGAGAGGGTAAAAGAGACTGGACACAACTGTAAGTGTAACAAATGTCACATATGATTGTACAAAATGCTATCAGGATTTCTGGCTGAGATAAGTACAGTTGAGAGGTACTTCGAAGGTGGACTCCGTAGCACCAAATTGTACGTGTGGAGGACCAGAAAGTGAAATGTTAACCTTTGGTGAAGGATCGGGTTAGCAGGGAAGATACTGGATTTATTGGCTAGGTTGAACTTGAGCAAAGTCAAGTTGCTGTAAATTCCACTGAAGCAAAACAGGCTCATATTTCAATCAGCTGTATATAGTTCCTAAATAAATCTAAATTTCATGGCCCTCCTAACCCACCCCCATAACTCCAAGTCCTCATTATCTCTTTTATATTAATCTATTTCCCTATTTCCTGTCTCACTCTACTTCATTCTTTTATAATACAAATATGATCATATCATTTTAGACTATAAGTTCCAATATAGTAGCCATTGACCACATGTGGTTAGTCTGAACTGAAAGGTGTTGTAAGTGTAAAATATACAGAGATTTGTAAGCCTTAGTGATGAAAGAAGAGGCTGGGGCTATGACTCAGCAGTACAGTGCTCGTCTCAGGGCCTGCACCACATAAATAAAATAAAGATATTATGTCCATCTACAACTAATAAAATATTTTTAAAAAATAATGAAAGAAAATGCAGGTTTTATTAGTAACCTTTTTTTTAAGGTACCGGGATTGAACTCAGGGGTACTCTACCACTGAGCCACATCCCCAGCCCTATTTTGTATTTTATTTAGAGACAGGGTCTCACTGAGTTGCTTAGCACCTTGCTGTTGCTAAAGCTGGCTTCGAACTTGTGATCCTCCTGCCTCAGCCTCCCAAGCTACTGGGATTACAGGCGTGAGCCACCATGCCCAGCTTATTAGTAATTCTTATATTGATTATATGTTAAAATAATATTTTTTGGACATATTAGATTAAATATATTATTTTGGGGCTGGAGTTGTGGCTCAGTGGTAGAGTGCTTGCCTGGCAAGTATGAGGCTTTGGGTTCAACTCTCAGTACCACATATAAATAAATGAATAAAATAAAGGTTCATACATCTAAAATAAATTTTTTAAAAATGTATTATTTTGTTTATTAATATTCTAAACTGACATAAAAGTCAAGTTTATAAACATTTCTGGGGTACTGTGATGTTTTGATACATGTATACATTGTGTAATGTTTAAATGAGATTAAACATATCTATCACTTTAAATATCTTTTTTTTTTTTTTTTTGAGTACCAGGGATTGAACTCAGGTGCATCTGGCCACTGAGCGACATCCCCAGCCCTACTTTGTATTTAATTTAGAGACAGGGTCTCACTGAGTTGCTTAGCACCTCACTTTTGCTGAAGCTGGCTTTGAACTCACGATTCTTTGCCTCAACTTCCTGATCTGCTAAAATACAGGCATGCGCTAAATATCTAACATTTTTAATGATGAAAAATATTCAAACTCCTTTCAGGGCATGGTGGCACATGCCTATAATCCCAGTGGCTAGGGAGGCTGAGGCAGAAGGATTGCAGGTTCAAAGCCAGCCTCAGCAATTTAGCAAGGCCCCAAGGAACTTAGTGAGACCCTACTTCAAAATTAAAAATTAAAAGGGCTTAGAATAAATAATTTAATTTTTTTAAAAGTTTGGAAAAAAAATGGGCTAGGGATGTGGCTCAGTGGTTAAGTACTCATGGTTTCAATGCCCCGTCCAAAAAAAAAAAAAAAAAAAGATAGAGAAAGAAAACATTCTAACTCTTTTCTTCTAGCTTTTTGAAACACACAGTACAGTATTGCTACCTATAGTTACCCTCCTGTGCTTCAGCACATCAAAATTTCCTGCTCCCATCTAACTTATTACCCATTGAGCAACCTTTCTCCATCCTTTCCACCACTGTCCCCTTCCCAGTCTCTATTAACCACCATTATACTCTAACTTCTTTGAGATCAACTTTTTTACATTCCACATATGAGTGAACTCATGGAGTACTTGTCTTCCTGTGCCTGGCTTATTTCACTTAACATAATAATCTCCAGTTCCATACATGTTGCTGAAAATGAGAATTTCATTCTATGGCTGAATAGTATTACATTGTGTGTATGTACCACATTTTCTTTATCCAGTCATCAGTAGATGGACACTTAGGTTGTTGCCAATAAAATATACTCTTCAACTTACACCTATTTCTTTTCTTTGCCTATTTACCTTGATTCACCTACTTTTAAAATTCACCATATCCTAGAAAATTTCAAGATATATATATGGCTTGCATTTATTTTCTACTGGTTAGTATTGTTTTAGGGGATGCATTGTCTAAAGTTCACACATGCCAGGCATTGTGGCTCATGCCTGTAGTCCCAGCAGCTTGGGAGGCTGAGGCAGAAGAATCAAGAGTTCAAAGCCAGCCTTAGCAAAAGCGAGGCACTAAGCAACTCAGTGAGGCCCTGTCTCTAAATAAAATACAAAATAGGGCTGGGGATGTGGCTCAGTAGTCGAGTGCCCCTGAGTTCAATCTCAGTACCCCAATCAATAAATCAATCAATCAATAAAGTTCACTCTCTTCACATGGTCTACAACATTCTTTATGGTTCAGTACAATTTTTTGTCCATTCTACTCTACACAGGACTTTGGACCCCAACTCACTTGCATTTTCCTACATTCTCTTTCTGGCCCTCTACTTTTGCATGTTATCTTCCTGGTCCTTCTAACGTTCTCTGTTTGATGAATTCCTGCTCATTCAAGACTAATAGAATGCTACCACCTTCAAGAATATATCTTATTCCCCTGGTTTCCCCAAGCATAGTAAAAGGTCCTTCTCCATGTTCTCACAGTACTGATTATAATCACACTTATATGCCAGTCTCTTTTTTACCTCTCTGTCTCCATCATTAGATACAAGGCCAAGAAAGGCAGAAAATATGATCTTCAAATCCCTGATGTACACTGTGACACAGTGCTTAACTTATAGAAAGTGTTTAATAAATGTTAAATTGATGAGTCTACCTAGAAAAATTGTTGAGGGAGTGAGCAAATGTTCACAGAATTTCACAAATGCATCAATACAAAAATATTAAGCTCAATAGGTCAATAAAATGTAGGGTACTGCCAGACATGGTGGTGCATGCCTGTCATCCCAGCTACTCAGGAGAGTAAGGCTAAGCTTGAGCTCAGGAATTCAAGGTCAATCTGGAAAACATGATGAGAGACTGTCTCAAAAAGCAAAAGCAAAAAACAAAACTAGAAATGCAATGCACTAAAGACAGAACTATGTTTAAACAAAATTCAGGTTAAATATTTAAAAAATTATTTTCTTACTTACAGATTTCCCTTCTGCCCAAATGACTGCTCCAACTCCTGTTTTATGATCCTCTGAAAGACATGACATTGGACTCAGTAAAAATCACCTATTAGTTTCAGAAATACACTTTTCAAAAAATAATAAAAACATACATTTTGAAACATACTTCATGATTATCCTAACAATTCTTGGCATCTTTTCTAATTACAGAGAAGTATTAGGATAAATTTTTTTTTTTTTTTTTTTTTTTTTTTTTTTGGTACTGGGGATTGAACTCAGGGGCACTTGACCACTGGGTCACATCCCCAGCCCTTTTGTTTTTTTTTGGATTTTATTAGAGACAGGGTCTCACTGAGTTACTAAGTGCCTCGCCATTGCTGAGGCTGGCTTTGAACTTGCGATTCTCCTGCCTCAGCCTCCCAAAGTGCTGGGATTAGAGGCGTGCGCCACCGTGCCCAGCTAAGATAAATGTTTTTAAGTATGAATATGGGAGCTAGGTACCAAAGGAGTAGATCAGGTCAATACTCACCCAGTCACACGATATACATGTGGAGACCACTAATACGGCAGTGGCCACAGTCAGATCACTTCAAAGCTACAACCAGAAGTGAGTACAACTTCATTGACTCTCCACTAACAGGTCAGTTTCTAAATGACTACTTCTTTTTTTATTAGTGCAAATTAATTGCACAGAATGTGGGTTTCATATTTGTATTTATATATAACATATTTTGATCATTTCTACCCTGTTACCTGCCCTTACTCTGCCCCCTCCCACTCTTCAACAGTCTTCCTGTTTTTTTTTCTTCTAGATTCCACATGAGAGAAAACATGCTGTACTGTCTTTCTTGCTTAACATGATGATCTCTAGTTCCATCCATTTTCCTGTGAATGACATGAATTTGTGGCTGAATAATATAATATTCCCTTGTGTATATATATACCACATTTTCTTTATCCATTCTTATGCTGACAGGCACCCAAGCAGATCTGTAGCTTGGGTATTTGGAATTGTGCCATGATAAATATAGGTATACAGGTATCTCTATAATATGCTGACTTTAATTCTTTTGGATATATACTAAGGAGTGGTATAATTGGGTCATATGGTAATTCTAATTTTAGTTTTTTGAGGAACCTACATCCTAATTTCTATAGTGACTATGATAATTTAATTCCCATCAACAGCATACAATTGTTCCTAGTTCCTGTATCCTTGCTATCATTTATTGTTATTGTATTCTTGATAATTGCCATTCTAACTGTAGTAAGAAAATCTCTCTCTTTTTTTTTTTTTTTTTTTTTTTGATACTGGGGATTGAACCCAGAAAGGCTTAAACTACTAAGCCACATCCCCAGTCCTTTTTACTTCTTATTTTGAGACCTGGTCTTGATAAGTTGCTTAGGGCCTTGCTAAATTGCTGAGGCTGGCTTTGAACTTGTGGTCCTCCTGCTTCAGCCCCCCAAGCTGCTGGGATTATATGTGTGCACTACTGTGCTGGGCGTGAGATAGAATTTCAATGTAGTTTTATTTATCATTATTATTATTATTATTTATTATTTATTTATTTATTTTTTTGGTACCAGGGATTGAACTCAGGGGCACTCAACCACTGAGCCACATCCCCAGCCCTTTTTTGTATTTTATTTAGAGACAGGGTCTTACTGAGTTGCTAAGTGCCTCTTCATTGCTGAGGCTGGCTTTGAACTCGCAATCCTCCTGCCTCAGCCTCCCAAGGTGCTGGGATTACAGGTGTGTGCCACTGTGCCCGGCTTCAATGTAGTTTTATTTTTTAAAAAATATTTTTAGTTGTAAATGGACACAATACCTTTATTTTATTTATTTGTTTTTATGAGGTGCTGAGGATCAAACCCAGTACCTCACACATGCTAGGCAAGTGCTCTACCACTGAGCTATGGCCTCAGACCGTCAATGTAGTTTTGATTTGCATTTCCCTAAAGATGTTTAACTTTTTTCATATAATTATTGGCCATTTGTACTTATTTTGAGAACAGTCTGTTCAGTTCCTAAATGACTACTTCTAATAGACGATGAAAACTGAGTAAAAAAGGAGTTGCTGATAATTGTGAGTACAATATCCACTCACAACAATCAAATATGTCTTCTAGTCTTTTTAACGTTCTAATCATGGAAAATATATTTTGTGGAAGTGTTCTTGCTAAGGAAAAAGTTCAAACTTCTAATAAAAACATAAAATCTTTATGAACTTTTATATCCACATGTCTACCTACTGGTAAAAGGTACATAAAGAAAAAATTTTTTTTGGTACCGGGGATTGAACTCAGGGGCACTCAACCACTGGACCACATCCTCAGCCCTTTTTTTGTATTTTATTAGAGACAGGGTCTCACTGAGTTGCTAAGTGCCTCTTCATTGCTGAGGCTGGCTTTGAACTCCTGCCTCAGCCTCCCAAGTGCTGGGATAACAGGCGTGCGCCACCGTGCCCAGCTAAGAAAATCTTGATTTAAACAAAATGTTGTCATTTTCTTGACCTTCATAGTTTAAGAGGGAAAAGAACGCTACGTTAGTGATATTATGGTCATTTCTAAATCGAGTGGCAGAAGTTATAAACGTAAGATTTTAATTTTTGTGCAGAACAGAAACTTTTGCAATAAGTGGTCCTTAGAAAATAAAGAAAACCAAAATAGAAACTGCACATATTAGGATCTACTTTCCTTCCACATAAGGGTGAGTTTCAAATTCCTAAGACAAATATACACTAATTATGAAAACCATAGTATTTATCAAAATCATAAGGGACAAATGTAGTTTGAATGATACATTTATATAGAAAAATAAGAATTATCTGTAAACTTACCTTAGGTCATTTTCATATTTGCTTCCCCTTATAATTCCCTACAAGTTAATCCTTCCGATGAAATATGTATATTTTAATACCTACTTTTTTCAGTAAAAGCACAAAGAAAATTTGTGCCACGATTATATTAAAAACTAGGAGGACTTATAACTACTTTTTTTTTTTTTTTTTTTTTTTTGTGGTACCGGGGATTGAACTCAGGGGCACTCGACCACTGGGCCACATCCCCAGCCCTTTTTTGTATTTTATTAGAGACAGGGTCTCACTGAGTTGCTAAGTGCCTTGCCATTGGTGAGGCTGGCTTTGAACTCGCGATCCTCCTGCCTCAGCCTCCCAAAGTGCTGGGATTACAGGCGTGCGCCACCGCACCCGGCTTATAACTACTTTTTTAAAGTTATGATACTCCAATAAAATTTCCCATCTCTAATTCAAGTATTCAGGCTTTCAAAAAGCATACTACAAAGGATTTAAGTAATTTATATTAAGCATTTTTTATCCACCATCTCATTTTTACCTAAAGATAAAAGTTAAAATCCCCATCTCTAAGAAAACAGGGAGAGAAATTAAGTGACTGAACTTTAGCCCTTGTGGCCCAATCTACTTGCCTTTCCTCCACCTCCCTTTTTGCCATTAAGAATTCCATTAAGGCTTCCATTTACTGAGTGCCTGTGTTCCAAGTATGGTGAGAAGCTGAATGTTTAGTGGTGAGGAAAACAGTCCCCATCCTCACGCAACTCACAGCTGAATGGGGCAGAAGGCTTACTAAGGAAAGACGTAGATGTGTGCTGTGCCCTGAAGATGAATGTGATATTGAGGGCTAGAGGATGTCTGGTACCTGGCTTCCACAAGTGTGGAGGAAAAGGAGATTATGGCATAAACAAAATTTTATTCCTTCCTAGACCTTTACATGACCTAGACCTTAACACGAGGAGAAAAAGATATAAATCAATGGCTTTATGCTCATTTCTGAGGCAAGTGAACAATATTGTAAACATAAGATTATATTTGCCAGCAAAACCAAAATCCTGACTGTTAAGTTCTACTTAATATGTACATAAATCAGACAGAAGTAAAAAATGAAAAATTAAACCAGAAATTCTTCATCTTAAGAGTCTACTTTTCCTACCATCAACATTGAAGTATTTTTCATATTGTGTTTTTTAGTCTCAGGGGCCACATTTTCTGTTCCAGTCTGGGGAAAGACTAAACCTTGTCAGGAGGGGGAAAGATGTGATTTTTTCATCAGCATGCAGCTCTGCTGCCTTGCAAAGGTCAGCTACACCAAGAGAATATTCTTTACTACCTGTGTTTTCCAATAGGGTAAGTTTTCATCCACATAAAAATGACTTTGAAAAACACCTTTTCTAGGACACAAAAGGAGACCACAACTCAACACTTAAACCAGGTAGATAACATGAGATACCTTCTACTCTTCCCCCCGATGAGTCTGAACACATTTTGTCACTTTTTGCTACTCTAAACATCCTAGAAGCATTCATTTAACAACACACCTCTGTCGATCCTCTTTATCAACCATTTAAAAAGCAATTATTAAACACCCACTTGCAATTTGTTTTAGAACTTCTAGAGGTTTTGGAATTCGTTTTCATCATGTCTTGTTTTTTTGGACTGGGTATTGAACCCAGAGGCACCTTACTGAGCTATACACACAGCACTTTTTATTCGTTTTTAAAACTTTGAGACAGGGTCTTGCTAAGTTGCCCAAGCTGGCCTTGAACTTGTAATCCTCCTGCCTCAGCCTCTCAAGTAGCTGGGATTACAGGAGTGTGCCACCATTCCTGGCTTCTTGAAAAACTATTTTTAAAAACAGGCCTAGGTCCCACTTGGTTAGGGCAATTGTTGAACAAGGTCTGGGTGGGGATTTAAGCATCTGTACTTTTCATTAAAGTTTCTGTGGTGATTTTGCAAAACATGTTGTCATTTTAAATTCCTCCATTCTATTGAATTTATTTCAATCTGACCAATAACATTGGTATGGACCTTTTCTGATTTTCTTTCTTTTCTCCTTTTTGGGATAATTTAAAATTCCTAATATAGTCCACTCCCCAAATTAATCTTACTCTACTGCTCCTCCTGCCTACATTTTTCCCACTTATTTTCAAGTTGCATTTTTAAAAGTGGTCACGATTCTCTTTTGAAAAATACTTCATCTGGTAATTTTTGAAAATACTGCTCTATAATTGGAATTACAGATACTACATTTTATCACAATAAAGATATTCTCAAGTAATACTTTCCTTTTCCACATACATAATATAAAATAATGAAGTAAAAAATGTTAAATTTCTTAGTTTTCTGATTAAAGACATACCAGCAATTGGGTGAATCTGCAATAACCAACATTCCTTTACTTTCGTTGTGTTAGTTATTTTGAATCCATATTTTTAATTTTACAGATTTCCAAGTTTTCATCAAACACTCAATACAAACAATATTGAAGAGTTAATAAAAGTGATTTTAGTTTTCTGTCTTTCTTTTTGTCCCATTATTAGTGGAAGGCTTGATAAACAGAAATTGTAAATGCAAGGAGAAAGAGGGATTAGATAATTTGGTCCTGAATTATAAATGCAGTGCTGAATAAAGGGCCACAAGTAATTCTCAAACTGCTCATAGGAAGAATTGCCTACACAAGGGTCTCACGAACTTCAGCATGAACAGCAAAACTTTAATATCTAGGAGTAAATGAACTCTACCATAGATAAGATTGCACACCACTTTACTTCTGAGACAAATATAACCAAACCAATTTGCCCCAATTTATGAACTAAGCATTTAACTCACCAGTTCGATATGCCAATAACCTGGCCTGAACCATGCAGTGCCTTGCAATTTCTTGTGGCAAACTTTGATTGTGAATTTCATTAATCTGTTCTGGATTACTACAGTAAAATCCAAAGTGTTTAAAGCTGGGCACACTGGAAGCTACCGTGGCCAAGAGTAGGATAAGGTCTTTCATGTTTTGCCTCAGATTGCTAAAGTAGGGATTTTCACACAGGTTCTCCAGACCTATAGTCATCAGGATTTGCTTATGCATGTCTTCATTTGAAATCAAAAATATCATTTCATATTCTTTTATTCTTTCTTGTTTACATTCAGAATAAAAGTCAACGTTAGCATCTGGTATTGTCTTTGCAATTTTTTGGATAAAGTCACATTTGTAAGAAGTCTCCTCTACAAACTGCACCATATAACACACCAAAGGTTGGAGTAAGACACACACATGGGCCCGACTGTTTGACTTCAGTCTTTCCACTGCTTTGGCATCTAATTTTGCATCTTCAGAACTAGAAGCCTCAGTAAGCAAACTTATTTCCGGATCAGCAGGCCAATATGAAATTCGATTAACTCCAGCTGAAATACAAAATATGAAAGGTAATTATCTGACACATGCTGAATATGGATTTTCTTAATAAACCCATCCTAGCAATGCAGTAGATCAAGAGGACCCAATACAATAAATGTCTACTATGAAATCACCTATTAATCCATCTGAGGGTTGGCAAATAACTATCCATAGGCCAAATCTGGTCCATTGAGAATTTTTGTACAGCTCACAGGTTAAATAATTTGAAAAAACATAAGAATATATCATAACACAAAATTAGACACATAATTCATTTATACAATCTTTGGCTGCCTTTGCATGGCAGAGTTGAATAGCTGTGACAGATATGATATTGCCTGCAAACTTAAAATAATTACTCTCTGGCCTTTTTGAGACAAAGCTAATTGACCCCAAACAGAGCCCAGGGGGAGGATTGGTGGATTCACTGATTTTGCTGAGTATGGTCCCAAAGCTCAGCACTGGGACTGTATACCAGCACCCTTCATGGTGCCATGGATGCTTTTAGAAATGTTACAAACAGCATTTGGTCATGTCTAAAGTTTTGTATTTGGAATAAACAATTCATCTATGCATTACAAATTATTCTTCCTTGGACTCAGAATTCTTCTGTAAAGAAAAATTCATGTATACATAATTAATGTAGCATTCTTCAAAATACTAAAATGTTAAAAATAATAGACGACCATCATAGGGAATGGTTAGGCAAATCATATACTCCTCATAGTTATAAAAAAGAAAAGTCGCTGGGCGCGGGTGGCGCACGCCTGTAATCCCAGCACTTTGGGAGGCTGAGGCAGGAGGATCGCGAGTTCAAAGCCAGCCTCAGCAATGGGGAGGCACTTAGCAACTCAGTGAGACCCTGTCTCTAAATAAAATACAAAAAAGGGCTGGGGATGTGACCCAGTGGTCAAGTGCCCCTGAGTTCAATCCTCGGTACCACAAAAAAAAAAAAAAGTCCACATAGAATTCATAACATGAAAATTGCTTATATGATGCTAGAGTAGTGGTGTGTGAGCAATATTAATTTATTTAAGCCACAACACTGAAGACAAAACAAGAAAATAAAAGAACATTTTTCAATCAATGAGACAGAGGAAAGATTGGTAATCTTTAATACACAGAAAAGACTTTAATTCATTGAGAGTACATATGAATTGACAAAAACAATGAGGTCTCAAGAGAGACAAAAAGATATGAACGATTTACAAAAGAGAAAATATAACTAGATAACAAATGAAAAAATATTTTAATTTGTATCTGAACTTGAACAATGAAGGTACCTTATACACAAATAACCAAATATTTGTCAATTAATGAATAGCTTATAGCAAAGACTTTTTTTTGCTAGTATCTCATGTAATTTCACCTTGGAGAGACTTTTCTTATGATTGTGCCTAGAAATGAATAGACAGATGGCCCACAGGAATTCCATCCTTCAAAGTAACAGATGAGCTAAAACGTCTAAGGTAAACAAATGTGTATTTCTGTCCATTCTCTGCTATTCCTGACTCATTGTGGTTTGAGCTGTAAAGCAATTTTGAAGCCCTCACAGCTCAGATCAGAGTCTTCTCCCTTGCTGCATTTCATCTTCCCTGTTAGAGTTCTCATAATCCACTTCCTGACCAGCAGTGATGGTGAAACTTTCATCTATGGATCTTAGTTGCTGCTAGTAATCCCAACCCAAGAAGGGAAGATGAATCATCTTTAGACAAATGTTCAATACTACTGGTAAATGCTACAGCAGAGGTTCTCAAATTTTTTTATCTTAGGATCCCTTTATACACTTAAAAATTATTGAGGACCCCAAAGAGTTTTTGTTTATATGGACTGCATCTATTAATATTTACTGTATATGAAATTTAAAAATATTTATTAATTCATTTAAAATAACAAAAAGAGCCATTAATATAAATAACAGTTTTATGATAAGAAACTATTTTCCAAGATAGCAAAAGTTAGTGAGAAAAATGGCATTAAATTTTTACAAATGTCTTTAGTATTTGGCTTAATAGAAAACAGCTGGATTCTCAAATATGCTTCTGTTTCAATCTGTTGCCAACAGGTTGTTTACACTGAAGTACATGAATATTATTCTTCCTCATACAGACATGTAGTTGAAAAAGGAGTATTTGAATAGCCATTTTAGATAATTGTAAACATTCTTTTTTGACACTGTAAATATTTGACAAGAGATAGTTTCTTAAAGACTAGTTACAAACCAGGCACTGTGACCCATGCCTGTAATCCCAGTGGCTTGGGAGGCTGAGGCAGGAGGATTGTGAGTTCAAAGCCAGCCTCAGTAACTTTGTGAGGTCCTAAGCAACTTAGTGATACCCTGTCTCAAAATAAAAAAATATAAAGACTGGGGATATGGCTCAGTGGTTAAGTGGAACTGGGTTCAATCCCTGGTGCCTGCCCGCCCAATGAAAGAAAAGATTAGTTACAATGTGAAATCTGAAACCACATCAACAAACTTTTTGTATTGTAATGCTCAAGTACCCTGATCTGTCTTGTACTTAGAATGGCTGTTTTACTCTTGCATGATTCTGTAGTTTTGTGTGCTGGTCATTTGGAAAATACTGTATTGATTTTACGGTACACAAAAAAAGACCGTTGGTATCACCACCAATCTCATCCTAAGAGTATAAATATCAGGAAGTTGTCAAACTCAAAATGCTGGATATGGTTTTCCAAAATTCTAATTTTCACTTTGAATGCTCATATTTTATCATTAGCAGCAAATAATGTAAATTGTTTTCCTGAAAGTGGCAGGTTCACTTCATTTTTGAGGCAATGTCTCAAAACAGCTAATAACCATAGTTTGTCAATTTATGGTGTTTCATGAAAAAAGTGGATCATTATAATTTGCAACTCAAAACAGTCACATAAGTGGCTTTCCTTAAGGCAAAGGTTTGTAGTAAAAGTGTTTTATAACCACATCCTCTTTCCTTACACAGAATATTAAAAAGATGTGTTTTTCAGTATTAGAATGTAATGAAATTAATGATTCTTACTGTTTCATGAAAGCCATTCTTTTTTTTTTTTTTTAATATTTATTTATTTGCTTTCGTTGTACACAATGCTTTTTTTTTTTTTTTTTTTTTTTTTTTTTTTTTTTTTTGTGGTACCGGGGATTGAACTCAAGGGCACTCGACCACTGGGCCACATCCCCAGCCCTTTTTTGTGTTTTTATTAGAGACAGGGTCTCCCTGAGTTGCTAAGTGCCTCGCCATTGCTGAGGCTGGCTTTGAACTCGCGATCCTCCTGCCTCAGCCTCCCAAAGTGCTGGGATTACAGGCGTGCGCCACCACGCCTGGCTCATGTTTATTTTTTATTTTTTTTTAATATTTATTTATTTGCTTTAGTTGTACACAATGCGTTTATTTGTACGTGGTGCTGAGGATCGAACCTGGGCCGCGCACGTGCTAGGCGAGCGCTCTGCCGCTGAGCCACAATCCCAGTCCCATGAAAGCCATTCTTATGTGAAACTATTTCTTTCTTTTTTAAAAAATATTTATTTATTTGCTTTAGTTGTACACAATGCGTTTATTTGTACGTGGTGCTGAGGATCGAACCCGGGCCGCGCACGTGCTAGGCGAGCGCTCTGCCGCTGAGCCACAATCCCAGTCCCATGAAAGCCATTCTTATGTGAAACTATTTCTTTCTTTTTTAAAAAATATTTATTTATTTATTTGTACACAATGCCTTTATTTTTATGTGGTGCTGAGGATTGAACCCGGGCCACGCATGTACTAGGCGAGCGCTCTACCACTGAGCCACAACCCCAACCCCTCTTTCTTTCTTTCTTTATTCTGAGTGCAGTGAAGAGCATAGGACTGCCAGGGCAGTTTGCTTCATGCTATAGCAACAGTGGTTTTACTCACCACTGTTTTGGTCGCATTAGTGTGAATGTAGTATTACTGTGAAAACCGTGTTGACCTTGTAGACCATCAGGAGTCCATACTTTGAGAATCACCATGTTAGGAAATGATTGCTTTGGTTTAACCAAGGTAACAGTGATAGTAACTAAAGTAATACAGCTATAGCATAAGTTCAACAATGCCACCTTCCCAATATAACTAATATGTAAGCTTAAACAAAATAATTTTATTTACATTTGGGTCTACCACCAACATAAATGCATCCTAGGTCTCTTTCCACACTTTATTCTTTCTCTTGCCAGACTGAAGCAGTAGTGAGTTACCCGTACTCCCCTGTTCTTCTAAGCCTTAGCTCTGAGGTGATTAGGGTGCTTTTAGGAAAGGTAGTTCAGTGCAAAAGACAACTACCTTTTATTCATTCTCCTTCCTTGATTCTAGAACACATCTGTCAACATGTTTTGGTTCTTTCACATTCCTTCCTTTCTATATCAATGTCACCATCTGAACTCTATTTCAATACCCTAGCTAATCCAACAGTCTGCTAAGCAAGCTAACTTCTCCCTGTTCCAATTCTGTAACAACAAAAATTTAATCATGTCTCATCTTGCTCAAAAATCTTTAATAGCTGCATATCATCTGTAATGGGAATTATAAGTCAATTGAAAACAAATGATTAAATGAATGTCCAATTTGCCTGGTTAACTGGGCAAAGGAGAAAACAAAGCCATGATGATCACTATGACACCTATCTTCTCTATTAGGAACTACAGTGGAGAGACTACAGTTTTACTCTCACAGATACCTGAAGGCTTGCAATACTTGTTTCAGGCCAGGAGGCTCTGAACCACATGACCACTTCCCCTGGAAGTTCTTCCTTGTGTCATTCAAGGCACCAACCTCAACATAGATCTGATCAGTATTTATAAGACTTGGATGTACAAAAAAACAGCTCTTTATAAAAAAAAAAAAAAAAAAAAAAACACCAGGTCCAGGAACTCTATCCCATAAGATAAAGCTCAGAGGCTATGCAATTTTTCAAAGTTCTCCACTAAAGCCCCGATCTACCATTATAAGCCATCTGTCACTAGTTTCTTAAGAATAATCTTTCATTTCAAATACTGGGATTTGCTTCTTACAACTACATATACTTCTTACAACTACATATACTGCTACATATACTGCTGTTCTTGACCACCCATGTGTTCCCCCCTTCCTGTATGTGTGACCTATCAAGATCCAGTTTAAGCCCCAAACTTTCATAACATGACAACCTGCAGGGATCAGTTTCACCTCTGAGATCATTTTATCACTTACAGCATGTATCAATCATTGGATACTAGATGATGTGTTACATTAAATTGTTATTTTGGCCTCCAAGTAACACGCTGAGGAAAAGGATTAAGAGCGGTACTAGTTTTTTGTCTTTAAAATTTATTATTATTTTTTTTCTTTTTGGTGGCACTAGGGATTGAACCCAAAGGCTTGTGCATGCTATGCAAATATTATACCACTAAGTTGTACTCCCAGGCATTCCCTAGGCCTGTGCATTTAAGAAGCAGTTATGTCTTCTCTTCTTTTTCCTTCTTAGTCTGCTTCTGGATTCAGAGGACTCAAAGCCCCAGGTATGACAACAGCAGTAAGATGAAAGATGCCTAGGCCTGTGAATCAACTACAGGAGAAAAGCTGCTGGCTGCTCAGCAACATCCGGGCTTTGACAGGGTGATGTCTAATATATTAAGTCACTGAGATCTTAGGGTTTCTTAGAGATAGTTCACTGAGGGTCACTAGGCTGACTAGTGGACAGAGTTGAGGACAGCATCTTTGTTTTCTGACCCTTCTCATACTGTGTCAAACTGTCTTCAGACATAGATCAGTATTTCCAAATGACCTCTGTGAGATTTATTCCCTTGTTTGTTCTCAGATATATTCCTAATCCCCAAGAAAGCCTTATCTGCACTTACCATTTACAATCATTTTCAAACAAGCAGAACATGGTTTCCTGGAAAAATAAAGATCGCAGTTTTTCAGCCTTGACCCATGTTTAATAAGAGCAATTTGCCCAGCATGTAGATCTTCACCAGAACAATGGAGACCAACAATTTTCATGTTTTTCACCACCACAAGACCAGTTTTCTTCACCTACAGTGAGATACAAAATAAGAAGTTGTTAACTGTAACTCATGATTATATCATAATACTTGATTTATTAGTAAAATGAAATTTTGATTAGTTCTTTATCTGAATACAGTTTGCACAAAAGTACATTTTGCATTAGGTTCAAAAGAATTTATGTAAATTTTGTGTTGACTTTAGATCAGAACTTTTCAAAACTGAGGCTCTACTAACCAAACAATTACATGTGCAAATCATCACTATTTTGTTCTAATGAAAGATGAATACAATTTAACCTAGTAAAGGACAGGAACCAAGTTGGTTTCACTTGTTTCTTACACCATCCAGTCTAGGACTATTTAGTATTAAGCTTCTAGATGATAAAAAGGAAAAATGTGGAAGCCTCTCCCAATTTACACATGGATAAATCAAACCCAGAGAATTTTCATAATTTTCTGAAAGAATCACAGATAGTAAAAAGCAGAATGAAAGAGAGGTCATCTTAAATTCTCAAATATTTTTAACACTGACTGAAAAAATAAAATTCTAAACATCCTTCTAAAAACTGGCTGAAGAATTTTCAACACTATGACAGTCTAGACTCATGTATCTGGTTCCCTCACTATAATTATGTAGGTAAATTATAGCACACAAACAAAAGTCATATTGGCAGATGTCAGAAAAGAGAACTCATAGACAAAGTGAGTTCTTTGGCAGTATTCCAGAGGGGACTGGGCTGACCCGAAATTAATCCCTGCAGGCTGGATACTACCTAGGGTTCTAGAGTTCTAATGTGCCTCTTTGAGTGAAGACTTTCTGCTTCTTAGAATCTAAAGTACCCTGACTTATGAAAATATCAGTAAAAAAGAAGCTGTGTAACAATACTAATATTAGAGAAAACAGCTAGTCATGGTGATGCATGCCTATAACCCCAGCTACCTAGGAGGCTGAGGCAGGAGGATCTCAAGTTCAAGACTGGACTGAGCAACTCAGGGAGATCCTACCTCAAAATGAAAAAGAATAAAGGTGGCAGTGGGGGTTGCTGGAGATGTAGTTCAGTTGCACAGCATTTGCCCAGCAGGCACAAGGAGCTGGGTTCAATCCCCATAAGTGCAAAAAAAATTAGATAAAACAGATAAAGTAAAAACCAAAATTAGTTCTACCTAAGGCACAAAATAGCCTATGTTGTTTCCACAGCAAAACAAAAACAAAAACAACTCTATAGGAAAGAATGTAAACTTGATCCCTAGGTTTGGGACTATAGTCATGACATGAGGGGAATTTGGGCTGAGGATAGGGTATCTCTTATTCCCCACCTCCTTCCAAAAGGATTTTTCTTTATATTGATTCCCTATCAGAACATATTTGAAATCACTTTAAGGATAAGACCAAAGTACTATAAAATAGTTAAGTGTCAGTTGATTTATGAGTATAAATGTCCAGAACTATGAAGGATACTTTGTGAAATGCCTTAAAAGAAGGAATAGAGATTTCATGGAATTCCCTTTCTGATCTAACCAACCATCTCCTAACTAAAAAGACATTTAAAAGAAATACAAAATGTCTTTCCTTTATAAAACCTATATCTAAGAAAACATCTAAAATACAAAAGATTTACCTATATTAGCTTTTAAAATGAGCTTCAAATTTTATCTTTCCATATTATTTTAGAATTTTTATATTCTTCAAATACAAAGTATGATATCATCTACTTCTGAATACTTTCATCAAGTTTGTTTAAAAACCGGTCATTTTAGAAAAACAACTGATGATGCCTATTAAAAAATCTTAGTGCCACCTGGACATGGTGTCCCATGCCTGTAATTCCAGCTACTCCGGAGGCTGAGGAACGAGATTTGCGATTTGCAAATTCAAAGCCAGCCTCAGCAACTTAATGAGATCCTGTCTCAAAAAATAAAAAGGGCTGGGGATGTAGTTCAGTGGTAAAGTGCCCCAGTACTGACCCCCGAGTTCTTCGTACCAGAGCCCATGTGGTTTAACCAAATCACCACAATCAGTGGAAGTGGCTGCAACTGAATTGAATAATGTTAACTTTAAATTGTCAAGTAGTTAAGAAGACAGAAATAAAACCAGAAATTCTGACCACAAAAGATGTTTTTAAAAATTGTTAAGAAAAGGGAAGCATAGTCATCAACTTATTTTTTATTAGAACAATCTTTTGGCCAAGTTTATCACTTTTTTTTTTTCTGTCTAAAGTTCTTTTTACCTCTGGGAGGAATGAGTATATATTTCATTTTGCTTCTAGTTAAGGCTAAAGTATTCAAGTTTGAGACAAAGATTTTTCCATCCCAAACTTAACAAAAACAAAACAAATAAAAGCCTAAGTTGCATTCCATTTGGGCACTTCCACTTACTGCAACTCCCAGAAGACTGAATCTTTTCAGTGAATCACTGTTCTGGATCTTGATTTTGCTTCACTTCACTAACATCTTGGCAAGTCGTCTATGTAATCCTAGTCACAGAGTTTTACATTAAAACATGGGCAAAAAAGGACAGTTTGTTTTATATATATTATTATATTTACTTAAAATGGTGATTCACTATTTTTCCCTTATGTTTCTTAGACATCTAAATATTCTGAGCCAAATTATTTCTATATTCTTCTTGGGTAATTTAGAGACTCACTCACAGAATGAATTGGGAAATCTTATCAGGAATGTATACTGGAATCATCTAGATAATTTTTTTCAGCATATACATGCTTAGTCTCTATTCCACACCAATGAATCAGAATCTTTGAAAAACTTAAAAAATAAAGTAACAAGGAAATACTATGAAATATTAGAAAGAACAAGGTTTATGTTTCAGGTCTAGCCTTTGATTTTAACCTGCTTACCTACTAATATGTTAACCTGTTATTCTTTCATAAATACTCTTAGAAGACATAAACCTTTGGGGTCAGAAACAAAGGACTTTATTATTCATAACACAGCAGTATGAGCATCTTATTTGTGATGGTACCTTGTTCTCAAGTCCCACGGGAGGTGATGCAGATAGCTGCCTGGACACATAGTGGTTTGTGTTATAGGACAGGAACACTGAGCTTGGGGATTCTGATGTTTCAACAGTAATCCAATCTGCTCTTTGTCCCAGAGAGGGATATTATCTAAACTCTCAAGGTTGCTTGCTGCAAACACAACTCTAAGAAATGATCTATGTAAAGAGTAATTGATGCCTTGCATTTTTGGCACAACCACCAAGATATATAGGCACTTGAGACAACCATAGAAAAATGTCTTTCAACATATTCATATGAATTAATGTTAAACAGTGTTAAGAGTTACATTTGAAAATTCAAAAAAAGCAAGATATAGAAGCATAGCACAAATTTGACTTTTTAAAAACAGGACAGAAGCCGGGCGCGGTGGCGCACGCCTGTAATCCCAGCACTTTGGGAGGCTGAGTCAGGAGGATCGCGAGTTCAAAGCCAGCCTCAGCAATGGCGAGGCACTTAGCAACTCAGTGAGACCCTGTCTCTAATAAAATACAAAAAAGGGCTGGGGATGTGGCCCAGTGGTCTAGTGCCACTGAGTTCAATCCCTGGTACCAAAAAAAAAAAACAGGACAGACATGTAGGTTTGTAAATGCACATATTTCTAGAAGAATATTAAGAAACCCCCTTGGAAGTAGGAATGGTGAACTTAGGTGTAAGAGTGTCTTTTATCCTTCCTTATACTATTCCTCTTGTTTTGTTATTATGAACTTTTTTTTTTTTTTAATAACAATGGTAATGATTTACCTGTTTTTTGTCAGTAGAGTCTCTGGCCATCTCTTCATTATCTCCTAAGGGTCCACATTTGTCCTCTTCATTTTCCTAATTAAAATCAGATTAAGGGGGAAAAGATTAATATGAATAATTCAATATTTCCATATTTAAAGGCTGGTTTCCTTGACTTTAGACCATTCATTTGTTTTCTCTTTGATGAAACTCTGCATTGGCTTCTCACTTTGATCAGAATCAAATTCAGACTACACTTAACATAGTAAATAAGGCTTATATAATCTCCCCTGGGTATTTTTACACAATATTGGAAATTGTGATTAGGAAAAAAATTCTAAACTTTTAAGATTTCAGAATTGGGGAAGTTTTGAGCAATGGGAAAGTTCAAAGGGTGGCCCATGGCTATGAATGACTAAATTGGAATAGAGGTCAGTCACTGGAGTTGAGAAGATAAGAAAATATGTAACAAAGCTATTATACATGGATTATAGCAGATAGAATAATGGCCCCTGAAGATCTTTTGTCCCAGTCCCTGGAGCCTATGACTATATTACGTTTTATGGTAAAAGAGAATTAGTTACAGATGTAATAAAAGCTGCTAATCATTTACCATGAGATGGGGAGATTATCCTGTAAGTCCAATGTTATTAAAGGGTCTTAGTACGCAAAAGAGGCAAGCAGGGAAGGCAGAATGACACAACCTGAGAAAGAGTCAACCGGCCAATGCTCATTTTGAAAATGGAAGGGGCCAAGGAATAAGAGTAGTCTCCAAAGCTAGAAGAGGCAAGGAAATAGACTTCCTCTAGAGTCTCCTAAAAGAATTCAGCCCTGCTGACATTGTGATTTTACAATGAACTTCTGACCTCCAGAACTATACAATAATAAATTTTGTTTTAGTCAACTTTGTGGTAATTCATTACAGCAGCAATAAAAACCTAATATAGGGATGTCCTTAAGTCTCCTCTAAAAGTGAAAATTAATGGTGAAAGAAAGTTTTGAGGCAGGATCCAAAGACTTTAGATAAGGGTCAATCATAGACCTATTTATTCAAAATGCAACCCTCATAAAACTTATGATTTATAAACACAGGAAAGTGACTACTGAGTAGACAATTAAGACAAGATGATATAGTAGAATTCAGTGAGTCACAAAGTAGATGGGATAGTTAACAAATTGGGGGAAATTTTTGAGGTAGGAATGAGAACTTGATGAATGCTGACTGAGAACTTGATGAATGCTGACTGTAGCCTTATGAAACAAGTACTAGATGACAGAAATGGAACAATTCCAATAAGTTTATAAAACAAAAACCAAAACCATGTTTTTCTGGATGTGGTGGCACACACCTATAATCCCAGCTACTCAGGAGGCTGAGGCAGGAAAATCACAAGTTCAAGGCCAGCATGGGCAACTTAGTGAGAAGCCAAGTATAGAAAGGGTTAGGGCCTAGGCATGGTGGCATGTGCCTGTAATCCCAGTGGCTGGGGAGGCTGAAGCAGGAGGATTGAGAGCTCAAAGCCAGCCTCAGCAACATATCAAGGCCCTAAGCAAGTCAGCAAGACCCTGTCTCTAAATAAAAAATAAAAAAGGGGCTGAGGATGTAACTCAGTGGTTAAGCATCCCTAAGTACCAAAAAGAAAAAAAAAAGGGGGGTGGTGGTGGTGGTGCTAGGAATGTAGTTCAGTGGTAGAGCCCCCCTGGGTTCAATCTGCCATATCACCAAAAAAAAAAAAAAAAAAAAAAAAAAGAAAGTCCTGGGAATAGGGTTTTTGTTTAAGCAAAACAGGAAGCAGAGGAAGTGATGGGGCTGGAAGTGAATGGTGGGCTGGGGCTGATAGTAGCAGTGATAATTACATAAGTGATAATAAGGGTACTTAACATCTACTGAGTATTCACCATGTACTAGTCTCCAAATTTTTTCATTTAGTTCTCACAACTTTATAAAATGGCTACAATTATCCCCATTTTACAAACGAGGAAATCGTGGCTGAGAGGTTAAATAAGTCAACTCCAATCACATAGTTAATAAATGGGTAAGCCAGAATCTAGCCCCAAATCCACTGTCTTATCTATTATAATGCTACACTGCTTCTGTTCTGTTTTGGAAAAGGTTTGTTTTTTTTTTTTTTTTTTTGGTACTGGGGATTGAACTCAGGGGCACTCGACCACTGGGCCACATCTCCAGCCCATTTTTGTATTTTATTAGAGACAGGGTCTCACTGAGTTGCTAAGTGCCTCGCCACTGCTGAGGCTGGCTTTGAACTCGTGATCCTCCTGCCTCAGCCTTCCAAGTGCTAGGATCACAGGTGTGCGCCACCGCTCCCGGCCTTGGAAAAGTATTTTTTAGCATAAAAATAAGGTACCAGAGGAAACAATGGGAAAAGCTGGAAGAGAGAAATATGAGATGTGTAGGAGAAAAAAATGAGAAAGTTTAATCATTCTAATTCTTATTTATTTATTTTTATGGTACTGAAGATTGAGCAGTATTACAGCATATCTTCCTACATTAAATGAAAAGGGAAAAATCCAGAATTAAATTATTTCAAGTGAGTAGAGGAAATAGAAAAGATTGAGAATCAAAGTTAGAAGTCTTTAGGTGGTAGAACTGTGAGGAATTATTTTTGCCTCTGCCCTTTTTATAAATAATGAACATATATTGCTTTGGTAACTCATAAGAATACTTTTAAAAAGACAAAAGGCTAGTAGAAGTGTCAAAAACAGTATTGCTAATACAACCACATATCAAATTGCATCTTGGAGCTTCTGTAACTTACTTTGTATGGCAAAAGTGAAATACAAAATTTAGGTCAAATAATCTTATTGTTTTAGCTTAAACAATATATATTTTTTTTCAATAGGTCTTACTCAACCCTATAAAGACTATGTGTGATTCAACTGGAAAAAATATACTATAGTAATTGGTAAAGAAGTATCAGGTGTGCTGGTTGTGGTGGGGCATGCCTGTAATCCACGCGGGAAGCTGAGGCAGGAGGATCGCAGGTTCAAAGCCAGCCTCAGCAACTTAGCAAGGTCCTAAGCATCTTAGGGAGACTGTGTTTCAAAATTAAAAATTAAAAAAGGATGTGGCTCAGTGGTTAAGTGACCCTGGATTCAATCCCAGGTACCAATAAATAAATAAATAAATAAATAAAAATAAAATCAGGCACAAAAATTGGGTATTATTTTAAAAAATAAATTTTACAAGTATAAATATGATGGCAACAGTCAGGATATATAAACTTCAGGTATATTCCTATTGTTTCAATATTATGATTTTCTGCTGTGCATGGTGGTATGTGCCCGTAATACCAGCAACTTGGGAGGTTGAGGCAGGATCACAAGTATAAGACCAGCCTCAGCAACTTAGTGAGATCCTGTCTTAAAATAAAAAATAAAAAAGGACTGGGTGTGTAGCTCAGTGGTAAAGCACTCCTGGGTTCAATTCCCAGTACCACAAAAAAAAGCATGATTTAAAAAAATTTTTTTAATGTTTCAGATGTAGATTGGCTTGTTTATGTTCATACAATAGAAAAATAAATAAGAGTGGAGCACAGTGTGCTCCCTTTCATTTTACTGCTTCTCCCCACTGTCATTCTTGCTTCTTTGCAACGGCCATGATGTTAGAACTAATGAAATTACTCTACACCTCTGCTTTATTGACATTAGATGAACAAATAGTTGACAACCAACAAAAATAATTTTCTAAACATTTGGTAAATTTGCTTCTCTGAAATTTAAGACACATTTTCTTAAATAAATAATGTTAAAAATGATAGTCAAGTTCCCAACCTAACATGCAAAAGCTTATTTAACCCAAACTATCACGGCTAGAGTAATCCTAAGGATGTTCTTGTTCAAGTACCTGAGTCCTTAGGCCTCTAGGCAAGGAACAGAAGTGGAGACCACGCCAAGACAGTGGTTTGACAGCTGTGGGTCAAGGAGACATAGGTGCTGGAGCACAGCTGGGAAGACCCTAATGCAGTAAATAGTCACAGGGCAGGGGCAGAATGAGGATGTAAGAGTGATGACCTTCCTAATGTTCAAGTCAACTAAAATTGACTTTCAAGGCAGCTAGAATTCCTAAAGCAAGGGTTTTGCTTTATTTGATGTCAATGCCCTTTGTACTTATTCCTATGTCTAATGTCCGATAAAAAAATCTTAAATAGATTAGATATATGAGTCAGTTTTCTAAACAAGATTCCAAATAAAATAGTTTAAAAAGACTGATTTCTTCCCTCTAAAAAACTCCCATGGTGCAGATGAAGGAAGAAGATGTCAGGAAAACTGAGTCATGACTTGTAGAGGGAAACATGGAAATATAAATTTGATCCTTTGTTAAAATATAAAGTTATATAAAACCCTGTTACTAATGAAGTTCCTTAATTCTAAAATTAACTTATCACTATTTTTATCCAAATGCTAACTGAAAGCCTATCTCAGTTATTTTCTCAGGCTTCACAGCTTTCTCCATAAAGAATGAGGAAATGGTAGAGTGTACATTATTTGCAAACAAAGTTTGGTAATTAGTTGGCCAATGACTTCCTTCCTAATAGAAATGTAAATATCATTACTCACTAATTTAATATAACTTGTGCTTGTCTGTTGAAAAAGAACTTAATTTCAGCACAGGATATATTTTTGGGGTATGAGTGTATAAACAGAATTAAAATGAAATCAAACCTGGATATTATTTAAAAAAAAAAAAAAAAAGCCTCTTTAAAATTACTATTCAACCTCTAACAAGTCCAGCTTTTAAAATGTACCTTTTTGTTTTGTTTTACAGTATGGGGGACTGAACCCAGGGAGAATCTATCACTGAGCTACATTTTCAGCCCTTTTTATTTTTATCTTGAGATGGGGCCTTCCTGAGTTGCTGAGGCTGGCCTTGAACTTGCAATTCTCCTGCCTCAGCCTTCCTGAGTTGCTGGGATTTCAGTTGTGTGCCACTGTGCTCAACTAAAATGTGCTCTTTAAAGTCTTAAATCCCTAAACATTTGCTTCTAATATAGTGGCTCCTGAATACAAATTTTATCTGAAAAAAAGATCCAAAACAGTATGGGATCTCTTCTACATCTATAAAATAATATTAAGTTATTAACAAGTAGAAAAAATAAAGGAACTTCCAAATTCATGAAGGAAATGAAGAGCGTTCTCAAAACCATTAATATAATCTGGAGTCAGGTGGGTATTGGATGGTGTTGAGAAATAGGGAATAACAATGTATAACATTTTAAATACTGTTTTACTATTTATAAAATATTTCACATAAGAATGGGGGAAGAAGTACCACTTTATCATGAGAGATGAATTCCCTCACTTTCCATTAAAATTCCTAAATACAATCCTGATACTGACAGAATAAAATCTAAATTCCTCTGCAAGGCATACATCTTTAAAAAAAAAAAAAAAACATTTTTTTTTTTTTTTTAGTTGTGGAAGGACACAATACCTTTATTTTATCTAATTATTTTTATGAGGTGCTGAGGATTGAACCTAGTGCCTCACGCATGCTAGGCAAGTGCTCTACCACTGAGCGGCAACCCCAACCCAAGTCATACTTTTTTTTTTTTTTTTGGTGGTGCTGGGGATTGAATCCAGGGCCTTGTGCATGTGAGGCAAGCACTCTACCAACTGAGTTATATCCCAGCCCTCAAGGCATACATTTTTTACAACAATTCCCACCTATCTTTCCAAGCTTATTTACAGTCTCACCCCTCCACCCAACTTTACTCTCAGGCTGAGGAACACAAATTCATTCCTCTAAGCTTACCTTTATGGTAACCTATTCATTCTTTGTCTCAGTGTAAATCCTACCTTCTTTGTAGAATCCTTCCTTCACTTCCTAATGTTGTGCCTGGTTCTAAACCTTGTTAGCATCTTTGCTTATACTTTGTACTTGGCTCCATCATATAACTGTATCTTAATATTTAAATGCCTGGTTATTCTCCACATTTAGAAAATAAGGACCATATCTTTTCTTTTCTTTTTTAAATAATTTTTTAAAGTTCTCAATGGACCTTTACTTTATTTATTGTGGTGCTGAGAATCAAACCCAGTGCCTCACACATGCTAGGCAAGCACTCTACCACTGAGCCACAAACATACCCCCTTTTTCTTCTTTTTATCTCCAGCAGTAACCACACAACTTTAGCCACAATAAAGAAGGTTACCAAAACAAAAAATAAAAAGGTGGTGTTGAATAGCCTCTTAAGAGTAAAGTGGAAATTTAGTTATTTAGTCTTTCTGTAAAAAAAAAAAAAAAAAAAAAAAAAAAAAAAAAAAATCTAGGGCAACCTTTCAGCAGAATTATCGGCAAGTTGGAAATCTCAATGCAGAATATAATCACAATTTTATAAGAGTAGAAAACAATCTTATGCTTAAAAAAAGATTGGAAAGAAAGTATCAAAATGGTAACAGTGGGGTTGGGGTTGTAGCTCAGTGGTAGGGCGCTTGCCTTGCATGTGTTAAGCACTAGGTTTGATCCACAACACCACATTAAAATAAAGATATTTGTCATGATGGCCTTAGGCCTTAGCCTAAGCAGCTCCATTTTAAAACTTCACTTTGAACCTGCAGTCCCCATCAGGCCCCCTTATGGAGCACTTCATTGTGGTCATCAGGCATAGTCTGATAAAGTAAGTCACTCCTTTCAACCCTGGCTTAACCCAAGTCTCTGTCATGTTACTGTCACCCTGATAAGTCCCTGCCAAAGGGCAAGAGGTAAGAAAATCAGGGTGGGGACCACCAGACCAGATGCCTTAACCTTAGGACAAATGATGTCACTGAGAAACCCAATAGCAACTGATATGAAAAGGCGGTCAGAAGCCCCCACATTAAATATAAATGATGGAGCCAATGAACAGACATTCAACAAACCAACACTGATGCCCACTTGTTGGAGAGCCTGATGAGGACCTGGACATCCCAACTCTTCTCATCTGCCTGAACCTCTGCATTGTCCTCACCGCTCTCAAACTCTACAGCCACATCCTGACCCTGGTGAGAACTGCTACTTCTCCCTACGACCCTTTCCTTAACCAGTTATCAGCTCCACACCAGGAGAAGCCTGCCTTGGTTCCTGATCTGATCACCATAGTCTGAATGAGTGTGCATCTGCTGGCCTTGAGACCTAAGACTTAAGACTTTTTTTTTTTTTTTTTTTTTTTTTTTTGGTACCGGGGATTGAACTCAGCTGCACTAGACCACTGGGCCACATCCCCAGCCCTTTTTTTGTATTTTATTAGAGACAGGGTCTCACTGAGTTGCTAAGTGCCTCGCCATTGCTGAGGCTGGCTTTGAACTCGCGATCCTCCTGACTCAGCCTCCCAAAGTGCTGGGATTACAGGCGTGCGCCACCGTGCCCGGCTGACTTAAGACTTTTAATCTAGCACTTAGCATGCAGAGGGAATGTCTGTTATGAGTCTGTCACGATTAAGTGTGTTTGCAGTGTTTAGAATTAATCTAGGATTATTTTCTGTGGATTGATTATATCTATTGCAGTGCCTAGCATTAAGGATTGTCATTTTCTTGATTAAGAACCTAGAGAGTAAAATTTTATTGAGTGATTTGAATGAATAAAGCATTGAAAAGGGCAGAAGCACGTGGACATTCTTTATTTCTCCCCCTCGACACTGTGTCCATCTACAACTAAATAAATATTGAACAAAAAAAGAAAAAAAATGTTAACAGTGATGTTTTTAGAATGGTGAGAAGACACAAACAATCCCTTTCTCCCCTTGCCCTTTTTAACTGCTTTCTAAAAACTCTTAAAATGTTTAACTTAATACTATTTTTATAAGTTGGCTTTGGCCCCCTAAAAAATTAATGACAACACTAAACATCAAAAATTACCAAACCAAATGGTGAGAACTTATCACCACACCACTCTAAGCATGGAGGCAAATGATGAGACTCTAGAACCTTGTTGTCCCAAGGGAAGTAGAAGGAAATGATGTAGGATGTACAAGTTTCCAATATATATTGGCTTTTATGATTATTCTTACTATATGTTCCTACCCTGCTTTGATCATCTCTCAAGATCCAAAAAAGAGACTTATCTGGAACAAGAAACTATGCATTAGCAGATTAACTACTAAAGGAGATACCAAGTAAAATAAGACATGGTCTCCATCTGTAAGCAACTTACAGTTTGGTGGGAGAAAACTATCTAGACAAAACACCAACAGGATATAATTGGGTGATAACTTATGTATTATAGATAAAATATTGGTAAAGCCAACATATAAATATCATTACCTGGTAAACAAGGCACAGTCTGAGAGAGTATCTTGTTTTTAGATTGGAAAGATGAGTTCCACTTCCACTATGAGTTACAAGTATCAAACTACCATAAAGGTATTTCTTAAATTTTAAAAGCTTACTTAGGGTTTGATTTCAAGCGTGACAGCAACTGGAGCAATAAAATCCAATTCTAGACGGTCGCTTTCCTAAGGGTAAAAACTATCTACAGAAACAAATTATACCTGAGATTTTTGCTTTTGGGCTTCTACTCCTGGGAAGAGCTCCATCCACAGACTGAGCAGTGTGAAAAGGTTGACTTTAGAAAGTCTTGGTATTTGACCTACAAAGGAGAGGGCAAACACTTCAGAATTTTACTAAAGATGAAAATAGGAACAAAGCTCAAAGCCACTTGGATACTGCAGCATTAGCTTAGCAGCTTTAGCAGAGGTTTAGCGGACAAGAGAGGGGAAAGCTTTTTTAGCAGGAGTCGCTACAACCTCACTTGAGTTGACACTTTCCAAAGTTCGACCCAACTCTCTTCATCCCTCACCCGGCAAAAAAAAAAAAAGTAATACTACAGATACACGTAGTTATGGGAACAATACAAAGAGAGTTGGGGCAAGTCCTTGCATCTGATGGTGGAGCGGGCTGCTCTCTCGACAGTGATGAGGGGTTGCTTCAAGAGCAGCGATTAGAACACAGCACTAAAAATGTAGAGATGGGAAAGCGTCCCGCGCGGCTAACTTGGAAATCAAGATAAAAGCGCCATTCAGGGAACTTTCAGGCTTTTCAACCCCCGGGGTCCTAGCTCTCGGTCCTTCGAGGAAAACAAGGCTGCACGCGGGAAATGAGCGCGACTTGAAGAGCCGGAGCGGCCGATCCGGAGGGGATGAGACACCCAGGAGCGGCGGGGCAGGCGAGGAGCTGAAGGCAGGGAACCGGAGTTCAACCGGGGTAGGCGCACAAGGCAAAGCCAAAGGCGGGGTGGCAGGAACGGGGACCCAGGCACTCACCGGTCATGCTGCCAGTCTGGGTGCTGACTGACCGTCCGGCCGCCGCGCTCTCCAGATTTTGCATCTGCCTTGCTTCTTTCATCCCAAGTCCACCGGCCTCCGCTGCCCAGGAAAGCGCTCCCTGTTAGGCATGATCCTGACCCAGCAGCTCCCCTTCAGCCTCCTCCCAGCAACTCGTAACCAGCGATCTTACTCGGCGCACCCGGGTGACGTCGCAAGCCTGACGGCCACTTCCGGGCGCCTTGATCACGTCAGAGCGAGGCCTGCGACTGCGCAGAGCTGCCGGTCGGACGGGAACCGCGGGTGGGATTGAAACGCTGAGCTGCAAATTGTTTGCGATCTCTCTCTTTTTTTTTTTTTTGGTTTTCGTCTTTTTTATTTTGCCGAAATAAAGTCACTCGAGGATTTCTGGGCTTGAGGTCCCAGGTTGCGCGGACCGATGTGGCGACTGGCTGTGCAGAGTTGAAGATTTTGCTCAGAGAGCCAAGGAGCATTGAAGTGGAAGCCAGCCCCACTCCGTCACGGTCATGATTTTAGGGAACCTGAGCGGGTGAAAAGGGGTAGGAGTTGGGCGGCCCAGGATGTTGTTTTGATCAGAGATTGGCGGGCCTTGGAGACTGGAGTGCCACGGAACACAGCTGGGACGTTCTGCTTCTTATCAAGAACGTGAAGACAGGAGGAACTCTAACTGGGGAAAATGTGAAGGGAGGAGGGAGAAACGAGTGGTCTCTGGAAAATCTGAGGAGTAGCCTGGCATTGTGGGTTTGTGCCAAAACATTTTTATTAAAGTGTCCTAGACGTGACTCAAAACTAGGCCCCTTTCTCTTCAGTGACTCGGATCCCAGTTTCTGTCAATATCTCTTGTTGCACAACTTGAAATACGGGATGTGAAGCAAGACAAAAAAAAAAAAAAAAAAAAAAAAAGTTCAACCTCTGAAAGAAAAAGTTGAACATTATGAAAATCCATCACTTTGAAAGAACTGAAGTGAAAATCTTTTCAGTATTGAGGAATATGGCTGTGGTTCGCTAATTTTTATTACTATATAATATTTCATTGTAGGTATATATCACAATTTATTTGAGTGGAGGAACATTTGGACCAGCTCCTTGCTTCAGCAGCTGTCTTGTTGTAAACAAACAAGAAAATGCTTCATGTTCGTATGCAAGAATTTCTTCAGGGACCACACTTGGAAGTAGAATTCTTGGGTGGTTACTGTCCAGTTTATTAGACAATGTTCAGATGTTTTCCAGAGGAACCCATTTACATGATTCTTTTTTCCATCAATTCTTGGTATCACCAGACTTTAAATGTTTGTCAGTCTGAGCCATGTGTGGTGGCTCAGGTCTTTCATTCCAGCTACTCGGGAGACTGAGGCAGGAGAATCTTGTTTGAGGCCAGCATGGGCAACATAGCAAGACCCTGTTTAAAAAAAGAAAGACACAAAAAAGGAAAGCCATATAAATGTGTACCTATCTGGTTGATATAAATTGGTAGTTTGTGATTTTATTTTCCCTGATTTCTATTTAGGTTGAACATCTTGTCATATGTTGAGTGGTCATCCATGTTTCTCTTCTATGAAATACCCATTAACTTTCCCGATTTTTCTTTGTGTTTCTTATTGATTAGTAAGCATTCCTTATTTTTCTGGACATTCATTATCAGTTGGGCATTTAGCTGATAAATATCTTCCCTCCCTTTTGACTTGCTTTTACACTTTATGAAATCTTTCAGAGCACAGTTCTTTATTTTAATGTATTAAATATACCAATAATTTTATTTAATGGTATTTTATATCCGTGTCTTTTTAAAATATTTTTTTCTGCTCAAGGTTATACATTCTTTTGTATCTTCCTCTGAAAGTCATAAGTTGTTTATTTCACATTTACAGCCCCATGAATGTAGAATTGATTTCTGTGTATTGTGTTATAGAGACCAAGTTTTATTTTCCATTTGGATAATAAATTATCCTAACACTATTTCCTAATTGATCTGCACTGCTACTTCTGCCATATATCAAATTTCTATATACATGAGTCTGTTTCTGGACTTACTCATGCTCTCCCCCACAAAAAAACACTTATTCTTCAAAAATGTCTTTTTTATATTCTTGGCCCTTTAATCTTCCATGCAAGTTTTAGAATCCTATTCACGTTTTTCAAAAAATTTCATTTGCATATTTATTGCAAGTGTATTGAATTTATAGGTAAATTTGAGATATATAGTTTTCCACTTCACAAACAGGGTATATGAACATGATTTTCAAAAGGGTTTATAATTTTTCTCCATAAATATTATATACATATGCATATGTATTTTAAATTTTATTATTGTTATTTTTTGGTGCCAGGGATTGAACCCAGAGGCACTTAACCACTGAGCCAGATCCCAGTATTTTTTATGTTTTGAGACAGGGTCTTACTTAGTTGCTAAGAGCCTTGCTGAATTGCTGAGGCTGGCTTTAAACTTGCAATCCTCCTGCCTCAGCCTCCTGAGCTGCTGGGATTACAGATGCATGTGACCATGCCTGGTTCCATTAATATTTTGAATATATTTATGATTTAATCTAGTACTTCTGTTACCCTTATAAATTCAAATTAATTATGTTCATAAACATTTGTGACTAATGGATAGAAGTATTAAGTGATTTTTACATAGTAACCTTATACTGAGCAATCCTGATAAACTTTACTATTAATTCTGTAGTAGGATTATTAATTCTATTTGTATATTTACATATTTATTTCCACTTATTTTTAGTTTTTAATTCTATTTTAAATTTCTTTTGTTTCTAGACTGAAACTCATCTACAAATAATTTATATCTTTTTAATCCTCAAATCTTTAAATCTTTAATTTTTTTCTTATCTTGCTGAACTCTGGGAACTGTCTAGGGAACTATTGAATAGAGGTAATAGTACCAGGCATTCTTTCTTGCTACTTTTTTTTTTTAAAGGAAATGATTTGTTTTTCGACAGTATTAGACATTGAACACAGGAACCAGGGACACCCTACCACTGAGCTACATCTCCAGCCCTTTTTATTATTATTATTTGGTACCGGGGATTGAACTCAGGGGCACTCGACCACTGGGCCACATCCCTAGCCCTTTTTTGTATTTTATTAGAGACAGGGTCTCACTGAGTTGCTAAGTACCTCATCATTGCTGAGGCTGGCTTTAAACTCGCAATCCTCCTGCCTCAGCCTCCCAAGTGCTGGCATTACAGGCGTGCACCACCACGCCTGGCTAAGCCCTTCCTATTCTTTGAGACAGGGACTTGCTAAATTGTCCAGGCTAGTCTCCAACTTGGAATTCTGCCTTAGCCTCCCAAGTAGCTGGGATTACAAGTGTGTACCACTGTGCCTGGCAAAGGAAATGATTTTAATGATAAACTTTCAAGTATGGTTTTTGTTGTAGGGTTTTTTTTTTTTTTTCCTTCCTTTTTGGTACCAGGGACTGAACCCAGGGGCACTCAACCACTGAGCCACATTCCCAGCCCTTTTTTTGTATTTTATTAGAGACAGGGTCTCACTGAGTTGCTAAGTGCCTCGCCATTGCTGAGGCTGGCATTGAACTCACAATCCTCTTGCCTCAGTCTCCCAAGTGCTGGGATTACAGGTGTGCGCCATTGCACCCGGCTTGTATGTTTTTGATAGCTGTCTTTACCAAAGTTCTTTTTATAAATCAGATGCTGAATTATATAGCAAATGTTCATGGTCAATGGCTTTCATCAGTTTAACAAAAGTCTATTCTGTTCTGGCTAACTGAGAATTATTGTCATGATAGATGTTGAATTTTATCAAATACAATCTCTGCATCTATTAAGATGACTCAATCATATGTTTGAGTCAGTTTTGTTTTTGTTTTTTTTTTTTTTTTTTTTTTTTTTTTTTTTTTTTTTATATTATAATTAATAATTTTATTTTTAATTATTTTGCCTCTGGGACCAAAATATCTGACAAGAACAATTTTAGAGGAGGAAAAGTTTATTTAGGGCTCGCAATTTCAGAGGTCTCAGTCTATAGTGGGCTGGCTTCATTGCTCTGGGCCCCAAGTGAGGCAGAACATCATGGGAAAAGAGTGTGGTAGAGGAAAACAGTTCAGGACATGACCACCAGGAAGCAGAGAAAGAGAAAGCTGTGCTCGTCAGGGACAAAATATACACCCCAAAGGCATACCCCCAGTGACTTATCTCTTCCAGCCATACCCTGCATGTCTATGGTTACCAATCAGTTAATCCATTTACATGGATTAATGCACTGATTAGGTCAAGGCTGTCATAACCCAATTATTTTATCTCTGAGCTTTACTGCATTGTCTAACACATTAGCCTTTGAGGGACACCTTATATCTAAACCATAACACTAGTTTTTCTCTTTAATCAGATAATATGGTACATCATACTAATAAATTGGTTAATGGTAAGTCACCCTGGTATTCCTGTGATAGACCCATCATAATGTATTTTTTATTAATTGCTGGATTAAATTTGATAAATTTTATTTAAGATTTTTGGATCTATGTTCATGAGTGAATTTGATGTATACTATGTCATGGTCTTCTTGGTGTTGATGTCTTGATTAGGCCAGCCTTAGAAATGAGTTAGGAAGTGTTTCCTATTTATCTTTTCTCAGAGAAGAGTTTATAAAGGATTGAAATTACTTGTTTTGGGGCTGGTGTTGTGGCTCAGCGGTGGAGTGCTCGCATAGCATGTGCGCGACCTGGGTTCGATCCTCAGCACCACGTAAAGACAAATGCATTGTGTACAACTAAAGCAAATAAATAAACATTTTTTAAAAATTTCTTGTTTCCTTGAATATTTATTAAAACTTTCTTGGGAAACTGTAGTACTATTTAAAGTTTCCACTTTTCCTTATGAATCCCATTCCTTTATTGGTAAAAAAGGCTATTTAAATTCTACTTTTTCTTGGTCAATTTTTGGTAAGTTACATTTTTCTAAAATTTGTTTATGTAGGTTTTAAATTAATTGGCATATGTTTGTTCAAAATGTTCTTTTATTATCTTTTAATCATTTTTAAAATATTTATTTAGTTGTAGATGAACACACAGTATCTTTATTTATTTTTATGTGGTGCTGAGGATCGAACCCAGTTCCTCACATATGCGAGGCAAGCGCTTTTACCACTGAGCTACAGCCCCAGTCCCAATTCTATTGTTTTTAAAGTACAAATATGATTTGTTTTAGATTTCTTTTTGTTAATGGGCAAATTTTGCCAAATGTTTATCAATTTTATTAGTCTTCATAAAATGATCTTTTTTCTTATTGAACCTATGATAGTTTTTTCTATTTTAAACATTTTGTTTATTTCTTTCACTCTCTTTGCATTTATTCTATCATAACATCTTCATTTGACTGTTTAGCTTCTTAATTTTTAGACTTTTTTTGCATAGGCATTTCAGGATAAAATTTCCATATACGAAGCATTCCATAAGTTCATTATCCATCAGTATTAATGTATTAAATGTCCTAGTGATTTCTTTGAACTATAAATTATTTGGAAATGTTTTTAACAAAGATTTCAGATGTAAGGTGGGCTTTTTTTTTTTTTCAAAAAAAGTTATTGTTATTGATTTCTAATGTAAAGTTTATGACCAGAGAATATGATCTGTGTGACACTAGTTATTTGAAATTTGTTCAGACTTGTTTTATGGCCTAGATCAACACTGTTCAATAGAACTCTGCAATGAAGGAAATATTCTGTAATCTGCACTGTCCAGCATAGAAGCCACCAGCATACGGGGCTACTGAGAACCTGAAAGTAGTTGTGTAACTGAGGAACTGAGTTTTAAACTTTATCTGGTTTTAATTAATTTAATTTAAATTGCTACATGTGCCTTAGTCCCTGTGTTAGACAAGATGGCTTTAGATTCTCCTAGAACTCTAATTAGATATAGTTTAAACTTCTGAGTTAAGAAATTTTCCATTTCTTTGTTTCTTTGAGCTACATCCTGGCCAATGTCTTCAGATGTATTTTTCAACTTTCTGCTGCTTTCTTTGGCTGGGTAGAATTTTTTTTAATAGTTTGCCTATTCTGAAGGTAAAGGTCTTCAGGTAAACTGACTATATCTAGGGGACTTCATTTTGACTCTGCACCTTTCGTGGGGCCTGGATTTTCTTCACAGTTCCTGCATGGCCATTAACACCATGCTTTTCATACAAGCCGTGGACTGGGAGAAAATATTTGGAAATCACATATACAATAAAGGGCCCATAATATCCCACATATATAGAGAACTCTGTACTCAACAGTAAATCAATAAACAATGAAATTAGAAAAATTGATAAAAGACTTGAATAGTCATTTCATCAAAGAAGATTTAAAAAATGGCAAATAAGTACAGGAAAAGATGTTCACTGTCATTAGCCATTAGGGAAATGCATTTTAAAACCATTATGAGACCCTGCTACATACCTACTAGAATAGCTAAAATCAAAAGTACAGACAGTATCAAATGCTAGCAAGGAAGCAGAGCAACCCAATGTCTCATTCATTACTGGTGATCATATTAGATGACACAGCCACTCTAGATAACAGTTTGACAGTTTCTAGTTAAACATACTTATTTTACCACACAGAAATTACACTGCTGGTTATTTATCCTAGAAAAATAAAAACATGTTCACACAAAACTACACATGAATATCATAGTGATTTCATGTGTCAGTCAAAAACTGTACAGCCAAACAGTCTTCAGTGAGTGAATGGGGAACATTGATGCAATTGAACACTATTAAGCAATAAAAATAAATGCGCTATCAATCCATGCAACAACTTGGATGCATCTCAAGTGCATTTTGCTAAGTGAAAAAAGGCAACTTGAAAGTGTTGCATTCTGTCTGAATTCATGTACAAATTATTCCCTAAGTAAAAAATTATGGTGATAAACTTCAGATCTGTGATCATAAGTATTATGGGTGGGAAAAGGTATGACTATTAAGAAAAATAAAAGGTAGTTTCTTTGAGTTGAACACAGTTTCTACACGAATGTGATAAAATTTTCATAGAACTATACAACTGAAACCAAAAACAGTTCATTAAAACTGTCAAAATCCAAGCAGAGTGTGGTGGAGCACCTGTAATCCCAGAAGCTCGGAGGCTGATGCAGGAGGATCATGATTTCAAAAAGCCAGCCTTGGCAATTTAGGGAGACCCTATCTCTAAATAAAATATAAAAAAGGGCTGGGGATGTGGCTCAGTGGTAAAGTGCCCCTGGGTTCAATCCTTGGTACCAAACCCCCTCCTCCCTCCCAAAAAACTAATAAAATCTATATCTGAATTAATAGTATTGTACTAATGTCATTTTGGGGGGTTTCCCCACTATGTTAAGATTATGTAAGATATTATTGAAAAAAAGTGAATTCAGACAGACTGTAACACTTTCAAGTTGGCTTTTTTCACTTATGTAAGATATTATTCCAGAAACTATGGAAGAGTACACAGGAACATATTATTTTGAAACTTCTTTTGAGTCTTAAACTTTCAAAATAAAAAGATTGGGGCTGGGGTTGTAGCTTGGTGATAGAGTGCTTGCCTAGCACATGTGAGGCCCTGGGTTTGATCCTCAGCACCACATAAAGATAAATAAATAAAATAAAAGTGTTCAAAAAATAAAAAGAAGCCGGGCACGGTGGTGCATGCCTGTAATCCCAGCACTTGGGAGGCTGAGGGAGGATTTCGAGTTCAAAGCCAGCCTCAGCAATGGTGAGGCACTTAGCAACTCAGTGAGACCCTGTCTCTAATAAAATACAAAAAAGGGCTGGGGATGTGGCCCAGTGGTCGAGTGCCCCTGAAGTCAACCCCTGGTACCAAACAAAAACAAACAAACAAACAAAAAAAACAATCTGTGTGTATGTGTTTCTGTGTATACTATCATCCTTCAATATCCATGGGGAATTGGCTCAAAGACTCAAAAATCCTCAAATTCTGCAGATGCTCGAGTCACTTATGTAAAATGGTAAAGTAGTTGCATATAACCTGTGTACATCCTCTCATATACTTTGTGTGTGGGGGGGGCATTGGGGATTTAACCCAGGAGCACTCCTCTACCACTGAGCTACATCCCCAGCCCATTTATTTTATTTATTTATTTTTTGGTACCGGAGATTGCACTCAGGAACACTCGACTACTGGGCCACATCCCTAGCCCTTTTTCGTATTTTTAAATTAGAGACAGGGTCTCACTGAGTTGCTACGTGCCTCGCCATTGCTGAGGCTGGCTTTGAACTTGCAATCCTCCTGCCTCAGCCTTCCAAGTGCTGGGATTACAGGCATGCGCCACCACGCCTGGCTTCCCCAGCCCATTTAAAAAAAATTTTTTTAAATTGTTAATGGACCTTTTATTTTATTCATTTATTCATATGCAGTGCTGAGAATTGAATCCAGTGCCTCACACATGCTAGGCAAGTGCTCTACCACTAGGCCACAACCCCGGCCCCCCAGCCCATTTTATTTTATTTTATTTTATTTTGTGGTACCGGGGACTGAACTCAGGGGCACTCGACCACTGGGTCATATCCCCAGACCTGTTTTTGTATTTTATTAGAAGCAGGGTCTCACTGAGTTACTAAGTGCCTCGCCATTGCTGAGGCTGGCTTTGAACTCGCGATCCTCCTGCCTCAGCCTCCCAAAGTGCTGGGATTACAGGCGTGCGCCACCGCGCCCGGCAGCCCATTTTATTTTTGAAATAAAGTCTCACTAAGTTATCAAGGTTGGCCTTGAACTTGTGATTCTCCTGCCTTAGCCTCCTGGGATTATAGGTGTATGCCACAGCACCCCAGCTCACTCCCATATACTTTAAATCATCTCTAGATTATTTATAATACCTAGTACAATGTAAATATTATGTAAATAGTTGTTGTACTATATTATTTGGAGAATGATGACTATTAAAAAGTCTGTGTTTATTCAAAATGAACAGTTTTTTCCTGAATATTTTTGTGTGTTGTTCTTTGAGTTCATGAATGCAAAAACCTGTGGATGCAGAAGGCCAACTCTATACACATATGTTTGTATTATGTAACCCCGGAAAGTGAATATTTTCCCTGTTCTTCAAGCAACCATTACATAAATTCTTCACTTAGCTCTCTTTGGATTCCTGGTTTCATTCAATGTCCAGATTCTTAGTGTTTCAAAGTAGTCTAAACACTTATACTGTTTTACTTACTTTCTTGCTAGCTTAGCCACATCTTATCCAGCGTTTGTGTTTTGTAGCTGATATTTGGTGGGACTATCTTATCTGCAGTATTGGAGAAAATAATATATTCTGTAGCAAAGAAGAATAGAGGACTGAAAAGGATAATAAAACAAATGCTACCTAAGCTGTGTGCAGTGAACAAGCTGAGTCCTAACAAGGTCAGCTTAGTCAGTAAAATGGTTTTTTAATCAATACATGATTCTTTATATCATGTGGGAAGAGCATGAGCTTGGATGTTAGCCAGGCAACCTAGATTTAGACTCTTAACTATACAATTTTTTTTTAACCAGTTAGCTGCATCAGTCAATGTAGGTTCAGTTTGCTGTGGGTAATAAATGACCTCCAAGTCTCTGTGGCTCATCACAACAATGGTCTGTTCCTGGCTCACCTTCCATGCCTGCATCTCTGCTCCTGTGGATTGGCTCAGGGATCCAGGCTAAGGAGCAGCCTCTGTCCTTTTTCTTCCCTTGCTTCCTCAATTTCCTGATCTGTAACTAACCTCTTTGCACACTAGTCGCATCCTTGGCTTCCCAGCCCCCATGCCACTGCCTCCACAGCCCCTTCTGCCACAGAAGGGAGGGGAGGCTGTCAAATAGTTTATTGATGGATTATCCAGGAAGGGAGGGAGGAAAGAAGGAGGACATGAAGGATGATATGAAGGAAAAGAAGGATGGGATGGTGAGATGGTGATAATGCACTTAGAACAATGCATGAAGACTCAATGATTCCAAGCCAGTTCATCCACAAGGACAGGAGATGGGCCTCCATTTGGTTCTTTTGGGCAAAATAGTGACCATAAACAGCACCCCGAATCCAGAAATTAAGATTTCCTAAACAATTCTCAGAAGGCCATTCCTGGCAGCACTTAATCCCGAGGAAGCAGAGAAGACTGGAACAAACTCCAGATGCCCTGCAGGGAGCAGGTGCTTTGTTATGGAGGGCAGTGCTGCCGGAGAGAAATGACTCCTTAGGCTTTCCATATATTGTCCCAAATGGTGTCCTCGCAAAAGTAAACAGGGTGCCATGTAGATTAATGGGCTACAGAGTAAGAATGTTCAGGGCACGTTTCTGCTCCTACGAGGTAGGAAGGGCTGGCAAGCCCACATCCCCGAGCTCTTCAGGCTCTTACTCCCAGACTCCTAGAGGCATATGGGCCTGGGCAGCACAGTCATGGCCAAGCTCCTTTCGGGTTCCCCTGAGTTTTATTTGAAAGAAAAAAGTGTTTATCGGAAATTCAAATTTAACTTCGTGTTCTGTAATTTGCCTAGAAACCTTTGTTCTTTGTGTTCTTGGTCATTTCTGATCTGGAATCAAGTACCAGATGCCCCTCAAACCTCCATAAGACTCTGAATGGATTGTATCCCATACATTGCTTTTCCTTCTCTGCTTCTTCTGCCTGCTGAGTGACTTATGTAGCCAGCCTGGGATCATTAGAGTGTCCCTAAGCCTTTCCTTTTATCTCTGTAAGTGTTCTTCTTGTTGGAGTTGTTGTCCTCTAACACTTCAATGGGTGGTTCTCAAAGCATGGTCCCAAGTTGAGTGTGATGGCACATACCTATAATCCTAGTGACTGGGGAAGCTGAAGCAGGAGGATGGCAAGTTCAAGGCCAGCCTGGGCAATTTAGCCAGACCACAATGTCTACAAACTGGACAGAAGTACAAATTTGAAAATCTGCATATTAATAAGCTCCCAGAAGATGCTAATGCCTCTTTGGTCTGTGGACTCCATGTTCTGTAGCAAAAATCTATCCTACAGCTTCTTAGATCATCAGAATCAGCACCACCTGGAAGGCAGCTTGATAGAAATACAAACTTGATAGAAATACAAAATAAGTCTTGGTCTACTCCAGACTTACTAAATCTGAAATTCTGGGGAGAAGCCCTGCAGTATGAGCTTTAACAAGTCTTCCGGGCGATTCTGATGTGAACTGAAGTTTGAGAACTGCTGACCTAGTGAACGAGGGTGGGGAATAAAAAGCCTGAGAGGGGCGGGCACTGATAGCCCCTGTAGAGACAAAGTAATGAACTGTCTGTGGGAGTAAGACAGTAATGAAGAAAGATCAGGTTTAGTCCCATTTATGTTCCAATTATGAGCAGGCATAACTGTTACATTGATTTTTTTTCTTTTCTTTTTTTCCCAAAGCTTGAATCCAGGTTCTCAGTATGCTAGGCAAGTGCTCTACCACTGAACCACATCCCCAGCCTCTGAAACTTTTAAAAGAGTTGTTATAACTTTGAATCTTGCATGTATTATCTTTTAAAAATATTTAAAAAAAATTTTTTGTAGTTGTAGATGGACAACTTACCTTTATTTTATTTGTTTCATTTTTATGTGGTGCTAAGGACAGAACCCAGTACCTCACCTGTGCTAGGCAAGTGCTCTGCCATTGAGCTACAGCCCCAGCCTGCATGTATTAGCTTTTTAAAATCTTATTTATTTCCCATATCATTGCAAGTAGTAGAAATTCATAGAACATTTTAAGACTTGCATGCACACTGTAGAGCTGAAAGAAAGGAAATATAAAACTGTGGCCCTTTCCTTGAAGGGCCTAGCTGGGCCTTGGATGGGGATGGGGATTGCAGGTGGTACAGGGGCCAGAGAATCAGGTGGGAGGCACCGGAGCATCTGGGGCTAGAAAAGGATGGGGAAAGGGCTTTGGGAGGTGCTGAAGCTGGTAAAAGTGAAAGTCCATGTTTGCTCCACCTCACAAGTGTCCTAGACTCCAGTCGTGGGCAAGTGGCTGGTCCAAACTGGTCTCCCGGCCCCAACTATGTCTTTTTTTAGGCTACAGCTCCCATTAAATCAGTCCACTCTCCTTTCTCTCCTCCTCCATGGAGGCCTTTCCTTGGTACCACGCAGTAGCTCTGGCTCCTCCTCTGTGCTGGGTCACTCCTGTCTTATGCTTTTATTTGTGCTGTCTTGATGGCTCAGAACAAAGGCTCCGGTTATGGTTATCTGCTTACTTACTATATTCATCCACTGGGGTGAAGATTCCATTCCCTCACTAGCAGTCAGTTAGTTCAGTGCATGTTATTCACCTCAACAAGAGAGGCAGAGTGGAAATGAACACCTGGCCTCTGTCTTTTGGCATCATCACCAGTGGAAACAGTCACCTGCAAGGAAACCTGTTAAGTAAGTAAGAAGGACCATCACCCTGACTTCCCAGGCTCAGTTCTCCTGATCTGGCTGATGAGTTCTAGCTCTTTTCACATAGGTGCCTGATCTATCTATCATCTATCTATCTACCTGTCATCTACCTATCTATATCAAACCCAGAGCCTCACACATGCTAGGCAAGTGCTCTATCACTGAGCTACATCCTCAGCCCTTATATAATTTTATTTGAGACAAGGTCTTGCTAAATTGCTCATGTTGTCCTCCAACTTGCTATCCTCTGGCCTCAGCCTCCTGAGTAGCTGGGATTACAGCACTCAGGTAGGTGTCTGATATTCTTTAAAAAGTGTGTATTAGCCAGGCGTGGTGGCGCACGCCTGTAATCCCAGCACTTTGGGAGGCTGAGGCAGGAGAATTGCGAGTTCAAAGCCAGCCTCAGCAATGGCGAGGCACTTAGCAACTCAGTAAGACCCTGTCTCTAAATAAAATACAAAAAAGGGCTGGGGATGTGACCCAGTGGTCAAGTGCCCCTGAGTTCAATCCCCGGTACCACACACACACACACAAAAAGTGTGTATTATGGGCTGGGGTTTTGGCTCAGCGGTAGAGACTTGCCTAGTGTATGCAAGGTTCTGGGTTTAATCTTCAGCACAGAAAAATAAAAGTGGATTGTTTTTCTAAGGAGGTGGTGAGAAGGGCCTGGTTCCCCCACCTCCTCTGTAACTTACATAGGGTAACGGACAGGTGAGTAATTGCCCACACAACATTCCCATAGTGCTCAATGAGCACAAATATTCTTGTGCTCTTAGGAGAGGAAATGTTGGTTTTGAAGACTGTTCAGGGCTGAGCAGGGGCTCTGTAGTGTATAGAGTTTGGGATCTGTAGAAAGTGCAGGAGCCCTGTTTGGGGAGAGGGCTTGAATTGCAGTTGACTATGAGCCATGGAGATTTGGACATTGTCGCCTTCCGTAGTCTCACGGGACTTGGCCCGGGATCTCGAGTGACTTGGCCGAGATTGTTGATCGGGTCAGCGCCATTTTGGTGGTGTGTGCGGCGCGTGTTAGTCGTTGTTAGAGCCAGAGAGAAAAGTTATCAGAATAAAAAGCTGTTTGTCTCCAGTTTGCCTCAGAACTTCTTCCCGCGGCTTCGTTGCTCCAAGCGGCCATCGCTTCAGACAGCAACAGAAAGTACCTTCACAATTAAAAATTGCATTGCATCTGTGTTTAAGTAAAACCCTTTTAAACCCCTAGACTTGTGCAACCACTAACACTTAAATACAAAACACTTCCATACACTGGCAAATGTTATGACATGAGTAGAAAGGGTCAGGAGAGGGTATGTTCAAACTTTCAAACACCATTGACACTTGGCTTCTGTGGCTTCTGTGGCTTCTTGTGAGCCTGGCACAGGGGTCACTTGGATGCTAGGAAGTGCTGTACAATAGCTCCGAGAACATTTCCTGCCGAAGTGCAAACATTTTCTGTACGAAAGAGGAGGAACCTGCTATTCTGCTTCCATCTGATGTAAGTGCTTTTATTAACCTGTGAGCAGAATCGGTTTAGTCTAGGTGACACAATGACACATTTCAAACAAAAAAAATGCCATTAAAAAGTTGATTGATTTTGATACCATGGCAAGGACTAATTTTTCTAGTGTATTTTGTCCTACACATCTAGCACTTAGCAGTTGCTTGGTAAATATTTGCCATGTGAATGAATGAAATAACAAACCCTCCCACAAGGCTGACAGCTCTCCTAACAAAAATGGTTTGGCCTGCAGAAGGGAAAGGGGCTTAGAAAAGTTGCTGGAATGCCAGCACATATCTCAGTCAGGGTGGAGAGAGTGGTCAGGGGACAGCTTCCATGACATGCCCAGGGAGGAGAGGGAGGCCCAGGACACTAATCCACAACTTCATTGTCTCTTGCCCACGTCCCACACAGGCGGTGGAATCTGGGTTTCCTCTGTATGTAAATGGGCTGGCTGCGAAATAAAGCTAAGAAAGAGATCTTAGGGATCGAGCTTCCACACTAGAAAGAGAGAGCAAGAGCCCATGTTTGCTTTATTTATATGGAGAAACATCAAAGGTTTTCCATAGAATGTTCTTTCGCCAAATAAGGTAGGAGGTGGGCTGTCCAGTTTCCAATGGGTTATACCCCACTCTGAAGCTACTAGAGTGGTCTTCCTAGCAGAGTGAAGACAGAGGTTCATGGGCATTGTGCAATCCATTGAGTGTGAGGAGCCACAAAATAGTTCGCAATGACAAACCTAAATCTTCCTGGCTCAAGGCGGAGTGAAGACACTCAAATAAGCTCAAATAATTTACAGGTGGTTCCCACAATTGTCCCTCTCCAGTGACCCTTGACTTGACTGCACTGGGTCTTCCCAATACCCTCCTTTTATTGACAGTTATCAGTGCAAGAACAGACCCTCTGTCAGGGTGAGGAACAATTTTAGATCTCAGAATAACTTTTCTCAAACATTTTTGACCATGACCTACAGTGAAGATATGTTTTATTTTGTGAACCAGGAAAGAAACCAACCAACATGTGACGCACTGATACATTCTATTCTGTTCTTATCCACCCTGTTGTATTGCAGAAAAAGTGACCATTACAATGACTTCAAAGTTCGTGAATAGGCTAAAACCAGACAGGAACCCTGCAGGAAAGATGGGCTTCCGGTTCTCCTGGATAGGGACTCTGCAGTGAAGGTAAAGGTGACCCTCCCCATACCCATACCTGGGACCATACTTAGGTCCCAGAAGAATGTGATGTAAATCACCACTTTCTAGAATTTGAGCAAGAAAGCTTAAAGGAGAAAGAAGTCTTTGCTTCAATAGCTACGATATTCTTTGCTTATCTGTAAGGTTCTTCACTGTGATCTCTCCTGGGGAGAAGTCAGCTTTTGGCTACTCCAGAGAGGGACTCCTGTGAGCAGAGAGCTCCAGCTCATCCTGACTCAGCGCTATCATGCAGACACAGTGGTAGCGGCACAGGCTGGCTCTCTGCATTGAGATCCCAAATTCCAAGGCTGGCTCCCCAAATACTATGCCTCATTCTGTGAGGTTTCAACAGTGTTCCTGGAAAGGAAGGTGGGGAGTTGGTTCTGTGATAAAATAAGTGAAGGAGGCTTTGTAGCTCAGTGGTAGAGCCCTTGCCTCACATGTATGAGGCACTGGGTTCCATTCTCAGCACCACATAAAAATAAATATACAAAAAGATGTTGTCCATCCATTTACAACTAAAAAATAATAAATAAATAAATAAATAAATAAAATAAAGGAAATCCTGAGTGAGACAACAACTTCTTAGTCTTTTTTTTCTTGATACTGGGGATTGAACTCAGGGGTACTTGACCACTGGGCCACATCCCCAGCCCTTTTTTTGTATTTTATTAGAGACAGGGTCTCACTGAGTTGCTAAGTGCCTCGCCATTGCTGAGGCTGGCTTTGAACTCACAATCCTCCTGCCTCAGCCTCCCAAGTGCTGAGATTACAGTCATGCGCCACCACTCCTGGCTCAATCTTTGACTCATTATGTCATATTGTCACTTGGGGAGTGTTGGTGGAAGGGTTGCTTCTTCACTAGCTGGGGTCAAAGGCAGGTAAGAGACTTTACTCCTGCACACACTGAGGACAGGCCATGGAGTCAGGATGCTGAGCCTGTGTTTGGCTAATAAAATGAAAAAGCAACAGAACTTTGTCAGCACGTCAAGAAGACCCTGGTTGTTGATGTATTCATCATTTGTAGTCATAACTATTCAAAACAGACCATAATGGTTTGTGACCTGAAGTAATTTAGAAATGGAAGCTGTGGCTGCCCAAACTGTGATCTGTGAAGCGGAGTCCCCAAGTTAGTGAGTAAACTGAGCTAACTCTCCAGCTTCTGAATCCCACTGTGACCTTACTTCTGTTTGTCACTGTAACTGATGAAGTTCAGCATTTGACATTCTTTTGATATTTGTGGATTTGAAGGTTCATGAACATCTCAACACAAATTCTTAATAAGTATCAACAATCTACTGTAACTTACGGATGAACTTTATCAACCCCCAAAGGAACCCAAGTACATTTGCGCAAGTCAGGCTTTGCCCACCTCCAGGGCGCGCCATTCGTACAGACTGAGGCTGAACGAGACCCTCTCTGGTTGTGTTATACAGCAGCAGCCTTCTGAAAACACATTTATGTATTTATTTATTTTGGTACTGGGAATTGAACCCAGGGGTACTTAACCACTGAGCCACAAGTCCCCCACTTTATGTTTAAATATTTATTTGTTTTAGTTGTACACAATGCCTTCACTTTTACATGGCGCTGAGGTTCGAACCTGGGCAGCTGCACGTGCCAGGTGAGCGCTCTACCTCTGAGCCACAACCCAGCCCACACATGAGTCCCTTTTTAATATTTTATTTAGAGACAGGGTCTTGCTGAGTTGCTTAGGGCCTTGCTAAATTGCTGAGGCTGGCTTTGAACTTGTGATCCTCCTGCCTCAGCCTCCCGAGCTGCTGGGAACATTTATGTTTTAAACTGTAAAACACAAAACAAAGTTCCAGAATTGTTGGTTAGAATGTCCAGTGCATTCCCTTTCACACAGTGACCTGTGTTTTTTGGTTTTTTTTTTTTTTTTTTTTGGTACTGGGGATTGAACTCAGCGGCACTAGACCACTGAGCCACATCCCCAGCCCTCTTTTGTATTTTATTAGAGACAGGGTCTCACTGAGTTGCTAAGTGCTCAACAATCTACTGTTAACTTACGGATGAACTTTATCAACCCCCAAAGGAACCCAAGTACATTTGCGCAAGTCAGGCTTTGCCCCACCTCCAGGGCGCGCCATTCGTACAGACTGAGGCTGAACGAGACCCTCTCTGGTTGTGTTATACAGCAGCAGCCTTCTGAAAACACATTTATGTATTTATTTATTTTGGTACTGGGAATTGAACCCAGGGGTACTTAACCACTGAGCCACAAGTCCCCCACTTTATGTTTAAATATTTATTTGTTTTAGTTGTACACAATGCCTTCACTTTTACATGGCGCTGAGGTTCGAACCTGGGCAGCTGCACGTGCCAGGTGAGCGCTCTACCTCTGAGCCACAACCCAGCCCACACATGAGTCCCTTTTTAATATTTTATTTAGAGACAGGGTCTTGCTGAGTTGCTTAGGGCCTTGCTAAATTGCTGAGGCTGGCTTTGAACTTGTGATCCTCCTGCCTCAGCCTCCCGAGCTGCTGGGAACATTTATGTTTTAAACTGTAAAACACAAAACAAAGTTCCAGAATTGTTGGTTAGAATGTCCAGTGCATTCCTTTCACACAGTGACCTGTGTTTTTTGGTTTTTTTTTTTTTTTTTTTTTTTGGTACTGGGGGGATTGAACTCAGCGGCACTAGACCACTGAGCCACATCCCCAGCCCTCTTTTGTATTTTATTAGAGACAGGGTCTCAAGTGCCTCGCCATTGCTGAGGCTGGCTTTGAACTCGCGATCCTCCTGCCTCAGCCTCCCAAAGTGCTGGGATTACAGGCGTGCGCCACCGCGCCCGGCGACCTGTGTGTTTTTCAGCAATTACAATCTCATTGAGGGTGGATGAGTATTTTAAAATCTGGATTCAAACTCAAGTCCCCCCAGTTCCTGTCTGGGAAATCTGAGAGTCAGTTCTGTCACTAGTAAAACAGGAATGATGATAATTCTTATCCAAATAGGCAGAGGCAAGGAAAGGTAGATTAAAGTTCTTTTCAAAGCTCATCAGTGGTCACCTCAGAAGGCCAAGCTCTCTGTGCCCAACTTTGCTACTTCAAGGCTAGAGGCACTAGTACAACCCCACAGGCAGTGCCAGGGAGAAGTGGGTTGCAATGGTTTTATTCATAGCAGTTCTCTAAGAGCAGATTGAGCCAAAACTTTATTTGTTCCCAATCTGTCGAGAGGTGGGACTCCTGAACATTGAAGTCTACCTGGAATTCTTACTTCTAAAAGTTTTTGCTGCCATACATAGGCATTAAATGATTTATTAGATCCAAACTCATCATCCTGTTTCCTTGTATATGTATATTTATATTCCAAACAGAACAAAATGCAGAGGTGACAATTTTTTAGGCAGCTTTGCTCTGTATCACTTAACTATAAAATGAGCGATCTTATTCCCAGAGTAGAATGAATGAAGACTTAGAAAACCTCTCCAGATGCACTTTAGATGTGGGATTTCATGATGCTAAAGTGAATACAGATACCTGAAAGGAAAGGAAAACTATAATAACTTGTACAGATACACTTTCTACCTTGGTTTTTTTTTTTTTTTTTTTTTTTTTTTTGGTACTGGGGATTGAACTCAGGGGCCCTTGACCACTGGGCCACATCCCCAGCCCTTTTTTTTGTATTTTATTAGAGACAGGGTCTCACTCACTGAGTTGCTAAGTGCCTCGCCATTGCTGAGGCTGGCTTTGAACTCGCGATCCTCCTGCCTCAGCCTCCCAAGTGCTGGGATTACAGGCGTGCGCCACCGTGCCCGGCTTATACCTTGGTTTTTAAAAAATCATGCCAACAGTTTCTAACCAGCTTGCAAAATTTTCAACAACTCTCATTCTTAAACAGCATTCATACCCCACTTTCTGTCTTTATTTTTCTACAGACCTGTTGTCCCCAAAGTCCTGTAATTGTCTCAGCTGTGCTGGTTAGGCCACTGTCTTTGTGTTAGCACTGGTCTCTGTGTAGCCAACTGTATCTCCTCCAGGGTCCCCCCCAGTGTCCCTGCTTCTGCAGAAACCTCTTGGTTTGGACTGTTTTGAAAGCAGCAGTTTGCGGGCGGCTGCTCTGTACTTCTTGGAAATGAGGTTGTAGAGGATTGGGTTGATGGATGCGCTCAGATAGAATAGTTGCAGGGCGACAATGTTGAAGTACTGAGAGAAGTACATCATCCGGGAATCTTCGGTGTTTATGTAAATGATTCTGCCAACGTGGAAAGGCAACCAGCAAACTACAAATGCCAGAACCACCACCACTGCAAAACAAGACACAGGCGCTGTAATTAGTAAAAGCATTCAAAAATCAAATACACCCCCCCCTGCCAGAAAAAAAAAAACCCCACCTGCAGTAATATAACAGCAAAATAAATCAGACAGAACTTTTACCTAGCAAAATCTCCATGCCAGGACAAAAACCAACCAGGCATTTAACTGCATCGATATTTGCTTTAAAACTTCATGTTAGGCTCATATATGTGTTATCAAGACTGGACATAAGCCATAAAGAACAATTGCTCCTAACAAGCTGCTTTGGCAGCCTTCGTTTCATAAACCCGCTTCAGAGGCACATTATCTTGGGACGGGGGGGGGGGGGGGGTGCGGTAATCTGCAACAGGTCTGCGCATCTTGGACTTTTTGATATGGGCATGGTTCACCTTAGTATTTGGGATAACTTAACACTAAATGAAATTTTAGTTTAATGCAATCTGCCCATCTTCTCAAGGTTACTGTGATTAATACACAACTGCGGTATCTAACAGAGGCGGGCAGGTGGATTAAGAGTCCCAGTTACTGATCCTGGATCTCAGCAGCATTGGGAAATCATTGCTGTTGACTAGATCAGGACCCTGGGGTTCCTCAGAACCCTAGGGGACAAGAGATGGTTTTCTCTGGAGAGGGGCAGTATAGGAAGGTACAGGAGGGCGAGCAGTTAGCCTGTTCTCACTGGCGGTGCTGATCAAGGACTGGCGTGTTTGGAAGAGAGGTGGCAGGACTTACGCAGGACGCGGACTGTCTGCCGGTGGCTCCTCTCTCGCCCCAAGGCAGCAGGGCCTTGCAGCGGATCCCGGTTCTTCCAGAGCTCTCGCCCGATGAGCCCATAGAGGACACTGAGGCACAGGAAGGGCAGGAAGAAGTAGGCAGTGGTGACCCACAGCATGACGCGCAAGGTACCCAACTGTGCGCGGCTTGGCCTGCACTCGCGGCTAAACAGCGCCGCGGCCGCCGCAGCCTCAGGTCCCGATAGCGGGGACGACGGTGGCGCCCGCGAGGGCAAGAGGGGCGGCGGCACGTTGGCCAAGAAGGTGTGTTGCGCAGTGCCGTTAAGGTCCACAATCGGGTAGATGCTGGGGTCCTGCTCGACGTCCACCAGAAAAAAGAAGGGTCCTGCGGAGAGCAGGGCTACCGCCCAGAGGGCAGCGATGAGCGCGCGGACGCGGCGCCGAGTGATGAGAACGCGGGCGCGCAGCGGGCGACAGATGGCCAGGTAGCGCTCGACGCTGAGTGCCGTCATGTGCAGCAGCGTGGCGTAGGTGCAGCCCTCGCCCAAGTACAGGGACAGGCGGCAGAGCAGCGACCCGAACACCCAGGGCCGCGAGCGCCAGAGGCGGTACAGGTCGAAGGGGAGCCCGAGGAGGATGAGCAGGTCGGACACGGCCATGCTGCCCAGGTACAAGTTGGTGGTGGTCCGCATGTCCCGGTAGCGCCCGATCAGCAGCACGGTCACCACGTTCCCGCTCACCCCGACGGCGAACAGGCCCAGGCACACGGCGGTCACCGGCACCAGGGCCTTCAGCGGGAAGGCGGAGCAGCGGCGCTCGTCGCACGGCGGCAGCGAGGCCCACGGCGGCTCCCGCGCGCCCTCGGGGCCATCGCTGCCGTTCCAGGGGCTACCCATTGGAGCACCGCGCGGCCGCTCAGCCCGGGTGGACGGAGTCCGGTGCGTGGCTCCCCGCCGGGAGCGCTTCTTTTCCCTGCCTTCCGCAGCAGGCGCGCCCGGCCCGACGGCGGAGCGCTGCGACGCGGAGCCCAATGGAACCCTGGCGGGTACCGCCGAGCCCTGCAGCTCCAAGCGCGGAACGCGGCTCTGAGGGGCTCGCTGCAGGGCGCTCGGGAGCCCGCGGCGCTCAGTCTCCGCCCCGCGGCCGTCGCCCGCCTGGGTACCCGCTCCCCCGCGCTCTCCCAGCCCGTGGGTATACCAGGGCGCTTCCCCGGCGGCCAATTGGAACACGCGGCGGCCGCAGTGCAGGAGCCCTACCCACCCTACCCACTCCCGATAAGCGGTTTCTTAACCTTAGAGAAGTTGGTATTGGACCCAGCGCAGTGCGGGCGCTTTTTGTCAGTCAAGAACACAGGGGGGGCGGGGGGTTGTGGCTCAGCTGTAGAGCGCTCCCCTAGCACGTGCGCGGCCCGGGTTCGTTCCTCAGCACCACGTAAATATAAAATGCGTTGCATTGTGTACAACTAAAGGAAAAAAAAAAAAAAAAAGAACACAGGGGACTTTCTGAGGGATCTCTGCTTTTATCCAGGTGGGGAATGCTCCCAACGACCACTGGGAAGCCACACCCCTAAATAGAAGAGCGATCTAGACTAGAATTTAGAGCCACTCCCAGTGTAGTCCTAACTACCAAGTAATTGAGTTGCTGTGTGATCTTGGCCCAGTCTTGTCGTCGTCAAGGCCACTTCTCTGAATTCCAAGTGGTGGTGGAAGGAGCTGACTAAATAATTCTAAGGATCCCTGAAATCTACAAACACGGGCTCGGTTACTCATCATGAAGTGATGAGTGAGCTTAAATGTTGAAATGTATGCTTGAACGCTGTCACATGTGATGCGTTGTTTTTATGTACAGAGTGTTTTATAAATATAAAAAAACAGACTCTGCCAACACCTGAAACAACAGATATTCAGGAAATGGATGAAAATGACAATAGCTGACACTGAGTGCTTAGACTGTGCCTGACCCAGTGCTTTCAGTTTAATCCTCAGGCCTTGAGGAGCTTCTTTCCGGTGGACAAACTGGGTTTCCTATGAGATCAAACAGGCAAAGAGTTGGGACTGGGATTTGCAGAATGTCTAGCCTAACTCCTGAGTTTGCAAGCCTGAGGACCTGCCACACCGCCCGGCTCCAGCCCCTTAATCTCTCTCCCACTCTCTCTACCCTCACCCGAGCTTCCTATCCTGCTCTGGAGCTTCTGCCAACTCCTTTACGTGGATGAACGCATGTCTAGCATTTTTTTTTTTTCACCCATCTTGTTGTGGCTTAAAATTTTCAATCTTTTCTCCCAAGTTCCCTTCTCTTTTTTTGGATCTGCAACCTGGCTTCATTTTAGGAACTTGCTTCCCTTGCAAGTACTTTCTCACATGCAGAAACCATGGGCTTTGTGGACAAGAACAGTCACTTCCCTTGCCCTTGTTTTTTTTTCTTTTTCTTTTTTTTTTCCAGCTGTCCTAAAAACTAGCTTTGAGTCTGACTTCATCAGATTCCACCCTGTGCAGCCCCTACCCATCACTCATCCTCATGGCCTGAGGATTAGGTGCCTCATCTTCTCTCTCAAGCAGTACATCTGATAAAATACACACCAACCTGCATGTGCCTGGTCTTGGAGTTTGTTGACCCCCTTTCTATCAGTGATCGTATCTTGCACTCCGTCTCTGCCAGCCGCTCTGTGGGCATACCTCTTACATCTTACCATTACGAGGACCTGAGAGCCCTCCTCCATCTCCACTTCTGACCTCCATCTGCTCTCTATCCAGTTCACATTCCTTCCAGCCTCCAGTCCTGAAATCCTTCACTCCTCGGGGATCCTCCTGCCTTTTCCTTGTTCCTCACATGCCTGCCATCCTCACTCTCTTGCAACCTAAACTCCACAAGCAGCCACAATCATCCCAAAGACTCACCTCGATGGTTTTGCTCTTTTCTCCATTGTCATACCAGTCTACTCAACCAGAGCACAGCCAGCAGCCTGGCCCACACACACTCCCACTTAGCTGCTGAGTTGTTTCTTTGGAAATGCACAACCTCTAGCTTAGCTTTTCCTGCCATCAGAATACTTACCCTATCTCATTCAATTTCCTGCCCTTCAGACTCTGTTGATACATTCTCCTGTCTCCCTAAACCCCAACACCCACCCCATCCTAATGCTTGAGTGGAGATCATGCACTATGTATCTCTGAAAGAAAATTGAAGCAAATTGAAAATAAGCTTCCATACCCTCCTTCCCACTACCACACCCACACACTGTCTTCCTCCCTGGGCAAACGAATGAGTTGGTGGCACTTGTAGCTGGAGTCAGCTGAGCGTCTTAAGCACTCCATTGCCCTCCCCAAGGGCATTACTATCAATTCCCTCTTTCCTAGGTCATCAGATGTTTTCTCTTCTAGGTCATTTCTATGTTTTCAGCAAAACTCAAAAGAGTTGCTCTATCTACTGTCTTCACTTTCTCCCTCCCTCTTGCTTCCCCCTAGGCAGAGAAAATGTAATTTCTTCATGTATAGTTGATCTGATTTCCTCCAAGCTCTCAGCTCGAGAAAATGAATGATCTAGACTGAGCAAAGCATAATCCAGTTTGATCAGTTATACAGACCCTCTAGGTAGTATTCAGTTCTCAAATAAGGTCTTTCCCTAAGGTGACCCAAGTGTAATGGGAGGGAGGCCAGGCAGGCTTAAAGGTCCTCCTGTGGCTATCAGAGGGAGTGGCACCTAACTTTGTGCTGGTTCCTGGGGTACCCAGGCTGGCATTTGCTAGACTCCAGTTCTGCATTTCCTTCCTGCCTGGTCACCAACTGCTCTGCTAGCTGAGGTTTGGGGCTTGTGAACATGTGATCCTTTTCTTTGACTCAAGGGAATACTTGACCCTCATGGGCTGCCGAACCCTGAGGCTCTTTTTTGTCTTCTGTTTTGCTCCATGGTTTAACTGGCTATCCCAGCCTCTGCTGAAGGCTCCTTACTCCATTCCCCACCCATCGGGGAGGCTCCAAGGTGGACTGATTGGGTCCCAAGCCAGTATCCATGCCAGCAGTACCCCGTCCCTTTCTGACTATATCGTTATCACACACCCTCCTTTCATAGACTCCTTTTCTTGATTTTATTTTCTCTATCTTATTACCACCCAACACACTATTTAATTTACTTAGCCATTTGTTAATTAGCTGTCTCTCTCCATCTTTCAACATCATGTGTGCCAGAAAGCAGGGCTTTAATCTATTTTGTTTATTGCTCTTTCCCTGGTGCCTGGATCAGTACCTGGCACAAAGCAAGAGTCTAATAAATATTTGCCATTTCTGGAAATGAAAAGCTTCTGCAGAGCCAGGGAGCTTTATTTCTTCACAGTTCTCAGTGCTGATAATAATGCTGTGGTGACAGTGGTGCTCAGCTGGAATTCATCGATAATCTAGTTCAAGATAGAGCAGTGATATGCAATAATGCGATGAGAGAGCCTACAGAATGGGATAAAATCTTTACCACATGCACCTCAGATAGAGCACTAATTTCCAGGATGTATAAAGAACTCAGAACACTTAACACCAGAAAACCAAATAACCCAATCAATACATGGGCTAAGGAACTGAGCAGACACTTACAATCGATCAACAAACATGAAAAAATGTTCATCATCTCTAGTAATTGGAGAAATGCAAATCAAAACTACTCTAAGATTTTATCTCACTTCATTTAGAATGGCAAATATCAAGAACACAAGCAATAATAAGTGTGTTGGCAAGGAAGTAGGGGGGAAGTACACTCATACTTTGCTGGTGGGGCTACAAATTGGTGCAACCACTATGGAAAGCAGTATGGAGATACCTCAGAAAACTTGGAATGGAACCGCCATTTGACCCAGATATCCCACTCCTCCATTTATAACCAAAGGACTTAAAATCAGTACACTACAGTGACACACCTACATCAATGTTTATAGCAGCTCAATTCACAATAGCTAAACTATGGAACCAAACTAGATTGCCCTTCAACAGATGAATGGATAAATAAAATGTGGTGCATATACATAATGGAATACTACTCAGCTTTAAAGAAGAATGAAATCATGAGCATTTGCAGGTAAATGGATGGAGTTAAAGAATATCATGCTAAGTGAAATAAGCCAATCCCAAAACACAAAATTCAATGCTGATCCATAGTGATGGGGGAGGAAGGTAGGGAAGAATGAAGAAACTTTGGTTTGTGTAGAGGGGAGGGGTGGGGCTGTGGGGATGGGAAGGATAGTAGAATGAGGCAGATATTATTACCCTATATACTATATGATTACACTACTGGATGACTCTGCACCTTGTACAGACAGAGGAATGGGAAGTTGTGCTCCATTTCTGTACAATATGTCAAAATACATTCTACTATCATGTACAACTAATTACAACAGCAGCAACAACAAAGAGCACTGATACGGAGAGATGGATCCACAGCAGGTCTTTCTGACAACATTGCTATGGTGAGGTTCAACCATGACTTGGCCTCTAGGGTAGCTGAGCCCTTATGATAATGGCTTGGAATTCCACATTCTAGGAAGAAATGGGGCCAGGAATCTGAGAGCTGACTAAATCTGGTTTCTACTTTGTAGCTCTGTAGTCATTCACCAGCTTCCAGACTTTACAGTTCATCTGATAAGAGGGGGTTAGGGAGGTCTCAGTAGACCAGGAGAGTGGCTATCTCTTTTTTTCACCCTATGAACATCAATCTGCCTGAAACTTGTGTGGGACAAAAGTGAGTCTAGGTCTTGCCTGGTTATGGCCCTGTGTGCCTGGAAGCAAGAGGTTGGTGTCACAAGTAGGCTTTTGGCTCCTGGGGGGAGGCCTTACAGGTTGGGCTTTGGCAGGTTGGTATATCCTGGGTAAAAATAAAGCTGATACTTGCTCTTTGTAAGCTGCTGTTCCAAGTCCTAGTGTGTGTGCGTGTATGTGTGTGTGTGTATGTGTGTGTGTGTGTGTGTGTGTGTATGTGTATATATATATTTTTTTCTTTCTAAAAAATTTTTTTAGTTGTTAATGGACCTTTATTTTATTCATTTATTTATATGTGGTGCTGAGAAAAGAACCCAGTGCCTCACACATGTGAGGCAAGCTCTCTACCACTGAGCCACAACCCCAGCCCCAGTATTTGCATATTTTATATCAATCCTCAACAACGTTATAGGGGTGGGGTCCTCTTGATCTCTCCATATTATAGATGAGAAGACTAAAGCATAAGAAGTTATCCCAGGTTGCTGGGGCAGCCAGAAAGGACAGTGTTGTTCAACCCACCACCAGAGTCCATGGAGAAATGGACTGGGTCCAACAAACTGTGCTGTGTGGCCTCTGGCGGCATGGACCACAGTGCTATCAGATGCAGGGAGAGCTGCCTATGACCTGACTCTGTTAGAAAAGTGTCTTTCAGAAACCAGATTTTGTAGGCAAATGGAAAGAAATGGAAAGCTTCAAGGAGATTTAGGATGTATCCGTAACTTAGTTTACCTGTTGAAACTTATAAAAACTCTGTAAGTTTTATTTTTCTTTTCTCCACAAGAGGGCAATGGTTGAGACAAAGTCTGGACAGTGAGCAGCCATTACAATTGACACACACTTCATAAATTTTCATGATTTTTCCTCCTTCCCTGCCTTCCTTTGTGCTTGGGATCAAGCCTACAGCTTTGCACCTGCTAAGCCCACACTTCACCACTGAGCTACATTCCTGGCCCACATATCATATTTCAAACCAACCTTTTGCATTTGGAAATGTCATGCGAAGTTCTTGATTTTCAGCACATCCTGCACAATGGGAAGATGTGGGTCCTTGTTCCCCAAAGGCTAACACCTGTAGATGGATACCTACTATGCATGTACCTCACTCACAGCACTCATTACTCCCACAGTGACTGTGGCTTCACACCAAGCCCCTTCCTCATCTAAATGACCTGCAGGTTTCATTGGACCCCAGGCACCAGGAAATGGCATCTTATTTAAAATAAAAATGCAGAGACGGCAAAGCTGGCTGGGGAAGGGGACTCCCCAGCAGAAAAGACCAAGGGCCGGCTGTTTCCCAACTTTACCACTAGGAATCCGACCAGCACATGGACCTAGGCCCAGGCCTTCTGAGCAACTGAATTTCTCTGCATAGCAGGGAAGTGGCAGGGTAAATTCAGGCAAGACTTGGTGACTTGATAGATTCCTATTACTCTGCGGCTGTTGCTTTAGCAATCTTCTGTTGGTTCCAGTTTCTCCTGAGAATCAGGTTCAGTGTGGCAAGAATTTTTAAGTGGGGTGGTGGAAAGGGGAGACCCTATAAGAAGAGGGTACATATGGACATTCTTACTATATAGCAGCTGCCACTGGTAAACTGAAATTATAAAAAGTTAATTTCTCTAATACCACTGGGTCATCCTAGAAATATTAAAAATGGGACAGAGCTGATGTTAGGCCTGGGTAGGCCAAATCACTTAAAAGCTAATTAATGAGGATATTCTATTTAAAAAAAATTCAGTTGCCCATCATGTACATTCAAGGGGTACATTCAGGGAGGTGAGGGAGTTTAAAGTGAGAAGTGGCATAGTGGCATAGTGACACACACCAGTATTCCTAGTGATTTGACAGGCTGAGACAGGAGGATTTCAAGTCTGAGGCCCACCTTAGCAATTTAGCAAGGTCCTCAGTAACTTAGTGAGACCCTGTCTCAAAATTTAAAAAAGGGCTGGGGATATAGCTCAATGGTTAAGCGACCCTAGGTTCAATTTCTAGTAATCCCCCCTACTCCATGCTGGGGAAAAAAAAAAAAAAAAAAGCGAAAAGTTAGCAAGATGAACTCATCAATTAGGTCAGCTGTACTAACTTGCTGATGCCCAGTATTTGCTAGTTTTTTTTTTTTGTTTGTTTGTTTTTTTTTTTTTTTTTTTTTTGTTTTTTGGTATTGCAGATTGAATCTGGGGGTTCTTAACCACTGAGCCATATCCCCAGCCCTTTCTTAAAATCTGAGACAGGGTCTCATTAAGTTCCTTAGGGCCTCACTAAATTGCTGAGGCTGGCTTTGAACTTGGAATCCTGCCTCAGACCCCTAAGCGGTGGGATTTATAGGCATGTGCCACTGCACCTGGAAGGATTTTCTAGTCTTATGTTAACTGTATATTAGTGTTTAGGTTTGTCTTTTATTTTTTTAAAAAGTTGGGGTAAAATGTGGGGGAAAAAGTTGAGGTGAAATTCACATAAAAATCAACTATTCTGAAGTGAACGATTCGGTTCTATTTATTGCTTTTGCAGTGCTGTGCAACCTGTACCTCTCTCTACCTACTACCAAAACACTTTCATCACTCCAAAATAAAACCTGATGAAGCAGTTACTCCCCATTTCTTCCTCCCTCCAGCTCCTAACAACTGCTAACCTCCTTTCTGTCTCTGGAATTACCTATTCTGGATTATTTATTTATTTATTTATTTATTTATTTATTTATTTATAAGTTGTAGATGGACACAATACCTTTGTTTTATTTATTTTTATGTGGTGCTGAGGATTGAACCCAGTGCCTCACACGTACTAAGCAAGTGCTCTAACACTGAGTCATAACCCCAGCTCCCTATTCTGGATACTTTATATGAAAGGATTCATATAACATAAACTTCTGTGTCTGCCATGCAGTAGCTCTATTCCTTTTTTGAACACACCAGCTTGTTTTATTTGGGAGCAATAGATACCCTCATTGTCAGATGAATTTTAAATAAAATATTTTTAGTTGTCAATGGACCTTTATTTATTTATATCAGTGCTGAGAATTGAACTCAGTGCCTCACATGTGTTAGGCAAGTGCTCTACTGCTGAGCTACAACCCCAGCCCTCTCAGATGGAATATTTAAGAAGATGGCTTATTCATAGGGATGAGTGGACTCAACGTGGGAATCAAAGAATGAAATGATAGAGGAAAGAAATAAGGGTTTCTCATTTAGTCCAATATCCTGTACCAAGTTCTTGTCTAGTCCTTAGAGGGCTGTGTTTTTTTTTTTTTTTTTTTTTTTTTTTTTTTTAATGAGGAAATGCTTAAGCACAGTGCCTGGCATACAGGTAGTATTTGATACTCTTATAAATGCAATATTCAAAGTCAGTATTAATTTTGATTTCCTTCTTAGAGCACAGTGGTGAGGTATAGGTACACTTGATTCAAATCCTGGCTCTGACATTTATTAGCCATTCGACTTTTGGAAGAGAGCTTGACTTCTCTGTGATATGGTTTACACTTAACAGAACCACTGTGAAGGTTATATTACAGAGTTAAAGCCCTGAACACAAAGCCTAGGACACATTAAGTGGTGGTGGCTCATGCCTGTAATCCTAGAAATTTGGAATGCTGAGGCAGGAGCATTGAAAGTTTGAGGCCAGCCTCAGCAATTTAATGAGGCCCTAAGCAACTTAGAGACCATGTCAAAATAAAAAAATAAAACAGGCTGGGGATGTGGCTCAGTAGTAAAGTGCCCTTGGGTTCAATCCCCAATACCAAAAAATAACAAACAAAACAAAACAAAAAAGGAGAGATATTAGTCTTTGATTTGAATCAGTCACACAGCTTCAAAATATCCTTTTTGAAATCTTTTTCTTGGCAAATTTCCCATAGTAAATAGAAATGGCAAAATCATTCTATTTATTATGAGATGAAAAGCTCTCATTATAGCATCTAAACATTCGAAGGCATTAACTCCAAACACTGAGGATTTGATGACCACAATTAAAATCTTGGTTCTTTTGTTAACTTTTCCCCCCCGAGTTGTTTTGGGGAGGAAATGATGAGTAACCGCCTCCCCTTCTTTGGTGGTATTGGGGCTCAAACCCAGTGGTGCTCTCCCACTGAGCTACATTTTTTTTTTTTTTTTTTTTTAAAGTTCTGGGACAGGATCTCCCTGTGTTGCTGAGGCCAGCCTGGAATTTGCAGTCCTCCAGCCTCAGCCTCCTGAGTTGGTGGGATCATAGGTATGTATCACCATGCCTGGCAAAAGACACTCTTGAAGGTACATAGTCTTAATAAGTATATTTGAAAACAGAATAAGAACCTTAAAAAATGAGGCATCATCATCATTATCATCACCTTTTATGATGGTGGGGGTTGCATTACAGAATCACTGCTTGTTCTAAACCATTTTTTTAAAAGTCTGTTTGTGGCTCAGTAGCACTTGCCTAGCATGTGTGAAGCACTGGGTTCAATTCTCAGCACCACATATAAATAAATAAAATAAAGGTCAACAACTATAAAAAAAACATTAAAAAGGTTTATGTGCTTCCTTGAGCCACTGTACACATGGATTCTCCTGCAGAAAGATACCTGCTCATAATAATGAAAAACAAGATGCTTGTGTTGGAAACCAACCCATGGAATGCTCAACACGATGGGCAAAATTCTTACTTCCAATCTATGCAAAAACAGAGGTGACAGGGTATTATAGCCCCTTAAAGTCTGGATTCCTCCTTAATTGCTTCTGTGCAGTGACGGTTCTACATCCAAATGCTAACCCCTTCCCCAGCCTTACACTTTAAACTTTATTGTGGTTACATGCACTTGTGGCAGAGATCCAGCTGGATTTAAAAAGTAATGAGTGTGTGGGGCTGGGATCGCGGCTCAGCGGTAGAGCGCTCGCCTAGCACGTGCGCGGCCCGGGTTCGATCCTCAGCACCACGTACAAATAAACGCATTGTGTACAACTAAAAGCAAATAAATAAATATAAAAAAAAAAGTAATGAGTGTACAAGAGGAAACCTGTGGAATGGAAATTTTAATAGGGGATGAGAGGAGAGGTGAATTTTCTGGGGCAATGCAGACCTGGCAATATAGATAGTAGGAAAGTTATGGGCTCCTAGAAGTGGGAGAATGGTACTAGAAAACAGGCAAGGAATGCAGGAAAGGGGCAGTCAGGGATTTTCTTCCCAATGGGTAAACTTATTTAGAGGTGGGATCTAGCTATGTTGTCCAGACTGGCCTCCAACTCCCAGGCTGAAATGATCCTCTCATGTAGCTGGGACTAGAGGCATGTGCCGTTACCCCAGGCTTTTTTTTTTTTTTTTTTCCCCCTCCTTGATTCCCTTCCAAACTCATTTACTTCAGGCTTATTTTATTCTTTATATATATGTAAATCAATTAAGATAATGAATTGCATAAAATCAAGTTGCTGGGATAAAATTTCTAATTTCATTCATGTTGAAGATTTGAAAAGGGCTGGGAAAACTGTTTTAAGCCTACCAGAAGAGGGGAAGCCTTATTTTATTTTCCTAAATAGGTAGCAAAAATAATTAAATGTGTAATAGGTAGCAAAAATAATTAAATGTGTATGAATACAATAAACATATCTCAAAAAAGAATGATACAACTTTTATTTTCCATGGATTTTAAAGATACTTTTGCTACACAGTTTACGTATTCTTAGGAGATTATATTTTACCATTTTTATGAAGTTTAATCTTATACAATTTTAAGGTGATATGTTTGGTAGTGTATCTATAACCTTTAAAAAGTTTAGAGTTTTTGGAATGTACAGTATATGAGGTAAAATCAAGATTACATTAAAAATTGTTTTCTCCTCTGCACTAATTTTGCAGTGAGGCTCAAATGGCAAGTACACTATTAAATGACATTTACTATCAAAAATAGGAGTTCATTTGAATTACTATGAAAAACATAAGCCACTGTAACTTGTTACAGTGGCACATTTTACCATTTTAGACATTCAACTATATAGAAATCTCTGGGCTCTTACACTCAAACTCATTTGTACTGCCAAATGTGGCACTTTTAAGAATAAGTTTCTAGAAAACAATCACAATCGCTGTTGTTTTGGGGGAAGGTTATCACCCTATACATAAGAGATTAAATAAAATGTAAACATACAGTATATTATAGTGACAGATCATTCTTACCACTCGGAAAGGCCAAGTTTATCCGTTTCTTTTTTGAACAAAGGTTAATGTTTTTTTCTACAGCACAGATCATTTGACATAAAACAATTACAATACATGCCCATTCTATTAAGGGAAATTCTTCAGAGATCTTCAAAGCACAAAATGTATGTTCCTTTTCTTCAAAGACTGACAGAAGTGCTTAGTTATCACTAAAATGCTAACTTCAGCAACTAAAAATTAGTGATTCACTATCCTAAAATTCAAATAATAAATTAAAAAAGCTAGTTACAGGTGTTTTACAGATAACAGATGTGATAAAACAAGAATTTTAGATAGTTTCATTACAAACTGTATTATTACTGGCAGTCATCAACATCTAAGCAAGATGTACAATGTGATACTTGACAAGATTCAATCTGATCATCCAATAACTCACAAATGCAAGCTCACAAAACATTAATGAATTATGCAATTGCAAAGTGCTCTAATGCAACATTAACCACATGCAATCAACAATTTGGAACAGTATCCAAACAGACATTACACATTAAACATTAGTTTTTCAAGAAAGAAAGCAGCTTGAAGTTTACTGGTGCAAATTAATTTTGTCTTCAGATTTGGTGCCCCAAACAAAAAAGGTTAGGTTGATTATGAATTCTGATGGTGATGGCAGTAGTTATAGGAGAAGCAGCAAAATTTATGGGAGTTCTTCAAAATTAGCCTATACCAGAGAGGTGGAGTAGATGTGTGTGTATATATATTTCTACACTAAGTATGTATAGTTTATATATATATGTCATATATGTATGTGTATGCCCTTACAAACATACATATAGTCAAAGGCTCACCAAACAAGCCAAATAGATTTGAAATTCAGAGTTGGTTTTTATGATGATTTTTTAAAAAAAGTTACTATCTAAAAGTCTGTTTTTCCATGTTCTCAAGACCTGAAGAGGTACTTTTGGAGTAAACATTGAAATATTTTTAGGCCAAGTAAACTGCCTGTGCTTTCTTTGACTTATCTGTGAATCCATGAATATATACTTGTAATGAAGAACTCCACATTTATCAAACAAGAAGGTTCTTTTTTACACATATTCTTTCATCCAGTTTTTGCTAAGCCCCTCCAGTTATTCATCATAATCCCATTTACCAAATAATTAAGACAAATGAGGAGGTAGAAATATAGCACTAGATTGCTTTCACAGCATCAGACTTTAACATTTTTATATAGCACATTAGTGTAAATTCTAGTCATTCTGAATTTTTCACTTGGTAATAATCTTTATCAGGTTATCACTGTTTCATTCATGGTGACTGGTCAAAAAATTATCAATTACAAATTGTTGTCTCTTAGAAAGTTTGTTCTACAAGAAGGCATGTCAAAAAAAAAAAAAAAAAAAAAAAAAAAAAAAAGAAAAAAAGAAAGACAAGTCTAAAGTACCAACCAAAAACCCCTCCCCCAAATTGATATTTCTGTGGCTTGCATTCTAATAAAGTGCCAGCCTCTACCTAACAATATGAGCACTGAAAATGGCAAAAAATGGTGTGCTATAGTCTCAATGCCAGTGCTAAATGCCATCGTTTTTGTAAAAGCATTACAGAAATAATTTTAGTACATGACAAAATAAAATGTAATACAGTGTTAAAATAAAGTTATATTTTCACTTGATTACAAAGTACTGAATGATAAAGGCAATCAAAATGGAAAAAAAAGCAAACAGCACAAGGATGACAGCAGCACACTGCTCGTCACTAAGAGTGCGCCGGGTCCGGGTGCTTTCCACAGTCTCTCTGTTGGTGCTGGCTGGCGGTTCTGTCCTCTGAGAGATGAAGAGCACTGTGGTGCTGTAGGGACCTACTAGGTCCTGGTGCCCCATAGGATCATGGCACTGGCGAATGGCACACACTCTGAAGCGATATTCACAGTTTAGTTGGAGGCTGGAATACCGGAAGGAAGAGTCGGGACCTTTGTAAATCTGTCAATGAAATATTAAAAGAGTCTGGTCAGAAAATGTGTTAACAATGACTAGTTTTAGAATAATTTTTGATATGAAAGCTAGTAAATATCATTGATTTTATTTTTTGCAATACTGGGAATTGAACCCAGGGGCACTTTACCATTGAACCATGTACCCAGTCTTATTTTTATACTTTGAGACAGGGTCTTGATAATTTGCCAAGACCCTGTCTCAAAATAATAAATAAAAAGCATCAGGAATGTAGCTCAGTGGTAAAGTGCTCCTGGGTTCCATCCCCAGTACCAAACCAACAAATAACACACAAAATAAAACACAAAAAAGCCCCCGAACACCCTATCCATTAAAATACTTATTATCTATCTGCTGTATAAGGGCAGAAGAAATTTGAAAAGTGAGGATGGCATGTCACAGCTTACAGACAAGTTAAGGAGAAGATGTGCCCTAAAGTAGCAAGAGAACAAGCAAGTCAACCAGTTCTCAGGCACTTCCCAGCTTTCCTTAAATATAGGAAGTCACATTTTGGTGACTTTATTCCATGTGAGGAGAAGGACTATAATCTTGTCTCCCCCCTCACACCCCCATCTTTGGCTAACTGGTAACTTTCTATACAAATTTAAACATATCAGTTGAATGAAATAACAGGAATTTTCTATAGGTATCTGTGGTAAATCACTATAAACTTCAGAGGAGAGAGATCAGTTAGAATTGCAGACTAGGATCTAAAACCCTAGCTTCTTTACCATGCCTCAGGATGGAGGGAGGGAGGGGAGCAGAGAGAGAGAGAGAGAGAGAGAGAGAGACAGAGAGACAGAGAGACAGAGAGACAGAGACACACACACACACACACACACACACACACACACACACACACACACAGAGATGCATGGATTGTTAAGGAAGTGGGCCACTCAACAGGAAGATGGAACTGGTCACCCTGTGGTCCAAGCTCTGCTCCACCACCTCCCACTCCAGTAAATTTAGATCAATTACCTTAGTACAACAGGCATAATGGTAGTTAACTTGTATGGTAATTATGAGGGTGAGATGAGCTAATAGCATATGAAGAGGGTTCAAATTTGGAAGTTACCATTCTCATTAATGAGTCCCTCTTCTCATTCTATTAATGAGAAAACCAAGGCCCACAGGGTGGAATCATTCCCCAATTGACTTGCTTCAGCTAGCTGTTGGGCTACAAATTAGATCAACCAATACCTGAGACAGCACTCTTTTAAGCACTTTTAGCACACTGGTTTGCTCCTAAAGAAAATCTCTGCTTCATTATTGTGTCTCCAGAATCCAGTAGGTACTTAATAAAAGGCCTCTGTGAATTATTAACTTTAAGTAAAAATGTAGATTCTGGTGAGATATATAAAGGAACTTTTATTCATCTTAAGACTAATCTTGCAGAAAATAGTTTTTATACATTAGTTTGGAGAATACAGATGAACATCTCAGGGAGTAGTAATGTAAAAACTGATCCATATCTGAGAGATGGTAATAAATAATTTGGGGCTGGGGTAGTGGCTCAGTGGTAGAGTGCTTGCCTAGCATGTGTAAGGCACTGGATTTGATTCTCAGCACTGCATATAAAATGAATAAATATTAAAAAAATAAATAATTTTGTATTAGAAATCAGCATCAAAATTTACACATGATAAAGCCAACTTGGTAAAAATAAAAAAATGTATTTGTCTTACGAATATAAAGGGTGATTTTAATTTTTGTCTGGTTAGGGGAAAAAAACTGTCAACAAATGGCATGAACATGACAAAAGAAGATGACATCTGGCAAAGACATCTGGCTGGGGAGGGAGTTCAGTAGTAGAGTGTTTGCCTAGCATATACAAGGTCCTGATGTTCTGATACTCAGTACCTCAAAAAAAGAAAAAAAAAGTTCAGAGATCTGGCAGAGAGAGAGGAATACATTAATTATTCTAGTTAGAAATCTAGGTAGGTTTAATATAAGAGGGGCCATTTTAGGAGTATAACATTAAATAGTATTAAAGGAAACCTGATCATGTTGTGTGAGGGACTGAAGGGAAGTGGATAGGACACAGGCTCTTGCTGTATAACGCTATGAGGTCCTGATGTAGTACCCACTTTCTGGTACTGGCCATGGAACCCAGGGGTGTTTTAACACAGAGCCACATCCCCAACTTTTTAAAAATTTTTTTATTTTGAGGCAGGGTCTTGCTAAGTTGCCTAGGTTAGTCTCAAACTTGTGTTCCTCCTGCCTCAGTCCCCTCATTAACTGGGATTACAGGCATGTGCTACTGAGCTCAGCCTGATGTATTTTTTTTTTTTTTTTTTTTAATGAACTTAGAAATGACTTTTGAAAGAGCTGGTAGGAAAGAAAGTTGTAGATGGACACAACACCTTTATTTTTATGTGGTGCTGGAGATGGAACCCAGTTAAGCAAGTGCTCTACCACTGAGCTACAACTGTAGCCCCAGGACCAAGACGATCTTGATGCCCATGATACTAATGAAGTTAGGAAGAAGTTGGAAAGGAGAAATTGGAAAGATGATGATTTCAAGTTTCCTCAATTTTGTGTTGAAACATTTGAAAATGTTGGGAGATCTGAAGGGAGACATCTTTTTTTTTAAAATTTTAATTTTTTAAATATTATAGTTGTTGATGGACCTTTATTTTATTTATGAACTTATATGTGGTGCTGAGAATCAGACCCAATGCTTCACACATGCTGGGCAAGTGCTCTTCCACTGAGCCATAACCCCAGCCCAAAGGGAGATATCTTATAGATAGCTGGAGATACAGGACTAAAGAGAACAAATAAACTTGCTAGAGCTAATTTAAGGAGGTCAATATATCTAAGAGAAGCTGTTCAAATAAGTCTGAAGCTTGAATTGAGCTGGGTTATGTCTTAGAATGAGAAGTAACAATTAAAATGAATAAACTACTTCTACCCCTCCCCCTCATTACATATTTGACCTTAACTGAAAAAATAAAAATTCTTTAATTTGAATTTTGTTTGGTCTCTAGCTACTATTCAGATAAAATTATATATAAACAAAATAGCCCTTTATGTTTGCTATGAATCAATTATCTTTTCATAGATAGGCAAACATCAATATAGATTTACAGTTAAGAGAATATCAGGTAAGAGATTACTATTTTTTTTTTTTTTTTTTGTGGTACGGGGGATTGAACTCAGGGGCACTCGACCACTGGGCCATATCCCCAGCCCTTTTTTGTGTTTTTTATTAGAGACAGGGTCTCACTGAGTTGCTAAGTGCCTTGCCATTGCTGAGGCTGGCTTTGAACTCGTGATCCTCCTGCCTCAGCCTCCCAAAGTGCTGGGATTACAGGCGTGTGCCACCACGCCCGGCTGAGATTGCTATTTTTTTTTTTAAATATTTTTTTAGTTGTAGGTGGAACACAATACCTTTATTTTATTTATGTGGTGCTGAGGATGGAACCCAGGGCCCCACACATGAGAGACGAGTGCTCTACCGCTGAGACATAGCCCCAGCCCCAAGAGATTACTATTTTAACTTTGCATTTTAACAGGGAACTGCAGAGTCCAAGAACAGGAAAAATGGTGTTCCAGCCAAGTAGAGAGAACAAACTTGCCCTTCCTCTGCCTTTTTGTTCTATTCGAAGATTAGATGATGCCAAACACCTACCTAGTCCCCATACATCTTGGTGGGGACTATCTTCTTTACTCACTGAGCCAATTCATAGCCTAATCTATTCCAGAAAGGCCCTCACAGACATATTTTGCTGCAGTGTTTTACCTACTATCTGGGCATCCCCTTAGCCCAATCAATACATGCCATCATAGCAGGAACAATTGTTGAAACAGTGGATTCATACAGAATCTACTTCCTTTCATAACCTTCTGAATTCAGATTCTTAAGACCTGGGTTCTATGTGTCTAGCTAGCCAAGAGCTTCGAAACGGTATGCCAAGTGCAACAGAACTTTATGGGGAAACCTTCAAAGAAATTTAAAGTTTCATAAATTGATATCTGTCCTTATTTTAATCAAGAAAAATAATAAATGAATCTGGTATCTTATCTGATTTTATCTCTACATTCTCAAAACCCATTTGGTTGACTAGATAAATTTATCAAGTACTCATACTAAAATTCAAAACAGTTATCTTCTGAGGACAAGTGTACATATTTACTATCAAAGGTATCAACTTTTGAGGCTGTTTTTTTTGTTTAAACAAAGGAACAGATTTTAACTATCATTACTTCCTGTGTGTATTACATAACCATAATCTGGTTTTGTAGTGAATCATATAAATATTATAGTTTAAGACAATAATTTTAGCAATATGCTACTTTTTTTTATGGTACTGGGGATTGAACTCAGGGGCACTCGACCACTGGGCCACATCCCCAGCCCTTTATTTATTTATTTTTTAAACATTTATTTATTTGATTTAGTTGTACATAATGTGTTTATTATTTATGTGGTGCTGAGGATCGAACCCGGGCCACACACAGCTAGGTGAGTGCTCTATCACTGAGCTACAACCCCAGCCCCCAGCCCTTTATTTTGTATTTTATTTAGAGACAGGGTCTCACTGAGTTGCTAAGTGCCTTGCCATTGTTGAGGTTGGCTTTGAACTCAAGATTCTCCTGCCTCAGCCTACCAAGTGCTGGGATTACAGGCATGCACCACCATGCCCGGCAATATACTACTTTTGAATTGAGTACAAACAACTTAAGTCATCCCTTAACATATTAAGTATTTGATTAATTGAATAATACATTGAGAATGGTAAAAACCCTCACAAAACAACCCTGATGTTCACTGTCCTTGGGCCTTTGGGTTTTCACAGACTTGCACCATTGGCACTTCTGATTCTCAGGAGTTAGGGTTTGGACTGTAACTGTAACCACTGTTTTCCTCAGCCCCAGACTTATCAGATGACAGACTATGGAATTCAGCAGCCTCCATAACTGAGCAAACCAATCTATCAAAATAAATAATTTCCTAGATGCTTCTGTCTGTAGGGCCTGTTGGTTCTGCTTTTGTTTAGCCCCCTTACCTGCCACTACCACAAGTGCTCTAATTTTTGGATGGGGTGTCAAACTCTCTCCTCTACCCAGTCCATATACAAGGAGAGGCTGACCTCACTCTTGGCTTTGAGGGTAGGCTGTGCTTGGTTAAGTCCTAGCATAGTCATTGGTCTTTGAAATCTAAGTATTTTCTTTAAGTCAATGAGTCAAATACTCTACTGCTAGATGAAGACACTGAAGACAGTGAGAGAAACCAAGTCCCTGATGATTTCATTTAGCTGTTGGATCAACCAAGTCTGCCTACCTTCAGGTTTTTCCCTAGGAGGATTTACACTTAATTTCTCAAAAGCCAATTCAGTTTTCCTGGTACTTGCAAAACTCCCAAGTGGTTGATCTGCTTTGAAAGTGGCCTTACTGCCTTCTAAACTTTCCACACCACCTTGTTACACAGTCTAAAATGCCATTTTTGGTTAGAAAGCATTTGCTTTTAAAAATGTATACACTTATGAGAGGCTTAAAGAGCCAGTACAAGGCTGGGGTTGTAGCTCAGTGGTTGAGTGCTTGTCTTGCATGTGTGAGGTATTGGGTTTGATCCTTGCCCTGATCCTCAGCATCACATAAAAATAAATAAATAAAATACTGTGTCCACCTACAAAAAAAAAAAAAAAAAAAAAAAAAAGAGCAGGTAGACATTTGACAGATAACTTTCCCAAACAAAGTATGTTTCTCCTAATACCTAGTAAGGTCATCTATATATTGTATATAGGAGTTAGAATGTTCGTTAGAGAGGAAAGTGAGAGTAGAAACTTTGGAGAATGGGGACAATTCCAGATGAAGTGCTACTGAAAGGCATAGGGCAAGAAGACACCAAAAGTTTGGAGAAAGCCATTGATGAAAAATGGATGAAGAAAAGAAAGAAAGTAAAGCAATCCATTTGTTCCTAAGCTTGGCTCAGGGTCATAGATACTTGCTGCCAGGCTCATTTCTCCTTCTTTTTTTTTTTTTGGTACCGGGGATTGAACTCAGGGGCACTCGACCACTGGGCCACATCCCCAGCCCTTTTTTTTTGTATTTTATTAGAGACAGGGTCTCACTGAGTTACTAAGTGCCTCGCCATTGCTGAGGCTGGCTTTGAACTAGCGATCCTCCTGCCTCGGCTTCCCAAAGTGCTGGGATTACAGGCGTGCGCCACCGCGCCCGGCCTCCTTCTTAAATATATCAACAATTCCTACTGCTACAGAATGAAGGCCCACCCATACCTGGCTTTTTCCACAACATACTCCTTCCTTGAGCCTTGCTGAAGTCACACTTGAGAGTTCATGGTTCCCTGTAAGTACTCTAGCCCCTCAAGTATTAATGATATGACACTCTTTTGGGAAATATTCCAAAGTCCAGCTGAAATGAATCATTCTTCTTTATTAAACAGGTTTTATATTTATTATGATCTTTCATGGTTATGTAGAATGTTATCATTGTATAATTTCTGCTTGCTTGGTAGAATCTAAACAATTTCCTTAAAATTAGAACAGTTAATTTAATATAGCCTCCCTATAATTCTCTGTACATAATGTGTGTTGAATGTCAAATAAATTATAAATAAAATGCTAAATTCTATGAAAGAAATTGACCTCTTAAAAGGCCTTCAAACTTTTGGAATACTACTTGTTAGTAAGTTGTAAAATTTTATTTTTAAGAGATTTAGGTGAGCATCTATAGGATAAAGTTCTAAGGAAATCATAATTTTAAGTTTTACAATGTATGATCTAAAGTAAGTATAAGTGATGAATGGGTTATTTTAACTTTAAAGTTATGTCAGAACTAGCACTGGTGTTTCATGTAGTGACATTAACTTATTAAAATTCATATACTACTCAAATGT
>CM046663.1:56460320-56705203 GCA_025594165.1 Tamias sibiricus | reverse complement strand
AATAAATTAAGTTAAACTGAATCTTTAAAAGATAATGCCAGTTTGGGCTATGTTTGTGGGTCAGCAGTAAAGTGCTTGCCTAGCACATGTGAGGCCCTGGGTTTGATCCTCAGCACCACATATAAATAAATAAAATAAAGGTATTAAAAAAAAGATAATGCCAGTTAAAGGCTGCAAACTAAATGCATACAGTAACTCTTCTAAATCCCCGCTAAAATGGCAGTAAAGGGACTTATTTTAAAAGATATAAACCTAATGAACAAAGAGAATGGAAGAAGAAATATGAGATTAAAAAATCTGAAACTGGAAAACAGATGAACAAATAGTAATCTACTTGGTACATGAGAAAAAGTTGAATGGACCTAACAGTTTTTTCTTAAAGCCACTGGACAAACCAAGTGAACTGTTAACCTTCCCAAAGGGTTTGGAAGTAGTGATACCAGATACTTTAAGCAGTGGGTCAAGAAGGGGAGCAATAACAGAACCAGATGGAAATCCACTGAAGAACAAGTTAGGCTTTCAGATATTCCCATCCTTTTCACCTATCTTTACTGATGGAAAAAAACAAAAGGCCCAAAATGTTTATTATTTGGAGGATGCAAAACATCATTCTCTGGACTGGGGGACTGAATCTAGGGAGGATAAGAAATATTAAAAATATAAAAATGACAGGATTAAGGACAGTTTATTTAATGAATTTTGTATGTTCTCTACTGCTTCCTGTCTCCAGATTGCAGAATATTTGCAGCCATGATCATATCCCTCAGGGATGAAATCAAAAGAGTCAGAGTGAGTAATACGTTGAATCTAAGAGAAAAGACCTACAGATATTTAATGTGGGTTTCTTAAGGAATTGTCTTAGCAAGTCACCACACAATTAAATCCCCAAACCCCATCCTGGTACTCAGAGCTTCTAGCTAATTTTTAGTGATTTACTTTTTCATATATGTAGCAGTCAAAATCTTAGGAAAGTCTCCAGTATGAAAGTGCCAAAACAAAACAAGTAAAAAGCACCTTGAGACACATTTAAAGGGAGAAAAAATTTAAAAAGAAATAAAAAGTGAAGGTAAATTATTCAACAGTAACAGGAAATTGGATGCCTAAGCAAGACAATCTCAAACACTGTTTTTCTTACTCATCCTACTCTCAACTCGTGTAAAACAACAAAAAGCACAAAGAACTCTTTTTTTTTTTTTTAAGGTCACAATAGTAAAAGCATAGGTTCTGGCATTAAAAAGATGTGAACTTAAATTCTTTCTGCAAAGCTTACTAGTGAAGTTTCTCTCTGAACCTCAGCTTCATAATCTGAAAAATAAGAATAACAGCACCCACTTTGTATGATTAAATGACATAACAACTGATATGCCTTCACTGTAGCCACTTGGACGTTCAACTCTTTTCTCCCCTTTCAGAGATTTGATGTGATTATTTTATTTCAGTCATATATATATATATATATATATATATATACACATATATATATATACATATATGTATATGTGAATGTGTTAAAAGATGTGCTCTCGACTCTGAACTTTCAGGGGAAAAATATCTTTTTAAAATTTATAGTCAGGTGTGGTGCACATCTGTAATTCCAGAAATTCATAAGGCTAATGCAGGAGGATCACGAATGAGATCAGCTTGTGCAACTTAATGGACCCTAAAAATAAAAAATAAAAAGGGCTGGGAGTACCACAGGAATAGAATGTCCCTGGGTTCAAAACCCAGCACTGCTAATAATAAATAATAATAATAATAATTTACTTTTTCCTTTCTAGATGGCAAATATACTTGATAAGTTTTAAATAAAGAGATGTGACAATCATACAGTTATTATTATATGTATCACTGCAAAAGTCTGATGGTTTTCAACCCTTTTTCAGTTCCAGTAGACTAATAAAAGGCATGCTACCATTTGTAATAGCAGCCACTACAGAAAGAAATCTCAAAGCGTAGGTGATTGTAGGCATTCTCCTATGGAGGCATCAGAGGACAAGGGAGCATGTATGAGTTGGAAAATGAAGGAGAAGAATCTAAAACCTTCATAATGTTATTTTTATTGTCTAGTCATTCTTTCCACTATTCACTAGGGGTACTGTGAAGTGTAATCTAAATAATGGTTTTCATCTAAGTAATGCTAACAATTAGCACCTAACAAATTCATTTTAGCTAATGGATATATTTTAAAAATATATTTTTTAGTTATAGGTGAACACAATACCCTTAATTTTATTTTTATATGGTGCTGAGGATCGAACCCAGTGTTTCACGAGTGCTAGGCAAGCACTCTACCACTGAGCCACAACCCCAAGCCTAATGGATGTATTTTTTAAAAAATATTTTTTAGTTGTTGATGTACCTTTATTTTATCTATTCATATGCTGTGCTGAAACCTCAGTGCCTCACACATGCTAGGCAAGTGCTCTACCACTGAGCTACAACCCCAGCCCCATAGATTTTTAAAAACTATATTTTAGTTGTCAATGGATATTTATTTATTTATTTATTTATTCATTCATTTATATGTAGTGCTGAGGATGGAACCCAGGGCCTCACACATGCCAGGCAAGCGCTCTATCACTGAACCACAACCCCAGCCCCACATAGATTTTTTTTTCTGGTTATCATTGTACCCCCTTTTTTTAAATAATAGTAGTATGTATTACAATTAATAATGCACATATATAGCATCTTTTTACATACAACTGTTTGTATACAAAGTATATAAGTACCATTCAGATCTTCAATCATGCATTTAGGATAATGATATCCATCTCACTCAACCACCAATTTTTTTTTTCCTCCCTCTCTCCCCCCTTGCTCCCTCCTTTCCCCTCCCTTTCCTTTGACCATTCTAGTGTTCCTCTAATCCTCCTATGTACCCCCATCCAACAACACTGTGAACTAGCCTCCTTATATTAGAGAAAACATTCGGTATTTGGATTTTTGAGACTGACTAATTTCACTTAGCATTATATTCTCCAACTTAATCCATTGACCTGCAAATACCATTATTTTATTCTCTTTTATTGCTGAGTAAAATTCCATTTTGTATATATACCACATTTTCTTTATCCATTCATCTACTGAGGGACAACATAGATGTATTTTTTTTTAATATTTATTTATTTGCTTTAGTTGTACACAATACGTTTATTTGTATATGGTTCTGAGGATCGAACCCGGGCCTTGCGTTTGCTAGGCGAGTGCTCCACCGCTGAGCCACAACCCTAGCCCCCATAGATGTATTTTTATATTCAGTGTTTCACATTATCTAGACACTGATGAACTGAATGTCTTCATTTAACTGAAATAGTATGGGTGTAAATATATGTTCAGCATGAGTGGCCTTATCCCATTTTCCTCTCAAAGAGACAGTTTAGGAGATCCTGAGATCTCACAAAGATGTAACAGGACTTAAATATGCTACTGAGTAGGCACTTAACTTGCTTTTTAAATATATAAAACCTGGTTCATGTAGTACAACAGGATTTTACTGAAGTAGTCTTCCTCTGAGGATTAAGGTACTTTTTTTTTTTTTTTAACCAACAGTCTTTGTTTCATGCAAGTATCACTTTTTATCAGTTCATCCCTCCAACACAAGTGATCATAGAGATATGTGAATATAGGTTTATGATAATGAGTATGTCATGAAAATGGGAATTAATATAGTGCAATGGAAGTAACACAGACTGTAGGCATACTGAAAGGATTCAAACCCTGGCTGCTTTTTGACTACATGATCTCAGGCAAGTTGCTTACTTTCATTAAGAGTCACTTTTCTTCACTATAGAGATACTAATGATGATAATAGTAACTTAAATCATAGTATTATGAGAATTACGTGAGTTAACACATGTTAATCATTTAGTACAGTACTTGCCACAGAATGTTATATACATATTTGAGGGCTAGTCATGTAGTTCAGTGGGATGCTCTTGCCTAACATGTGCAAGGCCCTAGGTTCAATTCCTAGCACCACAAAATAAGTAAAAGAATAAATAAATAAATATTTGGTAGCATGGTTGATTCTATTTATACCTATAAGTGCCATTAGGACAATGTGTTTGTTCAAATGTATAAATGTATGCCTCATCATCCATCTACCCACCCACCCACCCACCCAGGACCTGTTATGTGTCTATACTGTACCAGGTTCTACACATATAATACTAGGAAGTAGGGACATAAAAGTAAACAACCCTCCATTTGGCAGATGTTGATAGCCTTAAAAGATTATTTTAGAAGTATCTGCCCTCTTCTACCTCACTCAATGTCTTCACTTGATGTCTATTTACAAAATGAACTAATCACCATCTATACTCAAAAAAACCCTGCTTCCCCAGGCTTTCCCATATCCTTAAGTCATTCCTCATACCCAGTTGCCAAACAAAACAAACAGGAAGTTGTGTTTAATTATTCTTTCTCTCACCTTCTACTATCCAATCTGCCAAGCAAGGCATGTTGGTTCTAACTTCAAAACATATTCCACGTTTGACTACTTCACATTATCTATTACATTGCTAGAGTTTAAGTCATTATTATCTCTTGTCTGTACTATGGCAAAAGCATCCTATAAACCACACATTCATGCTTCTACTCCTGCTACTTCCCAGTTTTCTTCAACAGAGCTAAGAAGTTACTCATTACTATCCCCCACACTCTCAAAACCCTCTAATCCTATCTCAGAATAAATCCAAACTCTTTGATTTGTAAAACACCACTGGAGGTCTGGCCCCTTGATATTTCTCAGACCTCCCTCTTTACCATTCTTTACTTATTCCATCCATACTGGTTGTCTTTCTATTCCCTGAGTGTGACATAATGCTTCCAGTTTCAGAGTTATTATATTTGTGGCTTCCTCTGTGTGGCATGATCAGAACTTCCCAGGACTCAACCCACTCCATTATTCACTATCTCCATAAACAGCACCTTCTAAAGAAAGCTTTCTCTGAACATCTTGTCTAAGAGAGCTTAATTTCCACTATTTGCTATCTCTATCTCTGCTCTTCCTTACAGCATAGATCACTACTTTGAATTATATTATGTATTCATTTGTTTACTTGTTTGTGAACTATCTCCCTCACTAGAAATATAAGAGATAGGAAAGCAAAGGTTTTGTCCTGTTTGTTCCCATCAGTAATCTCAATGTTTAAAACTGCTTGGCAAACAGTAGGAACTCAATAAGCACTTGTTGCATAAATGAATGAAGTGATAAGCTTAAAATGCTACAAGTTCTCTGAAGTTAATTCTGCCTTAAAATGAGAATAAGATTAAAAGTGGAAATTTCTTATTTATATATACCTGAAATCCTATTTTTTTTCTATTCCTTTTATCTACTCCTTTCCTCCATGTTTTTTCCTCAAATATATTAATCAAGCATAGTATATGCACCTTAGCCATGAAGTGTATGAACTGTTTCAGAATGCATCTTACTTAGAAGACATTTTTTTTTTTTTTTTTTTTTTTTTGGTACTGGGGATTGAACTCAGGGGCACTCAACCACTGGGCCACATCCCCAGCCCTTTTTTTGTATTTTATTTAGAGACAGGGTCTTACTAAGTTGCTAAGTGCCTCGCCATTGCTGAGGCTGGCTTTGAACTATCGATCCTCCTGCCTCAGCCTCCCAAGTGCTGGGATTACAGGCGTGTGCCACCACACCCAGCATAGAAGATTTTTTTTTAAAAAAGTAAAGTGCAGTAGAGTACAATGGAATATTTTAGGCAAACTGGAGTAAAACTGAAAGTTATTACCAATATTATTATTATTATGCTTTGGTGGTACAGGAGATGAAATGTAAGGCCCCATGCAAGCTAGGCAAGTGCTCTACCACTAAATTACACTTGGCCCTTTTTTAACATTTTATTTTTGAGACAGGGTCTTGTTGACTTATCTAGGCTGGCCTCAAACTTGTGATTCCCTGCCTCAGTTTTCCAAGTAGCTGGGATTACAGGCATGCACTACCACATCTGGTTTGAAATTTATTTTTATCAATCAGCCATTATCAGTAAAAATCAAACATTTACTAAATGCCTACAATGTACCAGGCACTGGGTACAGTGGTGAGCAAACAGGTGGTTCCTATCCACATGGTGGTTAGACCTGATAGATAGAGGCAGACGATAATAAGCAAGGAAATAAATATGTGGTGACAAATTCAGAAAAAGGCTATGAAAGAACAGTGAATATTTATGAAATGAATAGAAATCCATACTGTAGGAGGAATTAATACTATAAGGGGAACTAATACAGTGTGAGAAACAGACATTAAAAGGGGAACGGGGCATGAAAGTTCTTAAAAGGAAGCTAGCATTTCTGCACATGATGAAAGTTAAGGATGCTTTGCCAAATTTTGAAGGAAGAGATTGACTGAATGAGGAAGCACATGAAAGGCAGCTTATAGTTCAAAGTTTAGGAATAAACTTGCTTGCACTGCAAAAGAGAGGAGACATCAAATTATCTAGTAAGAATGCCTGTGACTAATATATGAAAATAAGTTAAAAAACAAACATCCTACAATTAAACGGTCTCAATTAAAATCAATTTTCCTTGAATAATTTCTGCCTTTTAATGAGGGCCTCTATACCAGAGAATCAAAATCACCAGATTTTTGCCTATGGGAATCTAATGGGTTCACTTTACTCACACATATTATTCCACAATGGCAAATATCATGGCAGGTTTAAACTATTCAGAGTGCCCAAGTTTTGTGTTTAAAAATTGTTTATTGATTGAATATCATATAGTGTTGCTTAAAATAAAAACAAAGAAACTTCTGCCTAGCATGAACAAGGCCCTGGGTTTGATCAGCAGCATTAAAAGAAAAAAAAAAAAAAAAAAAAAAGAAAAGAGAATTGTTAGTAAACATTACTACTGTATTTCACTAGCTTTCAGCTTCATTGTTTCTATGTTTAGGTGTACCTATTCTTGGCTTTTCAAGATTTCATAATCCCTGAATTTTCTAATTCTGAAACTGGAATAAATATGAGATAGCAGAAATGTGGTCACTGGCAGGGTTTGGGTTCCTGGCAAGTGATTTTTATTGATATGCACATGTTACTACTTCTACACCTGTTCTGGCTTTGGAAACCTCATGGCTGTTTCTGTCCTCTTAAAATCAAAGTTTGGATGGGTACAACAGCCATGTAAAGGTAACATAAGGCTCTCCAGGTACAACTGAGTTTCAATACACCCCTCATGATTAGCACTCTCATAAAAGAGGCCTCAGATAGCTCCCTTGTCTCTTCCACTATCTGAAGACACAGTGAGAAGACACTATCTATAAAAAAGGAATTGGGCTCAACAGATATGTCTTGATCTTAGATTTCCCCTTCTAAATTATGAGATATGTACCTGTTGTTAATAAGCTACCCAATCTGTTGCATTTTGTTACAGCAGACCCAAAGGACTAAGACAGTATTATAGGAGTTTAGATAATCTAATCATTAACTTCAAGCTTAGACTGTCAACAGCCTATGTCATGCCTAAGAAAGTCTGCAGAAATTTTTTCTCTTACCCACTTTTTAAAAAAAAATTTTTTTTTAGTTGTAGAGGGACACAATACCTTTATTTATTTGTCTTTATGTGGTGCTGAGGGTCGAACCCAGTGCCTCACATGTGCTATGTGAGCACTCTACCACTGAGCCACAACCCCAGCTCTTTCCTACTTTTTAATTATAAACTTTGAATATTACAATATAGGGCATATTTTCTTAGCAATAAAGATGAGAATTTAAAATTTTAAGTTTACAATTGCTTTCTCTGATAATTAGGTTCTGAATTTATTTTCTAAGCTCCTTTCATTTCTCTATTCATTTTAAATACATTAAATTGTTTAAAAATATTAAAAAAAAAAAACAAGCAAATCTGAGAGATGTCTTTTTCCCTTAGCAAAGAAAACTCTGTATCTATGAGTGTAATTACAATTTTAAATGATGGTTCTTGTTAAAACAAATCACAGAACTAATATTGACTCTATCCTTTGATCATAAATTCTTTTGACAGTAGAACAAAGGCAAAGCAGATCACCTTAACCCAGTCTTTACAGACATGAAACCATAATACTGAATATTAACCAAAAACATTAAACTTTGGGTAAAGCTCCTATTAGGTTATGTGTATGAATAACCATGAACATTTGAACATAAGTTATAAAGAAGTATGTGTTAGCTATTTGTCCATAGGTAAATGAAAATGATCAGGGCCCGAACTAAGCAAAAGACCATAAACGAAAAATGTCTTCCTTATCACCAGGTTCCCTTTTCTTTGCCTAAAAGAACATAGCTAAGATTGCCTCTCAAATCCTAACCACTTCTATCCCAGGACTCCAAGAAAAATAACCAACATTTTCTAGAACATATGGCTTTAGTTTTCAAGTATATTTTGTAACGTAAACTCCTACTTTCTGACATGGCCCATAATTTATTTGGAGGGCGGTATATATCAGCGTCTCCAAGGAAGCCTTATTAAACACACATGCCAGGTATCCAATTACCCCACAAGATTTTCATATATTCAGAAAGGGAAGACACCTACATTTTAGAAAAGCTCCTTAGTAATTGTACCTTCTATCTTCCTCCGAACCTATCTCTGCCACTTCTCTCATATAAAGACAATGCATGTGTGTGTGTATACACACAAATGTGTATGTATATATTTCTCACCTCCTTAAGAACTATTAATTGTATTTTTCTAATTCTGATATAAATTTCTAAAGAGACTCACTAGCTTTCCCTAAATAGCAATACTGTTGTAACAGCTCTGCTTCTTGTCTTCATACATTTCAAATGGCCTCCTCACAAGCCTTCCTCAAATTCTGCTTTCGAGAATATTAGTAACTCAGGCAAACTTGAGGTCTGTCAGATGTAAAAGTACAGTTTCTATTGTGAAACACATATATTCCCTAAATCATAACAGTTAATTGCTGGCAGAAAACTTCTGGTTCTCCATTTCCTAGCATTTTGGCTCAAGTAGTGATAGGGTAAGAAGGCAGAAGATAAGAACTATCTTATTAACTTTAGTTTATGAGAACTAATTTTTAACTTTGCCTCTGACACATAGACAAAAATTTTGTGTCAATCAATGAGTACTGTGCTGTAAGGAAGAACCATGATCTTTCTAACATGCATAATTTCGATAACTGTGATTAATGGCTCAGTCATTAACACATACATTATAATCCTATTTTATTTCCCCTCACTTCCAAAATTATGTCATGATTTTCTCAGTTTAATCAGAGTATTACATAATTCTTATTGAGCAAGTACTGTGTGCCATGTTTTATGCTAAATATTTTACATACATTACCTCATTTAATCCTCATACATTCATAAAATAGATAATATTATTATCTGCATTTTACAAATAAAGAATCAGAGGCATAGAGATTAAGAAATATGCCAATGTTATATAGCTAGTAAATGGGATTCAAACCCAAGTCTACCTGTTCCTAGAACTCATGCTGTTAGCTACCACACCAGGAGATAAAACATGTTCCTTTTTTTCTTTCATATTTTTTTTGCCCACTGTCGTGTTTTCCATCATGTTTCCATGATGTTGTCTACCACTACAGTTGGCTCCACCCTCACAATTCCATATATCATTCATTCACTCACCCATTCATGTAGAGATGTTAAGAGGAATAACATGTTAATGGTAGTACCTACCATGTAGGGTTGTTGTGAAAATTAAATAAAATAACACACATAAAAGGTTTGGTACTATTAGAGTTTGGATCTGGAATGTACACCAAAGGTTTGGTTACTAGCCGGAGGCACTGTAGGGAGGTGGTGGAACCTTTAGGAGGTGGGACCTAGTGGAAGGAAGTAGGCTATTGGGGAATGCCCTTGAAGAAGATATTGTGACTCTGGCCTTTTCTCTTCTTTTTTTGCTTCCTGGCTGCCATGAGGTGAGCAGCTTCGTTCCACAACATGCTTCCCACAATGTCTGTCTCACCACCAGTCCAAAAACAATGGAGCCAAATGACCATGAACTGAAACCTCAGAAACTGAGCCAAAATAAATCTTTTCTCCTTTTAAGTTAATTTTCTCAGGTATTTTGTCACAGTGAAAGAAAGCAGTCTAAAGCAGGGACAGTACATGCACAAAATAAGCAATCAATAGTTCTGCCTTGAAGAGTTTACAGATAACATTAAATGCTAGATATAGCACCAAATGTTTTACTTACATTATTTCATTTCCACAACAAACTCTGGGAGAAGGTACTATTTCTTTTAATGATATTATAAAAGAAGAAAAGTAAGTGAAGTGTAAATTGTCCAGTCATAGTAAGTGCTGAATTCAGAATTTGGCCCCAACATATTTGCCTCCAGAGTCCTTGTTTTTAATTCTTATGTTATAGTTTATAGCTAATGAATAAAAAAGACAGGTAAATACAAAATAGCAACAGAGAGTGGTAAGTACCATAATAAAAAGATGCACAGGATACCACAGAAATCAAGAGAGAACACCTAATTTAAATAGAATGCATTCAGGAAAACTTAGACAAAGTTATATCTGAGATGAATCCTAAAGGAAAAATAAAAGTTAAAAAGAAGAAGATTACGGGCTCAAAGCAAGAGAAGAAAAACTGTAGCCCTAGAGAAGCTTCATGTAGCTCATTTATAAAAATAAGAAAAATAATATTTCCTCATAGCTTGCATTAGTTCATTTTTCACTGCTATAATGAAATACCTAAGGCTGGATAACTTATAAAGAAAAGATACCACTTTAGTTAACATTTTTGGAGACTGAAAGTACATAACCATGGTGCTGCCTCTGGTGAGGGCCTACCTGGCTACATTATCTCATGGCACATGGTATCACACAAGAAAAGAAGGGATCACATGGCAAAACAGGAAGCCAGAACAGTAGAAGGGTTCAGGATTGTTCTTTATAACAATCATCTAATGGGAACTAAACTCAAGGTCCCATGAGACTTATATCAATTCCTTCCAAGGGTGATGTCCCCCAGTGACCTCCCAATAGGCTCCACTACCTCTTAACATCACCACACTAAGAATGAAGATTCCAATACACAAATCCTTGGGAACAAACCACATCCAAACCATACCAGGGATGTTCTGACAATTAAATAAAATGCTTAGACTGGCACCTGGCACCTAAGGCCTTAAGACAGAAATTATTCATTCCATAAAGCTAAAATATGGACTGCTATCAAGAAATCAGCATGAGATAAACTTGTTGAAGGATTCTTAAAGCAGTGACTAACAGGGTCCAAATAGGACTTTTAGAGAGTCCTTAAAATAAAATCCCAGTGCCTAACACAAAGACTCCCAGTAAATATTCTAGAATGTTAACATATGACATAGCCATATTGTGACTTAAATACAGCAAAGCACCAACAAGAAAACTGATATGTGATGCTTTCTAAGTGATTCTGAATGAAAATGGTGGCAACTAGCCCCCAGGGACTCCTCAGTGATTCCTGACCCTGGTTATTTATACCTAGTGTAGCCTACTTCCAAACTGTATCAGGGTTAATCTCTAAGGCATATGACAAAAATGATGGCATATCACTTCAGATATTAGTTTATAAAAAATCTAGTTTCCATTCTAGGCACTCTTTTTCTCTAGGATCTCTTGCTCTGGGGGAAGAGGAACAGCTGCCATGAAATAAGCAACCCTATAAAGAGGCCCAATGGCAAAGTAATGAAGCCTCTGGCATCAGTGGGTGAAGAACTGAGAACTGCCAACTACATAAGGGACTGTAGTTGGTTGACAACTTAGGGATCTCTAATGAGAAAACCTGAGCCAAAACTAATAGCAAGGTGACCCCCTAGAAAGCTGACCTTCAGAAACTTTCAGCTAATAAACACTGTTTTAAGTTGCTAATAGATACATAACATAGCAATCAATTTAAAAAACTATAAATAAAAGACTTAATGGGATACTTGAGTTTTGGAAGTAAAATATACAAATTTCTGTAGCATTGTTTCCATCCAAGACAGGCAGCAGTTTTCTCCTGGACTCAGGCAAGCTGCCTCATGTCATTACTTATCTACTCAAATTAACTGTCAGCATAATTGTTCTCTGTACAACACTTCACTCTGCTTTGCTACTTAATCTTGTGAAGGAAACCAGACTCTGTCAGTAAGATTAGTATAAATCCCACTGGAATAAATAATATTGACAGAAAAAGTAGAAACTGTAAGTGTATTCTAAGTGACCTTTCATAATTATCATACATTTCTAAAGCAAGTTTAAACCTCTCCAGAGAGGCTATCAAGTCACATGCTCCTAAAAGAGATGCTGATTATCCAAGTTAAGTACAAGGTCTCCAGTGCTAGTAGAAAACTTAACAATAGGGGAAGTGGAAAGCAGGAATTGCTATTGTTTTCTGAGTATTTTAAGGAATATTATTGGACCTACATTACAGGAAATGTTTGTGCACTATCCTAAGCCAAATTATAAGACTGTTTTGCCTTGCAAAAGGAAACTAGAACAGAAAATAGAAAAATTTTTGGGCGGCCTTGAACTTTTTGATAGTTCTTTTCCATTTTACTTCACTGGTCCTTTAGTACTGATATTCCTCTATACCCTCTTTCCAATATATATGAGGAACCTCCATACTGATTTTCATACTGGCTATACTAATTTATAATCCCACCAACAGTGTAAATGTATTCTTTTTTTCTCCATATCCTCTCCAGCATTTATTATTGTTTATATTCTTGATGATTGTCATTCTGACTGGTGTGAGATGAAATCTCAGCGTTGTTTTTGATTTGCATTTCCCTAACTGCTAATGATGTTGAACACTTTTTTGTATATTTGTTGGCTCTTTGTATTTCTTCTTTTGAGAAGTATGTTTAATTCATTTCCCCATTTATTCATTGGGTTATTTGGCTTATTGGTATAAAGTTTCTTTGAACTCTTTATATATTCTAGATATCAATCCTCTGTCAGAAGAGTAGTAAAGATTTTTCTCACATTCTGTCAGTTCTTTCTTCACATTCCTATTTGTTTCCTTTGCTATGCAGAAGCTTTTAAATTTGATGCCATCCCATTTATTAATACCTGGAATTATTTTCTGAGCTTTAGGTGTTCTGTTGAGAAAGTTCTTGCCTGTGCCTAGGTGCTGGAATGATGTCCCTGTTTTCTTCTAGGAGTTGCACAGTTTCTGGTCTAATTCCTAGGTCTTTCATCCATTTTGAGTTGATTTTTGTTCAGGGTGAAAGATAAAGGGCTAGTTTTATTCTTCTACATACGTATAATCAGTTTTCCCAGCAGCATTTGTTAAAAATAAAAGGCTATCTTTCTCCAACATATGTTCTTGGCAGCTTCATCAAGGATCAGATGACTATAGATATGAGGATTTGTCTGTGTGTCTTCTGTTCTATACCATTGGTCTACCTATCTGTTCTCATGCAAGTACCATGCAGTTTTTGTTTTCTGTACTATAATTTGTTAAGTCAGGTACTGTAATGCTTCCAACATTACTTTTTTGGCTTAGAATTGCTTTGGCTATTGTGGTTCTTTTATTATTCTAAATGAATTTTAGGATTTTTTTTTTCTAGTTCTGTGAAGAATGTCATTGGTATTTTGGTGGGAATTGCATTGAATCTGTATATTGATTTTGGTAGTATGGCCCTTTTAAAAAATATTAAACCTGTCTACCCATGAACATGGGAAGTCTTTCCACCTTCTGAGGCCTTCTTTAATTTCTTTCTTTAATAGTATATAGTGTTTAATGTAGCGTTCTTTTGCCTCCTGGGTTAGATTATTCCTAGGTTTTTATTATTTTACTTTTTTAGCTACTGTGAATGGAATTGTTTTCCTGATTTCTTTCTCAGCAGATTCACTGTTGAAAACCTATATATTTTTCTTGAAACTTCAGACCTTATATAACCCTGAAAGCTTTTAGTACTGTTATTTTATTATTCTTTCTTGAGGTGCATTGAGCAAGCACTATACCAGTGAGCTACATTCTCAGCCCTACTGTTATTTTTCAGATGTGCTTCTGTCTTTTGTTTGTATGTATGTGTGTGTTACTGGGTATTGAACCCAGGGGCATTCTACATCTGAAAGACATCCTTAATCCATTTTACTTTTTATTTTGAGGCAGAATCTTGCTAAATTTCCCTGGAACTTGTGATCTTACTGCCTTCGCCTCCTTCGCAAGGATTACAGGTGCAGGCCATCACACACTAGAATTTTAAAGGAGTCACTTTTTTTTTTTTTTTAAACCAGGTCTGGGAAATTAAACCTAGAGCTTCATGATCTCTACCACTGAAGTATATCCCCAGCCCAGTTTTAAATATTTTTCTTTGAGACAGGGTCTCACAAAATTGCTTATGCAGCTCTCAAACTTACAATTTTCCTGTTTCAGTCTTCCAAATAGCTGGAATCACATGTGGACCACCGTACCAAGCTGGAGTCACTCTTGAAAATGGAGTAATTTTTATTGAAAAGTATTGATATAGCTAGAATTTATTTTAGAATAAGTTACAATCTACCTCCCTTTGCCCTGCCAAATTGCTATCCTAATGACCCATTAACATTTTTTGAATTATCCACATTTTATTCACTGATTTGAAGTGCTAAAACTATCATATATTAAGTTCCTGGAGGTTCTAAATCTTTAGGGTTCATTCTTGGGCTCACACTATAAATTTTAAAATGCAAATTAAATAAGATACTACCTATGACCTATTAAAAATCTGATAATTATCTGGTTTATGTGAGGGTACAGGGAAACTTACTACCGATAAGAATGCAAATTATGAGGGGAAGAATTTTCTTAGAAATGAAACTGCTATCTTCTACATATACATTTCTATAGGCAAACAAAGTTAAAAGGGTATTCATTAAAAATCTATTCAAATTTTTACTGGATCAGCATTAAATTTATAGATTTGTTCCAGGAAAACTACCTGTTACCTATTTGAGTGTTCTTTTATGGCCTTTTTAGAGGTTTGTAGTCTTGCTTTGTTTTCATCTAGACCCTGCACTTTGCTTATCAAGTTTGTTTCTAGACCATTTTACTGATTATTGCTCTAAATTGAGTCTTTTTTTTTTTCTGTTACGTTTTCCAGCTGACTGCTGTTAGAATGCATCTTATCTGATTAGTACAAGTGCACTGAAAAAGCTGAACAGGAAATAATTTTTAAATGATACACATAATTCCTCAAACATTTTATTTGAATTTAAACATGTAAAATGTACTTATTTTTTAAAAATCTCTATATGTAGGGTGAAGTTGTTTTTATTCTTTTTTTTTAGCAGATTTCCAAGTTTTTGTTATTCTATAAATCACACCCATAATGCATGTTTAGGATTTTTCACTATGTGTGGGGTGAGGAAATAAAGACACTTGCTGCAAAGGAATCTGGGAACCAGAGAATCAATTTTTCTAGTTTATGCTATCACCTCACATCTTTTACAGATGTACATAGACATCTAATGCAATGATAAAATTTTCAGAAACTTGCCTCTGAGTCATTTCAAAGCATTAAACCTTGGTTTTATTTATTTACTTTCTGGTTATCTATTTTTGCATACTGACACTGGACTATATCCCCAGCTCTCTTTATTTTTTAAGACAACATCCCACTAAGTTGCCTAGGCTGGCCTTGAACTTGTGATCCTCCTGCCACAGCCTCTCAAGTAGCTGAGATTATAGACATGTACTACAATGCCTGTCTGAACTTGGTCTTAATAAAAACAACTGGTTTATTTTTGCCCTTATGTGTCATAACATTACACTAATATGTATAACTAATAATATAAAACTAGAAGCAAACATGACTGAACTTTTTATATGTATATAATTTCAATATTGGAAGCAAAAGAATTCAAGTGTTTCAGAGAATAGCTTTCAGTCTTCATCTTTTCAGTATTCATCTTTCAGAAACATTCTGAGAGCCATTCTTCTGTACCTCCACCCCTCAATAATGGGTTTTTAAAAAAAGTCAATAAATACTTATTGAAATAAACTGAAGAATACCTGAATTTCTGATAATAAACTATGCTGCAAGATGTTAAATTTAGCTGTGCACATGCCTGTAACCCCAGCTACATGGGGGGATGAGGCAGGAGAATCAGAAGTTCTAGACCAGCCTGGGCAACTTAGTGAGATCCTGTCTCAAAATAAAAAATAAAAAGGGCTGGGATGTAGCTTAGCAGTAGAGTGCCTGCTTAGCATGTTTGAGACCCTGAGTTCAATCCCCAGTACTGCAAAAATAAATAAGTAAATAAAAATAAAAAGATGTTAACTTTACTGTTCATAGGAAAACCATGTTCTAATGATTTGAAAAAAACATATATTTTATTTCTCCGTATAAAATTTGGTACAATACTATATACAAATGCAAACAATTTTTATCATGAAGATGAAGCTCAAAATGAAGAATGGTTGTCATACTATTTTAATCTACAGATGGGTGGAAACTCCTGAGATTAAATTGCTGCCATTATGTTAAAATTTAGTGTTTCAAAAACATTTATAAAACTTATGTATACTTTAAAAAAATCTCATATTTGTTAATATTCACCTAAGGTATGAAGCAAATTTCTGATTTTTGTGTCAGGAAAAAAAATTAAAAAGGTTGGAAGCTACCTATATATAGTAGGTAAACTTGAATAACATGAAGAAACTAGAATTCTAGTTCCAGCTCTGGCAATAATCAACTATGTTTAAAAACCTTAGGAATATGTTTCTCACATGTTCGGTTTCCCCAGTTGTACTTATGTGACTGGAAGAAGAGCAGAATGACTGAAGAAAATAAATAACTCATTGTTAATGGGTGTAAAGCTACTTGTGTTCTGAAATTTAGAATCTAATGCTACCTCCAACATTGGAGAGTACTAAGTCTAATGTGTTAACTACTAAACAAACTCAGAAAGACTGTGTATGTGCCTGAGATTCAAGTCTGCGGTGCATTTTCAGTGTTAAAATGTGTCAAAATGGCCACTTCTCCATCTTGAATTAAAACGCACAGGAACTCTACTTGTCAAGAAAACAAATCTTACTCTTCTGTCTTCCTACAATCCTCTATACCTCTGTAACAAGAAGATATTACAGCATTTTTCATCTACAATAGTATTTTTTAGAGTTTTACAATCAAGATGTATTTTCACATAATTGTTCTGAAAACCAACTATAAAGTCAGAAAGGCTTGTTGTATTTATTCTATAGTTCAGCATAGACTACCAAATGTAAAGCCCAAATTTAGAAATCAAAGATTTTAGATTTCAAGATCAGAATACTTCCTATTCTCCCTTTAGGCGTGTACTTACTGAGTTGTATTTCTTCATCTTACAAACATACATAAGAAATTAGGTTGGATACTTCAGAGTTTCTAGTTCTGGCTTCATTATTCACCATCATTTCACTCACTGTAATCCTAGGCAAGTCAAAACCCTAAATTTGTTTCTTCCTCATTTGTTCTGTCATTCAAAATTTGTGTGAAGATTAAATTATCTAGAAAGCTAAGAACTAAAAAGAATTCCAGAGATCTAATTCCCATTCTCTTTTTACAAATATATAATAATTATTTATTTGCTCAAAGTCACATTAGCTTTTAATAACTAGAATTAGAATATAGATCACTTAACACCTATTTATTTTGGTTCTTTTCACTATATGTTTTGCTGTTTCTAAAGTAGTTGAAATTGTTTTGAAAATTGAAACCTATCTTGTCATTCTCAACTCTAGGAATTAAGAATAGGTCTAGATTATGCCATTTTCTTGAGAGAATGGAGAAAATAATCACTCAAATGATTTTCTGTAATTTTGGCTGAGAAAGGCAACATGACTATAGACTATAGTTAATGGGACTACACTAAGATATTGTTACCAGAATTGGCTCTAGCTTTTAAGACCTAAAATTTGAAATTTTCATTCAACTGTAAAGCTCTGAAGGCCCTTTACTGTATTGGTACACTTTCACCTCTCTCTCTCTCCCTCTCAAATATATATGAATTTGGTTGTTGATGGACCTTTATTTAATTTATTTATATGTGGTGCTGAGAATCGAACCCAATGCCTCACACATGCTAGGCAAGGGCTCTACCACTGAGCCACAACCCCAGCCCAACGTTCATCTCTATCTATTTTGTGCAAAAATCTACTGATATGCTTTATACTGCAATTATTTCTTTGTTTTTTTTTTTTTTTTTAATCTTAAGTGGACTGCATGAATGTCTTAAAAGCAAGACAAAGTAGACTACAGAAGTACAAAAAGGGCTGAGAAAACTCCACAGGACAATATGATAGGATTTTAAGAGAAGATGCTGAGGAAGAAGGAACAAGCAGAGATAGGAAAATAAATAATAAATAATAAATAAGGAAGAAGGAACAATTAAAGTGTAGTAGAGATAAGTATGTTTACTCAAGTTTTAAATCTTACACCACAATAACATTCCTGCTCCTCTTAATTTCCTTTACCTTCTTTGCTTGAACCTGCTTCAACCATCATTTCCAACCACTTTTACTTTGCTCATTAATCATCATTAATAATCCTTTAAATCTTTCCTCTTCTACTCCCACCCAACTCTACAAACAGGTTTAGTCCTTTGAACTTGCGTAGATGACTAATGCTCCGGTAAAAAGTAACATAAAGTATTATCCGCAATAATAACAGGCAATTAAGTCACTTCCAAAAGACATCAACAGACTTACAGTAATACTAAATTTGTCAAGAATGTAGTAAAATTTTCCACTTGGTCTAAAAGATCTTTTCACAGAAAATAAATATATTCATAAATATATTCTGTCTACCTAAATTAAAAATGTTTATTTATCAAATTGAAAATGTTTTGTTTTTAAAACTAAATAGAAAATATATTGTAAATGAATTGGCTTCAAAAAAATCCAAATGAGAAAAGTGCTTTTTTATAAGTGTAAATTAGAAAAGAACCCAAAAGATTCACATCTCACCATGGCAAACATTTGCTTCGTTCAAAATTAGCAAATGTAGAATATTTTTTTTCTTACATTTAAGGGGTGTGTGTGTGTGTGTGTGTGTGTGTACGCGCGTGTGCGCACGCGCGTGTTTGGAGTGTGGGAATTAAACTCAGGACCTTATGCATAATAAGCAAGTGCTCCACTATTGTGTTACATCCCCAGTCTTCTCTACCATTTAAAAATACTACTATTCAACACTTTCTTTTGAACAGGAACACATTTATTTTTAGGTTAAGTTTCACATACTCTCTCATCTTTTTTATTTTTTGGAGTATCCTCTATTCTGTATGTTATTTTGGATACAACTCCAATTATAGCCTTCAAAACGCTTAATGAGATTTAAGGTTTTGATCAATTCCACAGTAATTCCATCAATTTCACAGTAAAAGAATATGAATGGAAGATTACTTGAAAGGAGAGATCTTTTAAGGAAGAAAACTATAGAAATATATTGGATATAACCAGATATACAGGAAAGGCCTTTTTCATTTAATTTTTATAGTAGTGCAAAATAGAAAATCTCATTAGACTCTTGGCTTAAGCAAAAAATATTTCATATACATTTCATTGTACAGCCTGGTTTCAAAATCAGAACTCCTTAAACACTAAGAATGAAAAATTATTCATTTGTTATGCCTTAAAGTGAAAAAAACCAATGTGGCAGCTTAAATATTCAAAGTATTCAAAGAATCAGAATCAGATATAGAAGCAGGAAGGGACCTTTGTATAGTCCAACTCCCTTCTTGTTACAGTCAAGAAACCAGACTCCTAAAAAGGTCAAATGATGACCTATCCAGCTTTTCTGATTCTCTCTAGTACTCTTTACACAACATGTTTTTATATAATATATATGTGTATTTTACAGTCTAGAGTCCTTCTAGTTTGTCAAAAAAAAAAAAAAAACTTTCAAAATATTTCACAGATATTTCCAGATACTTCAGAGGAATAGCCTGCAGGACTTGCTGATCCTACATTTCTTCAGATCTGAATTTCTTATCTGTTTTTAGTGCTTTAGAATTTCATAAAGGTTATGAAACCAGCCCCCAACTGGGGCATGGGTGGGGGTCAGCCTATACAAAAGGGTTTCAGAGATTTCAAGGTCCCCAGGCACAGATCCTATGCACCAAGACTGTCAAACTTACTTCAGTATTAAACCAAACCACCACATATAATTAATCTACTAATATATAATGTTTCCCCAGAACCACAATTTGACATTTGGTACTTTTCCTAAAATAAGGGTCAACAAGAAATGGTATTTCATAAGTAAATATTTCTGCCATTAGAAAACAGTGGTACACATGTAAAGATTTACAATACATTTTTAAAATAAAGCAACGTTTTCTCTTTGACATTCTGGAACAATTTCTTTCATTAAATGAAGACAACATAATCTACCATATACATAATCTACCAAATATTTATATATACATATGTAGAGAGAGAGAAAGAACACAAATGTGGCAGCTTCCCTTATTCTAGTTTTCTCTATTATTATTTCACATGCCTTCCCACCTTTCTTTCTCCCAACCAGCATAGGGCTTTAATTCTTTTATATGAATGTATTTAAGGATTTTTTTCTGTATTTTTTTTGCAATCATTTATCACATTCAAGATGAATAATTTTTAAAATAATAATTATGACATGTTTAGAATAATTTCTCACATTTTCTATTTTTCTTTCACTCATTATCTATTTATTATTGGAATTCTGAGGATTGAACCCAGAACTTAACACATGCTAAGCACTACTCTATCATTTAGCTATATTCTCAGCCCTTATATTTTAAATTGGGAACTCTTCCACACTGACTTTTAAGGAGGGGGGGACCGTTTTAGAACTAAAGTATGATTTGCTTACCATAAAATCTTAAATATTTAGTTCCATCAGTTGACAGTATATTCTTGGTTTTGTTTTATTTTGTTTTTTGGTACTAGGGATTGAACCCAGAGATACTCTAGCACTAAGTATCCCCAGACCGTTTTTATTTTGAGACTGTCTTGCTAAATTGTCAAGGCTTGCCTCAAACTTGCAATCCTCCTGCCTCAGCCACCTAAATTGCTGGGATTATAGGTGTACACCACCCACCCAACCTCAAAGGTTTTAACTAAATCTATACAAGGAACATAAAATTATGACCAAAATAAAGTGTATCCTTTCAATCCAAAATTATTCAAAGTATGACCTAAATGAATTATTTTATCATAGATGAAAAGGCCCTATTTCTAACAACTTGAAGAATAAGCCATTCATTCTGTCCCTACCTGCCAACCACCATTTTGAGCCCTGAAGTTTCCAGGTGGAAAAACTTCCTGCTCTATGAACTTTGCTTTCAAATAGTTTCAGATATGCCCTTCCCATTTTAAAATCCTGCCCTGAAATCCTGCCATGTTTTCCTTGGGAACACTTTTGTTTTTTTATTTAGGATTTGAATCCATTAAGGGGTTGTGTAGGGGTGCTCTAACACTGAGCTACATCCCCAGCTCTTTTTTTTTTTTTTTTTTTTTTTTTTTTTAAATTTGAGATAGGGTCTTGCTAAATTGCCCAGGCTGGCTTCAAACTTGCAATCCTCCTTCCTCAGCCTCCTGAGTCCTTGGGATTACAGGCATGGGGCACCATGCCTGTATATTCATTTTAAAATTTATAATTTTTAAGTTCTCTTTGCAAGCAAGAAGAGAATAAATTCATGATTAGTTTATCAACTCATTCATGAGTTGATCTGTGACAGTCTAGCAAAAACTAGAAGTAGGGATATTATATAACACATTATAATAATCATATAGATAAGAGTGACTTAAAAAATGGCAGTGAGAATGAAAAGGGGGCAAGATAACACTGATACTACTATCGAGGCCAGCAATAGCTGGAGAAAGGAAAGAATGGTTGAAAAAAACCCTCTTTACACTTTATTTATACTGGTGTTCAATAAAGTTTTACAACAACATAGTTTTGAACCTAACTTTGAATCCAACATGGACAAGTCATATTCTCTGCCTTTTTGAAGCTATAGTTATAGTAAAATTTAGTCAAGAACTCAGAACTTACCCAAATCCTTAAACTGATAATAGTTAAAATTTTCTCAGAATATTCTGTGATGTTTTTTAATTACACAACTAAAAGATTTAGACCACTGCTGCACTAATATATAAAATAGATCTACTTTATAGGCTAGGTTATTTACCCAGCTTCTTAAGGTATTAAATTTTAAAAAGCGATGAGTTACATATTGAGATTTACTATATTTCAAATTGGTTGCTTATGAAAACTATACTTCAAATAAGTTGTACATGTATATTACTGTAATAGTCCTGAATAAAATTTGTCTTCACCACTTCAACTTCCAATTCTGATTTTCTTATTTGATTCTCCCTCAAAACTCCATACAAGAACTGATCCCCAGACTTCTAGAAATGTACAGATCTCACATTAAAATAATAGTTTGTCTATCAAATAGAAAAGCACATATTAAATATATTTAATTCCCTGGATTTGTTGAACTCTCTTTATAAGTAGTTATTTTAAAAATCTTAACCTAAGAATTTTTCAAGTTATCACATTTCACTTTGGTTCCTTAGGTTAGAAGTCAAGTAAACTATAAAAAACAAAAAAACAAACAAAACAAAACAAAAAAACCAGCTTTTAATTATCTTCATCCCTCTGCTACTGTTCTTCTTTAGTAAAAACAAGTTTCAACAAAATTCAAGTTTATTGATATGATTCATCAGCAAACATGTAAGTGTCTACTAAGGATCAAGAACTGTGCTAAGAATCAGAAACACAAACATATACTAATATATTGATAATAATGAAAAGCTTAATTCACAAATAGTAATCTATCCATTTTTAAGCACCAATAATTCAGACATGAAAAAACTACAAATGAACATTTAAATAAACAACAAGTCAAGTGAATAACAACAGTTGTAGAGAATATTCCAGTATAGAATTAATTCTTTGAGAAAGTTCTATATTCAAAATGAAAGTAAAAGCAGACAAGGTCAGTGCATATAACTGCATATGTTGCATTATTTAAAGATGACTAGAAATGAGACTATAAAAAAAAACATTTTTATGTTTTTCTAAAATATTAACTGAAAATTTTTCTCCAGTGAGAATACAAGTTTATTAACTACTTCTTTTTTCATTACTGCCCACTCAGAGTTTCTATCAGCCTTCTAATATAAATACATACGTTTTTCCACACCAAAAGTAATACAAAGAAATTCAGACCCTCAATATTTTAAGTCTATTGGTTATAAATAACTCATGTTTTTGTAAATTTGATTGTAAATGAATTTCTTAGTAAAAAACAATAAAAATAGATTGCAATTCATCAACAAACAAAAGTTGCTGAGCATGAAAGTAGTGCAAAACAGCATAAGACATATTACTCTAACTTTTTTAAAGTTAGCTAAGTAATTTATGAAGGAAAGATAAAATTCTCTAAAATTCCTAAAAGTAAGAGTTTTGATCCAAACTGAACCAAATTAAACGCAACAGTAAAACACAACTGGATCTAGCCTTTTCAGAAAAAATTAGGGGGTGGGGGTATAGCTCAGTGGCAGAGCATGTGTTTAGCAGATTTAGACCACTGCTGGATTCAATCCCTGATACCAAAAAAAAAAAGTAGTTTGGAACAAGAAAAAAAAATGTGTGTTAGTTTGATGTGATAGCTTCAGTTCTTCGGGAAATAACATTTACATCCAATTACTGTAACCCCATCATATGTCCTCTTCTGATTTGGTGGGTTTTAAGATATGAGTATACCAGCTGGGTACAGTGGCACATGCCTGTAATCACTGCTACTCAGGAGGTGGGGGGCAAGAGGATGGTAACCTCTAGATCAGCCTAGGCAATTTAGCAAGACCTTGTCTAAAAATAAAAACATGGCTAGAAACATAGCTTGGTGGTAGAGCGCTTGTCTAGCATGCATGAGACTCTGGGTTCATCCCTAGTATTGCAAAAAATAAATAAATAAGAGTACATTTGAAATATAAATATATAGCAAAACCATTTATAGGAAAGTTTAAATGAAAACAAGATGTAAAATATATTCCAACATATAGTTAATATAGTAATAAGGGGACTCAGGGAAGAGTTACGGGAAAACGAACATAAAATTATGAACCTAATATTTAGCCAAGTAGTAGAATTCATTCTCTTAAAGTTATTTCGATCAATTTAGGGGGGAAAACTTTGATTAAAAAAAAGTGCACCTTCATTTGTGCTTACATCATGGGTAAAATAAGATTAGTATATCAAAATCAAAAATAAACTTTTTTTACAGAGAAGGGCTGGGTATGGAACCCAGGCCTTAACAAACTAGCTAAGCACATGCTCTAAACACATGTTGTACCACTGAGCTATACCTCTCACAAAAATAAACATTCTTAAATTTATTCTTTGGTGAAAGGGGTAATTTAAAAATTGAAATAACTCTAAAACATTAATTCAGCTTCACAGAAAAGAGAAATGTTAGCAAATCATTTATCAAAAACTAAAGAGACACAGGATTAAAGCTACTTACAATCATACCAATTAAGATAAATCTTAAAAAGTAATTAGAAAAAAACAGAAGCCAAGAGTGGAAGCACTGTCATTGGTTTCTCAGTTAAGTCCTTTATATGTAAAGGTTAAAGGTCTCTCTTTCACAGTCATTAAACATTCTTTAAAATGCCATGTTAAGATATCACTAAAATTTGAATTTGACACAACCATATAACTTTTATTTCTTAAAAAAAAAAAAAAAAAAAAAACCTAAGTACAAAAGCAACAGAATAAGAGAAACAGGCTTGAACTGTCCCCCCCCCCCCTTTAGTTATTACCACCCAAGCAAAACAAAACAAAAACAACTCTTCAGAGGTTGCCAGAACCCCAGAAGGCATTTCCACATAAAAGAGTTAATGGGCAGCTGGCCCAACTAAACTAACCAGTGACCATTTGCAAGCCTCCTAGGTATATTCCCAGCAGAAACATTATCAGATTAAAGGAACTGCAAACAAACTGGGCTGAAACCTTTCTTTGTCCAAACCCAGCCTCTTCTTCCTGTGATGTCATATTACAAATCTAGCAAGCCTTTCTTTTTTCACTTCAGAGAAAGCCCATCTCACAATACAGCTGGCAACCGTGGAAAAGGCCTCAATTCAACAAGAGCTAACTTGCTTAGGAATTTACTTCAGAACTTTCAAAAGATTCTTCTGCTTGTGGCCATCTAGAATCCACTGCAGGAATACCAGAAAGGAAAACATCATTTAAAAGAAGAAAGGAAAACATCATTTAAAAGAAGAAAGGAAAAAAGGACGAATTGGGAATGTTTAAGTCTCGGAAACTCTACACTGAAAAGCAAAATAAGATTAATCATTTAAGCTTAAACATTCTGGAGTGTAAAGGAACTCTGATCCTGAAATATTCATCTTGACTACTGAAATACAAGTTTATAAGACAATAGCTGTGTACTTGTCTTAGAACACAGCTTTCCTTTTCATTTGCAATCTTACAGGTTGGCTTCACTGACTGCATTTTCCCATCAGTAAACTAAAGCCTGGATTCATGGATTTTCTGGAGACTAGAAAATAAGACTATTTTCCTGTTGAAGAATCTATTGGAAACTTTACAGCAACAAGTTTCATGTTTCTTTCAGATATTTTGGAGAAAAAGGAAATATTTATAAAACCTCCCAAAGATCCAAATAATTTGCGAATAAATTGGATGTTATAGTGGTCGCAATCTGAACACCAAAGGAGACTGCAGCCGAGGGACCGAGGACTTTTTTACTCTAAGTTAGAAGTGCCTTTATAATGGTAAGCGCTAACAGCTCTCAATGCTCCTATGATGACTCCTTTAAGTACACTTTATATGGGTGCATGTTCAGCATGGTGTTTGTGCTTGGCTTAATATCTAATTGTGTGGCCATATACATTTTCATTTGCACCCTCAAAGTGCGAAATGAAACTACCACGTACATGATTAACTTGGCAATGTCAGACTTGCTTTTCGTTTTTACTTTACCCTTCAGGATTTTCTACTTTGCAACACGGAATTGGCCATTTGGAGATTTACTTTGTAAGATCTCTGTGATGTTGTTTTATACCAACATGTATGGAAGCATTCTGTTCTTAACCTGCATTAGTGTAGATCGGTTTCTGGCAATTGTCTACCCATTTAAGTCAAAGACTCTAAGAACCAAACGAAATGCAAAGTTTGTTTGCATTGCTGTGTGGTTAACTGTGATCGGAGGAAGTGCACCAGCAGTTTTTTTTCAGTCTACCCACTCTCGGGGCAACAATACCTCAGAAGCCTGCTTTGAAAACTTTCCAGAAGCTACTTGGAAAACATATCTCTCAAGGATTGTAATTTTCATCGAAATAGTAGGCTTTTTTATTCCTCTAATTTTGAACGTAACTTGTTCTAGTATGGTGCTAAGAACTTTAAATAAACCTGTTACATTAAGTAGAAGCAAAATAAACAAAACTAAGGTTTTAAAAATGATTTTTGTTCATTTGGTCATATTCTGTTTCTGTTTTGTGCCTTACAATATCAATCTTATTTTATATTCTCTTATGAGAACACATACTCTTGTTAATTGCTCAGTAGTGGCAGCTGTAAGGACAATGTACCCGATCACTCTCTGCATTGCTGTTTCCAACTGTTGTTTTGACCCTATAGTTTACTACTTTACATCGGACACCATTCAGAATTCAATAAAAATGAAAAAACTGGTCTGTTAGGAGAAGTGACTACAGATTCTCTGAAGTTCAAGGCACAGAGAATTTTATTCAACACAACCTACAGACCTTAAAAAGTAAGATATTTGACAATGAATCTACAATATAAGCTGTCTGAAATAAAACCACTGGAACTTCACTGGGACAGAACCTTCAAGTTCCTTCAACTGTGAAAAGTGTTCTCTTGGAAAAACTATTTCTCCTGACCTCCAAAAGACAACACATGGACATTTTAATGTTTTTAAAGAAAATTTGTATTCAATGTGTTAAGCATTAAAATATACTCTATTGTTGTATATTTTATTTTTTTCTGAGCCACTTTAACTTGTTCCTTCTTCATTAAAAAAAGAACTCTAAAAAAGTTATTCAAAGTCTAAAAGCGACTATGATTTAAGTCATGTGGTGACCATCTGTACATTGATTTTTATACTAAATAATTTACTCATACTAGAAGTTTTAAGTATTTAATATTTATTAAATATTTCATTTCTATTTCATTTTGAATTACAACTACTAATCATGTATCTTAAATTATAAATGAGAAAAGAACAATTTAAAATAAGTTTTTAGAGGATTTCCTCAAAAATAGTTAATACTATTTGAAGATAAACGTAAGCAGTGACATAGATGGTATTTAAGGGTTTCATCTTTGAAGGTAATTCATTAAAAGAAGATGCTAACTATACAGTATGCTTTGAAATTACTACTTTGATTCATTTTTCTGAATATAAAACCCAATTTCAAAATGATATATGCCACAAAAATTGAGAACAAAAAGGTAATAAAATATTATTTTGCTAAGTAACTTTTTAAAAAGTAAAATGCTATTATTAGAGGTATATTTTAAAAGTTCATTTATGTCACAATAAAGAGCTTGGGTTTTGAGTATGTTAAATCAGAGAAACATCAGAGGTAGTGAAATACAGTACCTAGCACTTAGAAAGTGATATATATTCAACATATTTTTTATTTTGCTTCCCTCTTCTGACCATTTGAAGCCAAATGCTGAATTGTAGAAAATGTTGTTTAAAGTACCAAAATGTTAATGTATGCCAAAATAGTGTATGACAAAATAGTTTTATAAAGAACACAGTTCCTTGTATAAAAAGTAACAAAACAACAAAGTAATATAACAAAACACAATCACATTTTCATTATAAAACAACAACAAAAAAAGCAAGGCTTTGAGCTATAATTCAGACAAAAAAATCACAGCTATATAAATACTCTCAGTTTCCAACATATCCTTTCTCTCTTTTTTCCCCCCAAATCCAATTCAAAGTTAACTACAACAGAATGTCTTCTATATGAGAAAAAGGACATGTAATCGAATCCATCATTCAGCCTATCTGGTTTTCACCATCTCACTTTTTCGAAACCTGGATACAACTTAGACAAATTTTAAGATGTACAATTGATATTTACTACTCTCTGGGTTTGAGATACAATGATTTCTGACCAATCACAATGATTTGCTAGATTAGTAAATTCATTTTCAGTAAACTAATTGTAGGGTTTTTTTTTAAGGGATCTGGTTTCCTTTAGGTAAGCCTAAAGCCAAACAAAACTAATGAAGAAATTAAGCACAGTCTTTAATATTCCAAGGAAAGTATGTGTATATTATATAAAGTTCTTTAATTTCATACCACGCTCCAGAAAAGAAATACATTAAGCACTTTCAAATGTGTATTTTTGAGTTGAAAGAAGCAGGGAGTTATGTAACTTTGAGATTTCTCAGAACATTCCTCTGCTTAAAGATCTGTGAGTAAAACCCAAGGTAAGATCACAAAGCATTAATATTACTTTAAAATACTAGCAAAATACTAACTAGAGAGTTGTTAATACTATGATTACTAGAGAGATTTTTGTTGCTGTCTTGTCAATAGGAGGGTACATGAATCACGTTCTTAAGATTCTTCATAATTTGATACACAGCTGATAATGAATACTAGTTTTCTCATCTGGAACCTCAAATATGGAATACATCTTATCTCTATAGACAGAAAGAGTACTAGAACAAAATTAAAGTTATTTTCCTTTATTAGTGTTACACTTTAAGGTAAATTACATATTCCAAGGGTTTTCTCTTTCCTCTTTATTCAGAAATATCTATAATAACATTAGAACTGAGGATTTTACTTTTCACCTTAAAAAATAATAGTACTGAGCCCTTCCCTTCCCCTGAAAAAACTGTCATTGCTTTTAACATCTTCATAAAAGTAGATGATTAGCTATTCTTCTTTCATATGTCAACTTCCTTCAGAGGAACAGAATAAGAGGAGAAAGTTTTTCAGGGTTTGAAAACAGCTTTACAGCATCCTAATAACTGGTTATGAACCTAAAAATCTTTTCTTAGAAAATACCAACTGAGTAACTAATTTACAAAATAAATGTTCTGTGCATAATGTATCGGTAAAAAATTAAAGAAGGAAGAAACTGAAGACCCAATCAAGGAGTTATCAGAAAACCTTAACATTTACATTCAAATTACTAAAAATAAATTTGAAGTATAAATCATAATCATAGGTACTGGTAATTAAAAGAATTAGCCACTCAGTTGAAGAACAGAAAATAGAAAATGATGCCAACTTCACCTTCCCAACTGAGAAACATTTGATTTATGAATGGGAATAGTTATTAAGAGTCTAGAGCAATTGCTTTTTAAAAAAAAATTTTAAAGATGTTGATGAACCTATATTTTGTTCATTTATTTGTATATGGTGCTGAGAATCAAACCCAGTGCCTCACACATGCTAGGTAAACACTCTACCAATGAGCCACAACCCCAGACCTAGAGCAATTGCTTTTGATCCTGCAATCTTGAACCCCTGATGAATCAGATACTTTGTTTTTTGTTAATATAGTAAATTACCATTGCTTAGAAAATTTTTAATACCTTCTAATACTCAAACTTTTAATGCCTATATGCCAATCCAAATCCAGATGTCACAAACGAGGGAAGATGTAACCTGGTGTTCTTAGTTGTGAATGAATTTTCGCATAGAAACAATTTTATAAACAGTGCTTAGATGTAAGTGAACTCTCAAAATAATCCTAAACTAAACTGTTATTATTTTCAGATTGGCATGAAAACTAAATTACCCATTTATAATATGACTTCTAAGGAATAAATTCCAAGTTGAAAAGGACTAATGATATAGAACATATTTAAAACAACTGAATTATTTAATAACATTTTCCAGAGGTCAACATGTACATAATCTTAAAATCATTAATTCTGAAATTTCTATTTTATCTCATCATTTTTAATTGATGCCTGACCATTTTATAAAAGAACAAAGAATATCAATTAAACAAGGCAACAGGTCAGATAATGAAAACATAGGAAATTAACTTAAGGCAAAATTCTCTACCAAGTCCTTCCCCCTCCCTCTCTCAAAAAGATTTACTACATTGTCTTCTTAAAATAAGGATATGAAATTATCTCTTTCACCTGAAAAGCAGTGGTAAAATCAATACAAGAGATGGGACCCCAGAAGTAGGGATAATTCAAAAATTTGCAAATCAATTTTCAAATTCAAAATTTGCTTTACTCAAATAGATACAATCAAGTGACTTTTTTTTTTTTTTTTTTTAATGTTGCTGGGATTGAACCCAGGGCATTGTGTGTGTTAAACACATGCTTTACCACTGAGCTACATATAATCCAGCACTGATTTTTGAAAATAATTAAAGTTCAAGAAGATGTTAAGAGTGAACAAATACGTACTACATACTTAGAGGTGAGTTACAGTTAATAGCCACAGGCTGAATGTGCTCACTTCCATTATCTTCCTATCAAAATGGCTTCTGGAAAATTCACAATTTAGAACTGAAAGGGCCTGGAAGTCATTTGTAGCTTAGGTTGAAGAAACTTAAGAAACTAAAAAGCTAAATAACTTGCACAAAGTCACTTAAGAATTTAAGGTAGAGACTGGGTAGGAACTCAGTTGTTTTGACTGATCTAGGCCTTTAATGGTAGCCAGAACAGTGGCAAATGAAAAGGAAGAGAACTTGGCATACTGAAAGGATTACAGCAAAGTCAAAGCATCTGGAGTTATAGGACTGAGCACTTACATGTACTTACACATTTAGACCATGTTAACAGCTGAGGATATTTGGAAAAGTCCTGTATTATATCAAGTAGGAAACTTGATCGGATTTGCATTTCAAAAAGATCCCTCTGATACAAGGTACAGATGAATTTGTTTTGAGCAAAGAAAAATACAGTAAGTTATATAAATTAAAGGGATGCACTTAACCTTAATTAGGTCCTTTCTCCCTTACTAAAATGGGAAAATAGGAGAAATCCTTTTTTAAAATGATGATAACCACAGATGCAGAGAATATTTTCACAATGTTACTTGTAAGTCAGCCACTCTACTGGAGAAATTGGTGCCTTCATAAATCACTGGTGGGAATATAAAATGGTACAAAACACTTATGAGTGGAAATTTGGAAACATCTTAAATATACACACATATTTACCCTTTGATCCAGAATTCTCACTTCTAGGCATTTACCATAAAGATACAATTTCAATAAAATAAAAATATAATATGGCATGAGGCCCTGGGTTCAATCTTCAGCTTAAAATGTGCATGTGTACACTCTCACATAAACCAAACTAAAACCCCTAAGTACACATGTACAGGTTATTCAATACATTATTTAAAGTTGCAATATACTGAAAACGGTAGATGTCCAGGCATAAAGATCAGTTGACTAAACAATAGTATACACACACACTACTAAAATGAGAAAGAGCTCCACAAACTGATATGGAGAAATGAATTTCCAGAAAGTGTTATGAAATGAAAAATGCAAAGCTCAAAAGAATGCACAAAGTATACCATTTTTTATGTAAGAAAAAAAAAAACACAAAATAAGAAAACATGTATTCCTTGATTTAAAAAATAAAGAAGGAAGTGGAGTATAGAGTTCATGGGATATCAAAGAGTATGATATTTTTCTGATTATCCTTTTTGTATAGTTTTGACTTTGGGGGAAATGTTAATGCTGTACATCAGGAATCAGCAAACTTTGTTCCCAAGAATCAGTAAATAGTTTTGGCTTGCAGTCTACACATTCTTTGTATAACTTTTCAACTCTACATTACACTGCAAAAGCAGCCACAGTCAGTGAGGTGGCTGTTCTAATAAAACTTTATGTACAATGAAAGGTAGTTGGCTTGTGGGAAGTATGTGTCATCTCCTGTTCTAGATAGTCAAAGCCAACCAAGATGAGAAAGAGAGAAAACCAAAATAAAAAAATAAATAACCTAGACTTTCATGTACATTAAGTGTCTGGCACATATAATTGTTATCTGTTGAATAAATGAACCTTAAAGTTCTATTAAAAGAGGGAAATGAATTCTAATCAGGGCTTTGCTAAAGGTTAGAGCATCTTTAGTTGTCATTTAACCTCTCTATGTTGACCTCTTATTGTTAGCAAAGGGTTTTAGGTACATTCACTACCCTAAGATTCTCAATCTACTTACCTATACCTTTTACCCCTTCCTTCCTTTTAATAACCACTGTCAACTACTACTGCAATTACTTCTTCATTGAACCCATTCTTATTTTCTTCCCTTCAATCCCTGTAGGACAGCTTAACCAGATTCACACATTAAATCACCACACTTGTCATTTAATGTCATTTTAAAAGCTGTGAGATTTCCCACTGAAGATGAAGGGGAAAGTCCATGTTGAAAATTCTTCAAAATATGGTCCTGATCTACTTAATATTTTGATTTGCTTTCTGTCTTCCAAATAAGATTCTTCCACTAACTTCAGTCTGCCACTTTATTACTGTGTTCTTAACTCTCACCTCCTTGACTCTAGACATTTAGATATGTCAAGAAGATGTTGACTAAGCTGTTCTTGAACTCCTGGGCCTAAGTGATTCTTCTGCCTTAACTTCAAATAGCTAAGACTATAGGCACATACCACTGGGCCAACCTGGTAGTAACTTTCTTATATGGGTTGTACCATAACTGCCTAACTAGATACATCAAGCTTCTTGAGGAAAGGGACTAAGTGCAGGAGCCCTGTTTGGGGATTGGCTTGAATTGTGGTTGACTATGAGCCATGGAGATTTGGGCATTGTCGCCTCCCGTAGTCTCACAGGACTTGTTGCGGGATCTCGAGTGAACTTGGCCGAAATTGCTGATCGGGTCAGCGCCATTTTGGTGTGTGTGTGGCGTGTGTTAGTCGTTGTTAGAACCAGAGAGAAAAGTTATCAGAATAAAAAGCTGTTTGTCTCCAGTTTGCCTCTGAAGTTCTTCCCGCGGCTCCGTTGCTCCAAGCGCTTCAGGCGGCAACAGGTGGCGGCCCGTACGGGGAACTTCGGAGCGGACAGGTAAGAACTGAAAGGTCTCTAAAGATGGGTTTGAATATAACTGAATCCCAAGTGATAGAGGCTATGCAAAGACTCCTTGATATACCTGACTCTGTTCTCAGTGAGGAGGATATAGAAAAAAGTGATAGTGATCAAAAAAGCATAGTTTCCACTGGGCCAACTAAGACCAGTAAAGAGAGTATTAGTAGAGTCCCAAAAATGACAAAAATCCAAGCTATTAAAGCTATTCGGGAGTTATTGGTGATAGCTGAAGGATACTTGCTCTTAATGGAACCTGGGCCTCAGGATATTGCTGTCAGTGAAATTAGCAGTGGTGAGGAATCTAGTAAAAGTGATCCTGAGAAAATGAGGAAAAAGAAACTAAAAAAGACCGAGAAAAAGGACCGTCAGGTAGAGGAGCCACTTGTGTCCTCTACTCCCCCATGGGTGGAATCCATTACAGAAAATATGAAGGGTATTACTAGGCATTTGCATACCCTAGAAACAGAAATAAAAAGTCTTTCTGATCGCTTATGCGCTCTCGAGGACAACTCACAGATGCATTGGGAACCGCCAGCATTTGAAAAGAAAAATGGACAGAGGGTCCATCAGTCAGTATATTTCAAAACAATAAAAAATCTCAAAGAGGCAGTAATGACTTATGGGCCCCAAGCTCCTTTCACGTTGAGTATGCTGGAGTCCCTTAACACCTTTAGCTTAACCCCCTCAGACTGGAAAAGTCTATGTAAAGCAACATTAAGCGGGGGGCAATTCTTGGTTTGGCGATCGCAATTCCAAGAACTTTGTATAGAAACGGCTAAAAGAAACGCGGCTGCAGGGTTTGAAAACTATAATATAGACATGCTCACAGGAGAAGGGCAATTCGCAGACTTACAGGCTCAAACAGATTATGACCCAGATGTATATGCTCAGATAAACACAGCTGCCTTAGAGGCATGGAAAACTGTACAAGGACCTGGGGATCTACAAGGTAGCTTGTCAAAAGTGATTCAAGGACCTAATGAGCCGTATGCTGACTTTGCTGATCGACTTTTGAGAACTGCAGGTAGTGTGTTTGCAGATGTTGACCAAGCTATGCCATTAGTTGTTCAATTAGCTTATGAAAATGCAAATAAATGGTGCCAAGCAGCCATCAGGCCATGGAGAACTAAAAAGGATCTTTCCGTATATATACAACTATGTAAAGATATAAATGACACCTTTGTCACAGGAAATGTGATTGCACCCTCAATGAGAGGTGCTTCCACTCGAAATTTCACAAAGGCTAAACGTAGACATTATAATCAATCAAGATATTCCAGGCAAAATTATCATAATCAATCAGGCAAAATCCCAAAAGAGAAATAAGACCAAGCTCATACCGTGCCCCAGGCCGCTGCCCCAGGTGTAAAAAGGGAAATCATTGGGCCAATAAATGCCATTCAAAATTTGACATCCATGGAAATCCTTTGTTCAGGAATTCAAAAAACGGGGCACGGGGCCCAATACCCCGGGGCCCACAAATGTACGGGGCATTGCAGAAGGAGTATCCTCAAGCATCCACTCAGATGCTTCCCCGACACAATCCCTACTACCCATCCACTCCCTCGCCAGAGGAACAAGAGGAAATGCAGGATTAGACCTCTGTTCTACCGCCCGAATAGTGTTAACACCTGAAATGGGGGTTCAACTGATTCCCACAGGAGTCAGGGGACCTCTTCCCTCAGGGACTGTAGGACTTATTATCGGGCGTAGTCCTAAAAGCTTATTAGGTTTGCAAGTGACCCCAGGTGTAATAAACTCAGACTACAAAGGGGAAATAAAAATAATGCTTAGCTCACCCCAAAGTATAAGTTCTGTTAATCAAGGAGATAGAATTGCTCAGTTGCTTCTCCTTCCCAATTTACATAATTCATTTAAAATGGGTATGCCTCAAGAAGGGAACAATAGAGGATTTTGTTCCACTGACTCAAGACCCATGGCTTGCTGGGTTCGAGACTGTTCAAGGAGGCCTATGTGTAAAATAAAAATCCAAGGAATAGAAATGGAGGGATTAATAGATACTGGAGCTGACTCTTCCATTATTAATTTATGCCAATGGCCCAAGCACTGGCCTCTGCAAAAAGCTTCAACCAGTTTAAGAGGCTTGGGATATAATAACCTCCCAGATAAAAGTGCGGTAATTTTAAAATGGGAGGATGATGAAGGCCATAAAGGAACATTTCAGCCTTATGTTTTACCTAATCTACCGGTTACTTTATGAGAAAGAGATATTTTGCAACAAATGGAAGTACACCTTGCAACCAAGCCTGCAGATGTTAAATGTGAAAACCTACAGGGTAATCTTAACCATAAAAGAACTCATTATCAAAAAGTACAGAGTAATCTTAACCCTAAAAGTAATCATTATCATAAAGGAAAAAGATATTTTTTTTCGGGGCCACTGAGAAAATAATTTTGAAAATACCATGGCTTTCTGATAAGCCAGTGTGGGTCCCTCAGTGGCCCCTATCTAAAGAGAAATTACAAGCGGCCCACCTACTAGTTCAGGAACAATTAGAAGCAGGTCATATAGAACCTTCCACCTCTCCCTGGAATTCCCCCATATTTGTGATCAAGAAAAAGTCAGGAAAATGGCGATTGTTACATGATCTTAGACAAATTAATAAAAACCATGCAAGTTATGGGCCCTACTCAACCTGGACTTCCTAGTCCCATAGCTATTCCAAAAAATTTCCATCTTATTACTCTTGATATAAAGGATTGCTTCTTTTCTATTCCCCTACATCCTCTGGATACCCCCAGGTTTGCCTTTTCACTTCCTTCTATGAACAATAATGGCCCTGATCAGAGATATCAATGGAAGGTTTTACCACAGGGAATGGCTAATAGCCCCACCATATGCCAAATATATGTGGACAAGGCTATCCAACCCATTAAAAATAAATATCCAAACCTCATGTGTCTACATTACATGGATGATATTTTATTGGCCCACCCTAATCAAAAAATCTTATTTAATATATTCAGTGACGTGGTAGAAAATTTAAAAAAATATGGATTATATATAGCAGAAGAAAAAGTTCAAACCAGATCTCCCATATTATATTTAGGATTTAAAATCATGGATACTTTTGTTAGACCCCCAAAAATTCTAATAAATAAAGAACATTTGACCACCCTCAATGATTTCCAAAAACTACTGGGAGACATTAATTGGCTTCGCCCTACACTAAATCTCACTACTGGCCAACTAAAACCTTTATTTGACATCCTTCGCGGAGACCCTGATCCATCTTCACCGCGAACATTGACTCCTGATGCTAGGAAAGCTTTAAAGTTAGTAGAAAAAGCCATCGAAGGAGCTCATTGTGATAGATTTGATTTAACTCAACCGCTGATGTTGATTATTATTTCTTCACAATATACACCCACAGGAGTATTTTGGCAACAAGGGCCTTTATTATGGATACATTTGCCCGTCTCTCCTAAAAGTATAATTGAATCTTATACCTCCATGGTGGCTAAACTTATTCTTCAAGGACTTTCTACTAAAATATTTGGCATTCACCCTGCTACTATTATTACTCCCCTATTCATCATCACAGATTGAATATTTATGCTTCAATGATAATGATTGGGCTATAGCTAAATGCTCTACTTCTGCAAATTTTGATAATCATCTTCCTAAGTCCCCTATATTATCTTTTTGTATTAATCATCCTATTATATTTCCACAGGTAATAAAAAATCAACCTATTCCTAAGGCATTTAATGTATTTACAGATGGGTCCTCAAATGGTACTGCTACAGTAGTCACTAAAAAAGAAAATATGACTTACATAACTGCACACAAATCAGCTCAACTAGTGGAATTGGAAGCTGTGGTAAGAGCTCTGGAAAATTTTAGGGACCAGCCCGTAAACATTTTTTCAGATAGCCACTATATTGTACAAGCCGTCCCAAAATTAGAGTTAGCAGGACCAATAGCACCTCATACTCCAGCCTTTAAATTGTTTTATCAAATACAAAAACTTTTGTGGGCAAGAAAAGAACCTCTATTCGTAGGCCATATTAGAGCACATACTAATTTGCCTGGTCCCCTCCATGAAGGTAATCAAAAGGCTGATGAACTTACAAAAACAATATTTATACTTTCAGTGCTCCAACAAGCTACTTTATTTCACTCCCAGTTTCATGTCAACATCACCACCTTGCAACGTAGGTTTAAAATCACAAAGGAGCAAGCCAGAACAATTGTAAAAGATTGTAAATCTTGTATGACACATTTGCCCAATCCTCATTTCGGCGTTAACCCTAGAGGATTAATGCCCAATCATTTGTGGCAGATGGATGTTACTCATGAGCCAAGTTTTGGAAAATTGCGATTTATTCATGTGACCATAGATACATGCTCAGGCATGATTTTTGCTTCCTTACATTCTGGAGAAAAAGTTAAAGATGTTACATCTCATTGTTTGCAAGCTTTTGCTGCATTGGGCATCCCCAAAATGCTTAAAACAGATAATGGCCCCGCATATACGTCCTCATCTTTCAAACAGTTTTGCCAAAATTCAATATATCCCATAAAACAGGCATCCCATACAATCCTCAGGGTCAGGGCATTATTGAAAGAGCAAACCGAACACTGAAAATTATGTTATTAAAACAAAAAGAAGGAAATTGGAAAAGTCCTAAGGACAGATTGGCAGTTGCCCTGTTTACCTTAAATTTTTTAACTTTAGACTCTAATGGTTATTCTGCTGGAGACAGACATTGGAATCCACACCAACAACATAAACCCTTGGTTTACTGGAAGGATGTTCTTTCAGGTACATGGAAGGGTCTAGATCCAGTATTAATTTGGGGGAGAGGATCTGTTTGTGTTTTTCCAAAACACGAATCCTCTCCAATATGGATACCATCTAGATTAATAAAGCAGGTACCACATCAAAATGATCAAGATATAGTTGTTGAGGAATCAAGATTAATAAAAAAGGTACAAAATCAAGAAGACCAAGATGAAGATATAGAATGACTCCCTCAAAAGTATCCTTCAAAATGTTTCACAACTCAAGAGTCATTCCTCCCGGCTGGGACGAGGAGATCTCTCTTTAGTGTGCACACAATTGTATTTTTTTTTCTTTTTATACATGTCTTTATGTCTGTACATTTGTCTACATTTCATGTTAATGTGACGTCACAAATATATGTTTGTATGTTTGTTCGTCTGTCCAGTGTGACGTCACAAAGAACAAAGCGCTTATGAAAAAGAAAAAATATATATATATATGGATCCAAATAACTTTAATTCATTTTAGGTTAAGAGTATTCAATTTAGGTAAATAATTTTATAAATGAAGGTACTTTCAATTTTGATTATAGGTATCCCTGGGACTTCTCTTCAGCAAACAATATGACTAGTGCTATATAACCTGATATTTTGGTGTTTTGACATAAGATTGTTTATTTGTTATTAACTTCATTTGTTTAATAGCTCATTAATTTCAATTATCTCAACAGGTAAAAGATTGTATACAGAGACTCAAGGTTTCCAGCTAACAAATTATTTCTCTAAAGTGCCTTTACCTTTTCTTTAATCTATCTTTAATGCAGTAATTACCCTCAGTCTTTCTTTGTTTTGTTCTAAATATGATATTTTTCCAACTTATGTTTGTAGAAGCTCAACCAGCGATGTGTGTGAACAAAAATCAACTTTAATTTTCTAATCTAATTATTCTATTTTGTAGTTTGACAACTCGCCTCTTGACTCAGTGCTGCAATAGCACTGCCTTTTCTTTAATAATTGATGCTTGAGTTTCTAGGTAGCGGGCCCTGAAGATTTGCCGGTGGCATTGTCTAAACATAAAAAAGACATCTGCTGCTACAGCTGCAGGGATCGCGGCTGCCGCAAGCATCCCTGCTGCTCAAGCATCAAACAACCTCACCAACAGTGTGGCCTCTGCTCTACATGCATGGGGCCTCCTACATCAACATGTTACAACAAATGGACATTTTGATCTTTCATTGTTTGGGACTTTACGGGACAATGCCTTGCGGGTATTTGTCTAGAGAATTCAGTGTGTTACTTGATGGAACTTAGGGCAGCTGATTTGTTTAAACAATTTGATATGCTATGCAATTTGGCTCATCACCAAAAGGCTTGTCGCCTTAAAGCCGCAACATCTCCTCACAATTGGACGGCTGTTAGTCATCATACATAGTCGATCCTAAAGGGCTCCATTGGATGGCTGGTTAGCCAATGACGGGTAAGATCCCCAGAGGGGGACAACCTAAGACAGGCACAGTCGCACGGGACAGTCTCATGTGGCCGACATATCAACCTAAGACAGGAGTCAAGTGCACAGCCTTGATTATCCGATGACGGGTAAGAATGTTGGTTGCACATAGACGTCCTAGAGCATTACCTCTTTTAAAACAAAAAGGGGGAAATGCAGGAGCCCTGTTTGGGGATTGGCTTGAATTGCGGTTGACTATGAGCCGTGGAGATTTGAGCATTGTCGCCTCCCGTAGTCTCACGGGACTTGTTGCGGGATCTCGAGTGACTTGGCCGAAATTGCTGATCGGGTTAGCGCCATTTTGGTGTGTGTGTGGCGTGTGTTAGTCGTTGTTAGAACCAGAGAGAAAAGTTATCAGAATAAAAAGCTGTTTGTCTCCAGTTTGCCTCTGAAGTTCTTCCCGCGGCTCCGTTGCTCCAAGCGCTTCAGGCGGCAACAACTAAGTTTTATACTTTTTTATAGTCTCTACAGGGCCTAACACAAGATTGAAATAGAAATTGGAAGGAAAGGGTCTAGAGTAAAGAACAAATTAGATATTATCTGCCTGGCAGGTTAATTTTAAATAACTAATACCCATTTATTTACATAGTACTTATTCTAGGTATTAAAAGTGTAGTTTTAATAAAACTTCTATATCTACATACACAAAAAGGTAAATAGAAGACCGCTTTTTCTTTACCAAACTGATGGCTCATTTAATTCTTCAAAAGCACCCCACCACACACAAAAGCAGCAAATTCTATTTTGTCAATAAGACAAGAAGTCAACTCTGGCAGTTGACTTTCATTTATCAACTTTAAACCTTGATAAAAAATTATTTCATTGTCTTCAATGTCAACCTTTCATTTATCAACTTTAAAACTGCACGTGTTGAACCCTCACTATTTAAATGAGGTCCAAAAATTGCTAAAATTAACCACTTTGTCAAGTGCCTGCACACTTGTAATCCCATGGCTGAGGCAAGAGGATCACAAGTTCAAGGACAACCCCAGCAACTTAGCAAGGCTCTAAGCAATTTAGTGAAACTCTATTTCAAAATAAAAAATAAAAAGGACTGGGAGCTGGGCATGGTGGCGCACACCTGTAATCCCAGCACTTGGGAGGCTGAAGCAGAAGGATCAATAGTTCAAAGCCAGCCTCAGCAATGGCGAGGCACTTAGCAACTCAGTGAGACCCTGTCTCTAATACAATACAAAAAAGGGCTGAAGATGTGGCCCAGTGGCCGAGTGCCCCTGAGTTCAATCCCCAGTAGCAAAACAAAACAAGACTTGGGATGTAGCTCAGAGGTAAAAAGCAACCCTAGGTTCAATCCCTGGTACCAAAAAGAAAAAAAGAAACCACTTTGTTCTTGAAGACATTCTTCATGGAACTATCTTATTTCTTATTTGGAACAACTATTTTCCTAGACTTTCTGCATCCTAAGCCTTTTTTTTTCTCCTACTGATTTATCTCTCCACTGCTATGACAGTTTCACTTTTCATTAGATTTCATGACTTCCCTTTCCTGAGACCCCTTTTTCATTTGCTGAAGTATATTCTCCAGTAATTTCATTTCAAAAAGAATAGTAAAAAATTATTTCATTTTGTCTTCAAATAGTTGTCCAGTAGACAAATGAGAATGGCAATGCTTATCTGAATCTTATACCCCAGCAAAGAATTTATTATTTTTCTCTGGAAGCTTTTACAACTTTCTCATTATCTTCAGGGTTCTGATTTTCACCAAAATATATTCATTCATATTCATTCATCATGCTTGACATGTTGAATGAGCCCTTCCCATCTGAAAACGCCTGACTTTCATTAGCTCTGGAAATTTTTGTTGTTACTTATTATTTCATCTTGTCCATTTTTTCTGTTCTTTCTTGTGTGGACGAACAGAAAGATAATGAACCAAAGCGCTTCAAAATATCAAGATAAGAAATACAGCGTAACAGCACAACAGTTTGTTGTATTTTCCAACTAGGAAAAACTACTACCTTTTCTCTTTAAAAATTTTTTTTTCCAAGTTTGGATTTTCCTCAGTTTCTGCACTTCTCTCTATGGCTTCTCCATCAGGAAACCCTGTATTGTTTATGAATACACAAAATTTGGGTTGGGGCAGGGTTAGGCATATACAGAAGGTCTCCAACTTACAATGATTCAAATTATGATTTTTCTCAACAATGTGTGAAAATAATACACATGCAATGGAAACCATACTTCAGACTTTGGCTTTTGATCTTTTCCCAGGTTAGTGAATGCCCTATGATACTCTTTTAATGATGGACAACAGCATCAAGTCACAGGCACATGATCATGAGGGCAAACAAGTAGTACTCTACAGTACACTATGTTGATAAGTTATCACATTTGGCAGAGTAAGTATTAAATGCATTGGCATTTTCAACTTGCAAGGGGTTTACTGAGACCTAACCCATCATAAATTGATGATCATCTTTACTGGTATAGTTTGTGCACTGCACAACAGTATGGGGCTTTAGGACAAACTGCATACCAAGCTTTGGGCCACTGTGTCTGGAGAAGCATCATTTTCTAATTCATTAGTTTTGAGGGAGGTGCATTTTCCTGATTCTTGATGGCTGACATGGCCCTTGGTGAGGCATGCGTCTAAGTGTTTTGTGTTCTAAAATGTGGTACTCAATGGGTAGCACTCAGAACAGCAGCAGCATCTCCTGGAAACATACTAGAAACACAAATTCTTGGATGCTGCCCTGGAAACTTGAGGGTTGCATCCAGCAATCTATAATCTGTGTTTTTACAAGGCCTCCAAATGATTTTGATGCATGCTTAAGCTTAAGGATCACTGCCAGATAGTACTTTGGAAAATTCCTGATTATTGCCAAACAACTATTTACTACCTTGGAGCTTGGGAAGTTCTTCTTAGAGACTCTTACATCCCACTTCCATCAGAGTCCTTTCCTGTGTATATACTGTGCTATGGTCTACTTTGTCATATCCACCAATACAACCCTCATAAAGGAATCAACACCTCCACTTCCCTCCATAGGTTTTACAGGACACAGTCCAGGCTTTGCTGGGTTTCACCTGTGTGTGCACATGTTTCTTTTCTATCACATCTGTAGAGTTCCAAGGGGAAAGATGGTAAAAGTGTGTGGTCAGTACTCTTCTGTTTTGAACCAGAACAATTCTCATTTTTAAAAGTAATTATTATACAAGAAAAGTCATACTATTTTAAAATCCTTTTATTGCAGCTAAAAAATTTACAGGGATTTTTCATCAAAGTAAAGCAAATCTTTGTATTATGAACAACATATCCTTCTATTTAATTTTCCTTAAAAAAGGATACTTTTCCAAATAATTTACCAATTAATAATCATTAGTTCACATTTTAATAGACATAAAATCTAAAAATCACATCATTATTTTAAGATTAAAAATTTCCTTAATTATATGAGTATAAAATATTCACAAGACTAAAATTTAGGTTTTTCAGGGAATGAGGTTTTATGTAGAGTACTTGATGAACACAAGAAGCAGTTTATTTAAATAAAAATTACTACTTAAGACTTAGCACTAAAATTATCCCATTTGGCTCATATATATAATTTTTGCCAACAGCCAAAATAACTGGTTTCAGAATTGTTAGGCAAAAAATGCTATATTTTATACATTGTGGTCTCATGACTTCTTCAGATCAAAGACTAAAACACACATAATTCAATATAATCTAGTCACTGAAAAGAAGGAAAAAAATATATGAACGTGTTTTAAAAAGAGAAAGAGAAAGACACGTACATTTTCTCAGAAAAGATTATAGAGTTGTTCCTAGAGAAATAATGACAAAGGTCAGGGATATAATTTTTGCATTATTATGGCAATTTTTATCATTCTCTGTCCCCTACATGCCATTCATTCTTCATTTGAACACTGTTTTTATGTGTGGTACTGGGGAATCAAACCAAGGGCCTCACACATGCCAGGCAAGATACATATCCCCAATCCTTTAATTTTATTTTTGACAGAGGATCTTGCTGTTGTCTGTCTGGCTTTGAGTTTGCTATTCCATTTCCCTAGCTTCACAAGTAGCTGGGATTACAGGTAAGAGACACCATGCCCAGCTCTTCACTGAAACTTAACTCTGGAAAACTATTTTCAGAAGACTATTTAAATATGTATGTTCAAATAAATTAGTAGTCTAAAACAGAAAGTAGTCAAAGTGTCCAATATTTCTATTAGAAAGGTAATGTAAAAGATTATATTTTCAAGAATAAATTAAGAGTACAGTATTGGGAATCCTGTATTTATTTTGTTTATGATTCAAATATTAATAAAAGACAAGTCATTTCACTTCTCCACCTTTCTCATTTCAATGCTTTGAAGAAAAAAAAACATACAAATAACAAAACTTAATTTTAAAAAAGTAGCATTACTTAATTTTAAAAGAAAAAAACTATAAGACAAATCATCTTGTTTTGGCTGCCAGCAAAAATTATATATGTGACATATGAGCCAAATGGGATATGAAAAGGGTATCATAATAAGAATGAATGCACAGTATAATTCCAAAAAGGAAAATGAACTCGAAAGATAGTAAGATTTATGTTAGTTGTTGGAGAATTCTTAAAGAGTATAATAAACACCTTAAAGAAAAATTATCTTTTATACTTTAACAAAGGTAAGAAACATTAAAACTCAGAAAGCTAGCCGGGCGCGGTGGCGCACGCCTGTAATCCCAGCACTTTGGGAGGCTGAGGCAGGAGGATCGCGAGTTCAAAGCCAGCCTCAGCAATGGCGAGGCACTTAGCAACTCAGTGAGACCCTGTCTCTAAATAAAATACAAAAAAGGTCTGGGGATGTGACCCAGTGGTCAAGTGCCCCTGAGTTCAATCCCCGGTACCACAAAAAAAAAAAAAAAAAAAAAAAAAAAAAAAAAACCTCAGAAAGCGTAAGAAACAATCCCAGCTGTTTTCTAGTCCATATTGCCTTATCATGTTCTAAATTTAGCACTTACAGGAAAGACACCAAAAATACTTTTGACATTTGGTCATTTCTGACAAAAGTAGAAAATATTAGAAGACAGTAAGTAAATTAATAAACCCACACATGTAAGGACCACAAACATGCACGTTGAAATGACTGGGTTGTGATAGTTCAGAGTTTTAAAATCACATCATAAATATTTAACAAAGAGAAATGCAAAAATATTGTCTTACTTTAAAATTAAGGGTAGGTGAACTCATATTATTTAAGAACAACTGCCTTTGAGTGGGTCTAAAATTTTACTAAACTTACTAATAACTTATTCTGCTACAGAAATTCAAGATATAGTTTGTATTTTTCCTCTTTGTTTTCTGGATATCCAGAATTCCAGAGCCCATCCACACTACCGCAGTCAAGAAATGAGTACAAGTTTAGAAAGTGAAAATTCTAAGACTAATTTAAGTAGTTCTCTAACATCATGACTGTGTACTAGGCTTTCTGAATAGAGTATATGTACTTGTAATCCCACAAGTGAAGCCCAGAAGATATTTCCTGGCTATTCTACAGTTGCTGTCTCCCTTCTTGTTTGTACTTGAATAGTGAACTAACACTGCCCTCAATGTTAGGTACTGACCCGAATCATAACTAAAGCAATCTAAAAAATGTCAACTGCAATGTTAACAGTTAACACTGCCTATACTCTGACAACACTAGAGTTCAGTGACACCTTTTTTCCCCTGAACTTTTTTTCACTTTGAGAAGGCAATGGGGTGGAAGAGCAAGGAGAAAAATTCTACTTACGTATAGTAGCCAGGATAAACAGGTCTAATACTGTTTACCTGTGTTCTCTGTTCTTAAGAATCACTGCACGGTAGAGGAAAGGAGATGAAGTAAGGGGAAAGAAGAATTCTGACTTTTTTTTTTATTGTTCTCATAAATGCTCATTTATTATTCACAAGAACTCCGAATGGTAAATGTTATTGTTCCCATTTCACGGATAAGGAAATGTGAGATAGTGAGACAATTTGCTTAGGACCACACCAAAACAAATTACATGACATCTCTAGGTTTCTTTCTCTTTAAAACGGGGTTTACCCTTCCAGGCTTCTGTGACAACTAAATGAGATCTGGTGATCCAAATCTCAGGCTCTTTCTGCTACAGCACAGTAGTACTCACAAAGATAAAGAGACAAACACAGATAAAACACTAGGAAAGAAACTAATCATGACAATGCAAATTTCAAAGAGTAAATATACACGGAGAGGCAGCACAGAGGTTGAGTACAGACTTGGGAACCAGAGAGCCTGAGTTAAAATTCCAGCTTTGCCAACAACTAGTTTGTTGACAAGTGAAAGTTTCTCAAGTTTTCTGTGCTTCAATTTCTTCATCTGTGAAATGGTCACAAGGAGAGTATTTCAAAAAGTTGTAAGAAGCAAATGAGTTAACACATGTAAGCACCTTTTTAGTGCTTGTACATTTATGCAAAAGCATTACCTATTATTATTGTTTCTATACTGAATGTCATATGCCTAAGTGGGGGTCATTTTGGTGCCTATATGACAATCAGGAAAGATTTTCTGGATTTTTTTTTTTTTTTTTTTTTGAGATGTCTGAATTTCTTTAGTTCTTTGTGCCAATTCAAAAACAAAGAGATTGGGTAACATGTATAGCACAGACGATGTGGTGAGGAGGGGCAACATGAATGGACAAGTCATAAATACTTTTCAACAGGGAACTCCAGCAATTTCTTCTATGTGTCAGAGTGTTTTAAAGATTAACAAGGGGACAAATCCATTTAAAAAAAAAAAAGGATAGACTTAGGGTCAAACACAGGGTGCAAGTACTAGAAGTGCCTTGAGCAAAGGTTTGAACATGGAAAAGATTTTACTTTTAAAACCATAAACTGATCTGGATCATGAACTTGGGTTTATGTAAGCACTTAATACAGAAGACCTACATTGATTTATTATACTCATCTTTGTTTCTTTCAGTTTTCTGGGGTTTTATGTTCTTTATTTTTTTTTTTCAACATGAGGAACCATATAAAAACATATTTATCACCTTATTGATCCTTAAGAATTACAAAGACAAAAGTGATTTTATTAAATTGAGCTTTTATCCTTAAAAGCAATCATCTATTTTCACCTCAATGGATAATTATTCAAAGAAAAAAAGAGAATTATTCACATGAATTGTTACTTTCCTCATTTTTGTTCATACTTGTACTGCATATCTATATTTTAAAATTTTCCTTAGAATTTTCTTTAGATTTTAGAACTTAATCTCTATATTCCTCCCTATTGTGCTACCTAATAGGCCTAACAACATATTAAAGTGGTAATAAAAATAGTGTGTGAATGTTTTAACAGAAATAATGTGGCACAGCAACAGAGTGCTTTGCTAGAAACCAACATGGAATTTGGAATCAAATCAAGATGAGTTCAAATGCCAAATGGGTGACCTGACATAAATTACTTACCCTTCCTAAACCAGTTTCTACTTTTGGAAAATGAAAAGAGTATCAAATTCATAGGATTGTTATGAGAGTTAAATTAAACAGATACTTTTAATGCACAGCACACTGCAGCTGCTCAATAAATGTTAGACTTCCCCATCCATCCATTACTAATTAGTTCCTAGGTAGGACACAGATATTCAGTGACTCTCTCTCCTCATGTGCAAACTAGAGTCACGTCTACACTTTCTTCTTTGCAGAGTTAGTGTAAAGAACCAACAGAGAATTTCACTTGAAAGCCCTATAAGAATATATGTTCATCTAGAGTCACAGACTAGCAACATCAAAATCACCTAGGAGCTTATTGGAAATGCTGAATATCAAAGCCCCAACCCAGACCTACTCGATAAGAAACTATTTTCACAAGCTCTATAGATGATTCCAATACACATTAAAGTTTGAAAAGCATTACTGAAAAAAAAAAAAAAAACCCTCAACTTGGAAGAAAAAAAGTTTGTTAACATAGTTGCATCAAAAACCTCAAGAGACAAAGGACATGTGCCATATTGATTTAATTATTTTAGCAGAGCAAGTTAAGGGCAACAGATGTTGTAAAGCCATAGACACTAAAACATTGAGAAATAATAAACCAACAGAAAAAAGAAAGGAAAGGGAGGGGAAATCACTAGGCAAAGAGCACAGCCTTCTCCAGAGGTAAATGAGGAGTCCAGTTCACTAATGTTATAATGGGGTCCCTAGTCCAAAAAGTACTTTCAATATGTCCTATTGCAGAAGAAAGGAAGCACATACTGTTTCAAGTATTCCCTCCAAAAGTGAGTGAGTGTACACACACTTTTAAAAATAATCAGTGCATAAAATTATCTGGTGCGTTCTCTTTTGTAGAATACCTCCTTTACCAATAGAGGTAGCTCTTCATTTTAAACAAAGTTAAAACTCTAATAATATAACTTAAGACTACTTTTAATATTCATCTGCCATTGTACATTTCCAAACCTGACTCCTTTTGACTTTCATGGTTTATTCATTTTCACAGTATAGCACAGTAATTCATCTATCTATACTAGATTACAAACTCCTTTAGGGCAAGGCACTGTTTCCCACATCACAGGACAACTACGGTTTATTTAAAATACATGATGCACAGAATACCAAGTATGACCTAAGGGGAACTGGAGAGATCTGAGCTAAAGGAGAACAAGAAAATGAAACCTCTGCATTATATTTTTTAAAAATAATTTTTCTTGAATATTTTATAAACCATGAAGCAATCCAGTGGAATATGGATTTACATTCAGTAATAACAAATAATTCTGAACATTTAAATAGTTTTGTACTCAAGCTAGAAGACTTGAATCTTTTGGTCTGTCTTAATCTACAGGGTTTGAGCTATAGCTCAGAGGTAGAACACATGCTTAACATGCATGATACTCTGGATTCAATTCCTAGTACCACCACCAACAATAAAAGTAAATGTCTCAATTTATGAAGGAAGAAATTGAGACATAAAGATATTAACTTGTACATGGAAGGGCTAGGATCTAAAATCGGGTCTTCTGATTCCATGTCCCATGTTAGGCCATGGTCCCTCTGTTTGAATAAATGTTGTTTGCTCCAGAGATGAAAGACCCCTCTGACTATATTAAATGATGAGTATGGAGGAAGTGCTGGAAAGTAAAGCTGTGATAACAAGGCAGGGCCACATTATCACAGCCACAGTTAAAAGACTTTTTTTTTTTTTTTTTTCCTATATGGCAATGGAAGTCATTGAAGTTTCTTGAATAGGAATGTGCATAAATAAATGCATTTAGGAAGATTAAGTTGGCACTAAAGTATAAGATGAAGGTTAGTGTCAAAGGTGGGAGATTAGAGAGAAGAAGGTGGTAATCTAGGGAAATGTAAATGAAGATGGATTTTTAAAATAATGAAACAAATCTGAGCATGGTAAAGGTTTTTTGTTTGCTTTTGCATGTGGTACTAGTGATTAAACCCAGAGGCTCTCTACCACTGAGCTACATCCCTAGGGTTTTTTAGATTTTTTATTTTGAGACAGGCTCTTGCTAAATTTCTGAAGCTCACCTTGAATTCATGATTCTCCTGCCTCAGCCTCCCCAGTAGCTGAGATTACAGGCAAGCACCACTGGACTTGGCTTAAAATATTTCTAAAACTTCACAGACTCTGTACTAAACTAGATAAAGAAAAAGAGCACACTCAGTATTCAAGCCTTGGAAACTTGAAAAGTAATGGAAAAACAGACATATTGGGAAGCCAAGTTGTATTTTGGACAAAATAAATTTCAATTTTTAACAGTGAAACCAAGCCTTACAAATCATTTGAGAAGCTATTAATTACTTGTGGAAGTCAAGGGGCACAATATTAGGAGTAAACTGAGTCAGAAAGGCTAAAGTCTTTGCCGTGTTTTTAGAACAAGATTTTTTTTTAAATTAAAATGCGTTCTTTCTGGGAAAAAATGTAAATACATGATTATTTTAAAGAACCCATGAGAGGCTTTTAGAACAGAACATAATTTTTCACTCTAGTGTCACAGCTGTTGTGTAACTTTAAATATGGCATCACTGCTCCATTGTCCTTACCTATATTATTAAAAAAGCATTAAATGTGGCTTAAGTGTTACCTTACAATTCACTTGCCTTCCTGAGAAATAGTTCTCTGTAAAATATAACTTTAAAAAAAATGTCTCATGGTAAATACTAACCCCTTTGTGCAAAGTGCACCAGAGGTTAATGATCTACCATACAAACAGACAACAGATATCCTTTCTGGTTTTTTCAGAGCCACAGGCTTTTCTCCCTTTTGTGTTCACTTCCTGTCAAGTTTGACATTTCAAAGGAATACTAAAGAAGCTTTAAAAATCTGTTAGGACTCCAAAAATATGAGCTATTCATTACAATGGTACTCACCTAAAATAGACTTTCACTTAAATTTTAGAAAAATAACTTGAAAGAAATATTTTCAATCTTCTCTCATGTAAAAGTATGCTGTCCAAAATTTATGTAACTACCTAAAGAAACTTACTAATGTTTGGTGATCACAGAAAAGTAGTAGGACAGAAACAAATTTAGTGAACAAAGCTATATTTGATAACATTTAAAGGAGATTCAACTTTCTTGGGACTTATGGAAATTTAATACAAGGAAACAGTTAATAATTAGTAAGTACTTCAGTGTTCTCCATCTAGTGTAATAACCCCTCCAAACCAGTAATCAGAAAACCCAATGCACTTAATGCTGAAAAAAAAGAATAATTAATGGTTTGAAACTAAAATATCAATGTATTATAGGGTTTATAATTTATATTGAAGTAACATGTATCATAAAGAATACTGTTCTAAGGGCTTTTTTTTTTTGGTTGGTTGGTTGGTTGGTTGGTTGTCTTTTTTTATTGTTTTAAGACAGGGCCTTGTTAAGTTGATGAGGATAGCTTTGAAATCACAATCCTCCTGCCTCGGCCTCCTAAGTCTCTGGGATTAAAGGCGTGTGCCACCACTGCAGTGGGTGGTTGGTTTTTGTTTTTGTTTTTAGATGTGGTCTTATTATGTTGCCAAGGATGGCTTTGAACTCCTAAGCCCAAGTGATCCTCCTGTCTCAGCCTCCCAAGGCATGTGTCACTGCACCCTGCTCTAAGGTTCTTAATACTGTATATGAAATGGTGCAATAGCATTTAGAGGTAGACTGAGAAGTTAAAGATACATATTATAAATCATAAAACAAAGAAGTATATAGGTAGTAAGCCTACAAAGAAGATAAAACAGAATAAAAAATATATAGTGCCAAAAAATGTAGGAAAAGGGGAACAAAGAAGAAATAGAACAAATAGGAAACAAGTAAGATGGAAAATTTAAACACAACCATATCAATAATCACAGTAAATATAAATTAAAAGGCAGAGATTGACAGACTGTATTTAAAAAATGAGACCCAACCATATGCTACCTGTAAGAAGCTACCTGTAAGAAACTACTTTAAGCATAAGTTAAACATAAAAGAACGGGGAAATGACATGCTAATACTAATGAAAAGAAAGCTGGAGTGGACTGGAATGGCTTTATTAATATCAGACAGTCATTTTTAGAACAAAACACATTACCCATGATAATGATTAAGGGTTAAATTCATCCAAAAAAATGCAATTCCAATTGCTTATGTTCCTAAATTTTATATGTAAGACACTGGACTAGAGGTTTTTTGGAAGTGAGATAGGAATTTTACCTTTTAGGCTCTCTCTAGCCCTCTGCCCTCCTGCACTGAAGATGTTTAGGCCCTAGTTCACATTCCTCCTTGTTACCACATCCTGGGTGACTGACCTTTTCTCAGCCTCTTGGTTCTTTGACGTTCCCATTCCTAACAATCTTCATCTCCATACTAGTTCAGTCATGCATTCTCAAGGACTTTCCTTAGAATATAGTAAACTTTCCAGAAACATTGTGTCCAGACACTTAGTTGAAATATCTCTATGACTAAACCTCCACTTTTATCCTCATTGTCACTTCAACCGTACCTATTAAACTTCATTAAACATTCCTATTTCTTGAAACCTCTACTTTATCAGTCTCTTTTGTCGTCTCTATGAAGCTGAAAACTCCAAACCATAACAGTCTAATCACTCTAACATCCTCAACTTCCTTGCCCCATTACCATTCTGCTGCATTTGCTTAGCCATAATTCTATGGCCTAGTTCTATCAACCTGGTCAGTTTTCTAACCTTACACCTGGTTGACAGGTGATGCTGGGGAAAAAATACCATCACACAAAGCTATACTGGAACCACAAATTCGTGCTTCTACCCTTAAAATCGCAGGGCAATGCTCTTATCTTTTACCAGTCAGATCATTCTATTAGTCTCCACAACAATTCCAAATCACATCTGGGCTCCTCAAATTTCTAACCATACCACTCTGCACAGCCCAACTAACAACACTCAGCAAATTACTGAAGTTCTGTTTCTTAAAATAAACAAAATGCACACACACACAAAAATCTTAAAAACCATTAAATGGAAACTTCTCCAATTTCCTGACATGCTATGCACCTACTACCTTACTCACAATTGCTCTCCTTCTTTCCATTTTTCACACAGAAGTACTTCCCATCCCACATGCTCTTTTAAAATGTGACCCTGCCTCTCCTCAGACAAGCAATGGTATCTATTTCCCCATCCCCTGAATCTGTGACTGCTCTGACCAACAAAATACAGCTTCCAGCTATAGTTCTTATAGAAGACTTTCAGTAGCCAGCTGCTATGTAAGAAATGCAATTACCCTAAAAACAAAAGTGTCCTGAGAGGCACAGGTTATCGTGTGAAATGGTTAGGAGGATAAGATGCTGCACAGAAGAGGGAAAGAGAGACAAAGATGGGAGGAAAGGAGAGGCAAGCATACACAAGAGCAGCAAGCTGTCAGGTTTGAGAGTGAAAAAGAATCTTGGAAGTGGATCCTCTGGCTTCAAACATCTGCTGATACCACACGGTCAGAGATGAACTGTCCAGTCAAGCTCTTCCCAAATTCTCAACCATCACAATCAGGAGCAAAATAAAATAGTTGTTTTAAGCCATTAAATTATTTTTTAGCAAGAGAACACTCCCAAAGGCTCTTTTCCACCAACATTTAATCCCTATTTTTTACATTAAGAAAAAAATTCTTCCCTCTACCTCATATACCCCAAGCTATATCTTTACTTTTGCTATATCTGTATTTCCCTTCACAGGCAAAATTCTGGTTTAGTAATAATTTTTAAAAAGGCCATCTATAGTCATTGTCTCTAGATCTCTCATTCGCATCTCATCCTGTCATCACTTCATCCAGTGATTCTTGCTACTACCAGCAGTGGCTTCTTTGTTAGAACTTTTTCAGTTCTTACTAATTGATTCTATAGTGTCTGAAACAGCAAACTTTCCCTCAGACTTTGTAATTCTCTCTCTTCAGAAAATAAATTAATTAATTAAAAAATCATTTCTGGTTTTCTCATATTTCTCTGGCTGTTCTACTTTGATCACTTCTGTAGGCAGCAGATTTCCTTTTCTATGCATCCTTTAAATGTTGGGGCTTCTTAGGATTTAAACTTCTTCTCTTCTCATACTACATTCTCCCCTGACACCACCTTAGCCATTCTTCCAACTTCATTTACTCAATAAGGCATTGTGATTACAACTTTGGAACCAGAAAGACTTGGGTTCAAATCACAGCTGTCATTTAGCTTGTATAGTCTAGGGCAAGTTATTAAACTTCTCTAAGTATTCATTTCCTCATAAAGAATATTACCACCTCATCAATTATGAAAATTCAATGATACTGCTAAGTGCTCAAACTGCTTGACACAAGATAAATTGTCAAATAAAGTCTGGCAACTTTTATTATGTATGTGTGGCAGCTCTCTAACCTACATCATTCCTAGCCTAGATTTCTTTTCTAAGCTCTTTCTAAATTCCCAGGCAGCAAAATAAAATGGTTATTTTAAGCCACTACATTGTTTTCCAGCAAAAGAATATGCAAGTAAGCTCTTTTCTATCAACATTTAATCCTTATTTCTTCCATAAAAAGAAAAAAAAAAAAAAAAGAAATCTCCCCTTCATTTCACATATCCAACTGCCACCTGACACCTCTATTTAATTGAGTGGAACTTGTTTTCCCAAGAATATCTCATCCTGGTTTCAAAAATAATGTATCTTATTTTCATGAATGATACTACTATCCACTTAGTTATTCAAGCCAGAAACCTGGATATTATTATAAACTGACCCTTCTCTGTCTCTTATTCATACTTATATAATTAACTGCTGCATCTATTAATACTACATACTGTTTTAAGTGCTTTATATACATGAATTCATCTAATGAAAATAATGTAATAAAATATAAGGCTTATAAATGACTAGTAGCTACTATAGATAATAAAAACAATAAGACTATAAAGAGGAAATGATTATAGACTAGAATGCCAAAGAAAGGCAAACTGAAGTAAACCTTAAAATGTGATTTAAAAAAGTAGAAAACATATTTTAAAACTCAAGGACTGGCAGAAAGAAACTCAGTTGTATGGGTGATGGTTGAATAGACAAGACTGAAAGGAGAAGCGAATACAGGCAGGGGTTCTCAAACTTCTTGGACTCACAATCTTTTTACATTATTAAAATTACCGAGGACCTGGAAAGCCTTTGATCATATGGGTTCTCTCTCTCTCAATATTTAATGCATTAATAATTAAAACTTGGGGCTAGGATTGTGGCTCAGCGGTAGAGCGCTCGCCTAGCACGTGGGCGACCCGGGTTCGATCCTCAGCACCACGTACAAATAAAATGCATTGAATAAAAAAAAAAAAAAAAAAAAACGCATTGTGTACAACTAAAGCAAATAAAAATATTTTTAAAAAAATAATTAAAACTTAAATTTAATTAAAGCCAAGAAGTTTTAGAAATATTTTATTTAAACCAACAAACCCATATGTTAACATAAATAATATTTTTTGTGAAAATAACCATATTATTCAAAACAAAAAAAATGGCACCGTTTTACAATTTTACTCATGTCTTTAATATCTGGTTTAACAAAAAAGACTTGAATTCTCATATCTGCTTTTAAATTTATTGTGCTGCAATATGTTGCTTTGGTTGAAAAGACAAGAGAATCTGGCCTCAGTTGGAAAAAAAGTATTTTAATAGCCTTTTGAGCTATGATTATTCTTCTTTGATATTACAACAAACTCAACAAGTGGTAGTTTCTTAAAGTTAGTTGCAGTGTGGAATCAGAATCGATGAACAGAAATAAGTTTTTCACGTTCTAATATTTTAAAATCCATTGGCATATCTTGAACTTTCAGGGAATCTCTTACCCATGTATGATTTTATATAATGTATTTAGTCATTTGGAAATATTCGTTCACCAAATTACATAGATCTTCCAAATGTTAACAAATCTCTTTATATAACAACAAATCACATTCATCAATAAAACCAATGATTTAATTAGAAAAGTTTTTTCAGTATTGGAAGTTGTCAAGATTACAGTAGTGGATACAAGCTTTCCAAAATTCTAATTTTCACCTGAAAACACATAATTTGTCATTGGCAACCATCACTGTCAGTTGTTTTCTTTCAAGTGACATGCTCAGTTTGTTCATTTTCAAGAAAATGCCTGCCAAATATCTAAAACTACACAAACTATTGCTCACCAGTCTTATAAGTAAAAGATGTGTTTCACGAAGAATAATGAGTTCAGTTCACAACTCAATCAATGTACAAGATTTTCCTCATGACAACTTTTGTACTTTGGTATGCAGCTGGAAAAAAAGCTAAAAGCTAAAAAAAAAAAAAAAAAAAAAAAAAAAAAAAAAGTACTCAAGTGGAGATTTAATAAAATATTTCCAACTGCTTCATCAAGGATATTCATTTATATATATGTATTTATTTTAGTTGTAAATGGATCTTTATTTTATTTATATGTGGTGCTGAAACTCAAGCCCAGGGCCTCACACATGCTAGGCAAGTGCTCGACCACTGAGCACAACCCCATCCCCATCAAGGATATTCTGAAACAAAACTGACACATTTTGTTTTAGTTTTTTTAACTGAGAATGTGTAGTAGTGAATGAAATGATTACTACCATTTTGGAGCCACTGCTTTACTTCAGGTAAAGGTGCCAACAGTTTCACATCATCAGTTTAAATGTCAACAGACTGGAAAAAATAAATAACACCTTAACAGTAATAATAAAACAATTTCTACTGTGCAGATTCCCTGAAGTGGTTTCAGGAATCACCAGGGAATTCTTTTTTCTTTTTAAATTTTTTAAAATTTATTTATTTGTTTTAGTTGTACACAATGCCTTTGTTTTTACGTGGTGCTGAGGATCGAACCTGGGCCGTGCACATGCTAGGCAAGAGCGCTACCGCTGAGCCACAACCCCAGTCCCATCACCAGGGAATTCTAATTCATGTTTTGAACAGCTGACTTAAGAAAAAAGGAGACAATACTTGTAATGAAGAGTCTTTGAGCCAGCACAGTGGCACAGGCCTCTAATCCTAGCAACTCAGGAGGCTGAGGCAGGAGGATCACAAGTTCGAGGCCAGCCTCAGCAACTTAGCAAGGCACTATGCAACTTAGTGAGACCTTGTCTCAAAATTAAAAATAAAGGCTTGGGGATGTGGCTCAGTATTTAAGTACCCCTGGGTTCAATTTCCAGTACTGCCCCCGCCCCAACAAAAAGCCTTTCAGGCATCAAAGAGTTGGCCTAAAGTTCTCATTCTAAAAGCATGCACTATGTTCCTCTGACCTTATTAATATGCTAGATAATTTTAGAATTATATCCTTTGCACCATGTTATACTGTGAAGATTCTAGATTCTGTTATTTTTCTCATATGAGATTTTTTTTGTCATTTGTTTGTTGCTGAGGCTGACCTCGAACTTATGATCCTTCTGCCTCAGCCTCCTGGATCGCTAGGATTTCAGGTGTGTGCCACGGTGCCTGGCTGTTGCTTGTTTCAACAGGCAATTATCTTTGCTGAACTTGAACTGTACACACCATTTATTGGGCAGCAAATCCAGTCTCTGTTCAAACCGTCTGTCCTTTATTAAGCTGCTCTGAGTCTGATTCAGTTTCAGTCAGAGATGTGGCTAGACAGAATTTGGTGACCCTTTCTTTCTCTTTAAAAACTCTTCCACTTTCTTCAATAGCCGGGTTTCTTCAGCTTCAGTTTTCTAGTTTCCCTCATCAGAAGGCCCTCTTCCTATACTCTACTGTCCTTCTGTACACATACTGCACTCAGTCCCAGACAAAAAGCCTCATTCCTCCACAGGCTCATAGCTCCCTCATTTCCCTTCTCAACTAGAGTCTGTTCTTCCTGTCCAGTGGTTTCAAGATGTTGCTTTTTGTACTCTGTATAGGTTATATAGGGTCTTTTCTTGCAGGGAGTCATATGGTAGGATCTTTTCCTTTTCTTTTCCTTTGGCAGGGTGAGTGGTGGTACTGAGGATTGAACTCAGGGGCACTCGACCACTGAGCCACATCCAAGCCCTATTTTGTATTTTATTTAGAGACAGGGTCTCACTGAGTTGCTTAGCGCCTCACTGTTGCAGAGACTGGCTCTGAACTCAAGATCCTGTTGTCTCAGCCTCCAGAGCTGCTGGGATTACAGGTGTGTGCCACCACACCCAGCAGGTAGGGTGTTTTTCCATCACCACCTGATAAATATGATCGCCACAAATTAGCATGACAATATCTGCAATTATAAGACTTCTCTGGATGCTGTGACAGATATGGTCTCAAGGTAGTAGATATTAGATCAACAGCAGTCCACAATAATTTAGGAAAGAAAGACCACTGAGAGAAGGTACCCAATGTAGCTTGGTTTATTGAAAAAATATTGAGTAAGTTTAGAAGACTCTGAAAATTAGATATCCAGATCTCATTTCATCACCTCCTAGCATTATGAATTTCTTAACAGATTTAATAGGTCCAAACATCTGGAATTTACTTAATCTAACCCTTGGGTATGGAATATTCTAAATCATCTTTAATTTTTCATATTTTCAGAGAATGGGCTTTTACTAGGTTTTACAACAGCATGCCCCAGCATCACACACTTACATATTGCCTGCTAACCCTCCTGGGATGAAAAGAAACAGAAGGGTGCTCTTTCCTTCTTAATCCCTTATTTCTCAAGACTGTCAAGCACAGATGCTAAACCTGTTTCCCCACAAAATTATTAAAAATACAATTATGTTCTTCCTTAAATTATTAGAAGCAGGACTGAGGGCTTAGTTTACTGCTAGAACACTTACCTAGCACATGGGCAGCCCTAAATTCAACCCCCAATCCCCAACACACACACACACACACACACACACACACACACACACACACACATTATGGGGAAAAAGTAAGTAGCACCTCACTTGATGCTTATCCTAGGTCAACAACACCGTATGAATATGTTGTCCAGGATTTACAGCACTGACGAGAAATTTTTATTGTGATACAGAATCAAGACTATGAAAGCTTGCTATGAGTCTTGATCTGAATGTGTTAGAAGGGTGTATTCAATTTGCGAAAATTTTATCCATCACTTGAAATATGCACTTTTCAATACATATAATTTTGTTTGTTTGTTTTTATACCAGGGATTGAACCAGTGGGCACTTAACCATTGAGCCATATCCCCAAACTTTTTTACTTTTTCTTTTGTGACGGGGTCTCACTAAGTTGCTTACTGGCTTTGAACTCACAATCCTCCTGCCTTGGCCTCCCAAGCCACTGGGATGATAGAAGTAGACTACCACACCCAGCTTTTATATATATATATATTTTATAATATATACATATATTATACATACATATATTGTATATATATAAAATACTTCAATTTTTAAAAAAGTCTGTGAAAGCTTTGTCATGTCCTTTCTCTATAATGCCAATTATTCCCAGAGGAATACACACATATCCTGTTTGTATGGATCCACAAAAAGTTATTCACTACCAATCTAGTATTTGTATAATTAAAAAGTAAGGGCTGGGGTTGTGGCTCAGTTGGTAGAACATTTGCCTTGCATGTGTGAGGCACTGGGTTCAATCCTTAGCACCACATAAATAAATAAATAAATGTTAAAAAAAGTAATATAAAATCAAAACATTAGCAATATATGACTAAAAGTCCTCTAGTTTCATCTCCTACATAGATCAAAATTAGAATCAAAATTCAGAGGCTTATGGCTACATCATCCCATCATAAAAAAAATATACTTTTCCAAACTCTGGGCATCTCATTTTTTTCTTCAAAAAATTTCAAAATTAAAGTAATATATTCACAATCTTTGAACACCAGTAATTGAGCTAAAAAGGCTTGAACACAAGAAATTTTTAAAAAGGTAAATTTCTGTTACTTTTTCTACAGTTTTTAGAGTGTTCATTTTTGTAACCTCACAGGGAATGTTACATAATTATGTCCTGATGGAAATAAAATTAATTATCTGAAAGAAATAAGAGCCAGGCACTGTGGTGCACGCCTGTAATCCCAGCAATTCAGGAGGCTGAGGCAGGAGGATCGCAAGTTCACGGCTAGGCTAAGAAACCTAGTGAAACTGTGTCTCAAAATAAAAAACAGGTTACAGAGAGTGGTCAAGTATCCATGGGTTCAATCCCCAACACCAAAAAATAATTTTAAAAAAAGTAATAATAGGCTTTTTCATGTGATAAGTAATATCCTGATCTCAATTCCTGAAGGAGAGGACATAGAGTTTTTGAAAAGTATTTTTTTAATCAATTCATTTATTTTTGCTATTTTAGTTTAATGCCCCAGATTCCAAAAATTTTAACTGCTCCTTTTCTCATCAAATGGAAATTTGTCCTATAAGGAGTTACCAAATCCAGTAATGGCAATGTAATATATATATATATATATATATATATATTTTTTTTTTTTACTTCTCTCTCCATCTAATGTCCATGTAACAATACAGGAAAACACTAAGAAACAGGCTCTCAATCATTTAATACCCAGAACATCAAAAAATTAAAACTAAGGTTACATGTACATATTAGGATTCCAATGTAAGAAGTCTTAATTTTCTATTATTTCTATAAATTGGTATAAATTAAAACGATATATGCAGAAGGAGTCTTATCTCAAATGCTTCATTTGATAAGTATTACAAATTTTGGAGTTTTTTGGATTTTGGAATCTTTGCATAGACTTTACTGGTTGAATAGCCCTAATGTGAAAATCCAAAGTCTGAAAAATGCTCCAAAACTTGAAACTTTTTGAGTTGTTGGAGATCAACTTGTATATGCTTAGCATGTAACACAGTTTCAAAAGAAATGAGTTATTAGTCTATAAATCTGATGATTCACAGCCGGGCATGGTGGCGCACGCCTGTAATCCCAGCACTTAGGAGGCTGAGGCAGGAGGATCACAAGTTCAAAGCCAGCCTCAGCAATGGCGAGGCACTTAGCAAGTCAGTGAGACCCTGTCTCAATAAAATACAAAAAAGGGCTGGGGATGTGGCCCAGTGGTCAAGTGCCCCTGAGTTCAATCCCCGGTACCAATAAATAAATAAATAAATAAATAAATAAATAAATAAATAAATCAATCTGATGATTCACAAAGTATAATCCAACTATGCAGATTTCAAGGGCATAACAGAACTTCAAATAAATATTTTTTAAAATTAATGCACAGAAAATGTCACCTTTATTAAAACAAAATCTATCAAAACTTTGCATGCTATAAATAGAATACTTAGTATTAAAACAAAATCTATCAAAACTTTGCATGCTATAAATAGAATACTTAGAGAATATGATTTGTGTTACTATAATGCCTTACCTATAATCGAACTATAATACACATTTTTTGTATTATCTTCAATAATGGGACAAAATGACTCCTACTAAATTGAACAGGAAAAATGTTCTTTTAAATCATCTCTATAGCATAACCTCAAATTCTTAATTTTGTTGAAATTTAAGAGCATTTACATTATCAATCATAACACATGTATTTTAATAAATTACCTAACTACTTTAAGGACTTCTTTTTCACTTTAATGTGCCATGTTTTAAGAGAAACTACTCCAAAATAAATCATTATATGATGCTCTGGGGAGCTTAAAGAAAATTTCATTCTAATATTCCACTTGATTCCTGGGCTATCAATATACACTGAAACAACATTATTCATGAAATTGTATATTTGCTTTTAAAGTAGATGTTAAAGGAATATGTCTCACTAAAAGATACTTTTGTTATCCATATACATATGAAGATTTTTAATTATTTTAGCTAGTTACTTACTGAGAGCCATGCAAGGGATTCCATGATTCGATGTTCACATCGTTCTAAATGTTTTATCATTTCTCTTGTCAAGTTGGCTTCTGCTTTGATAAAAACTTTCAATCACTTTGTAAAAATCAAAGGCTTTTAAATTAAGTACATTCAGAATCCATGGGAAGGACAAATCTGTTCCAGAATCAAGATTCTGAGATGTACTTCCTAAAAATAAAAGAAAAAATGTATAGATATGAAATGTTAAGACCTGAACTAAGTATTTTTATTTGGAAGGTCTTGTCAAACAAAGAATTAAATAATTTTTATTTAGAGCAAATTTTTTTATTGTGGAGTCTATAGGCTCCCAAGAAATAGGCTCCCAAATTTTTGAGTGTATGTGTATGTACGTTTTTTTCTTGAGAAATGACTCATAGCTTACATCAAGTTTTCAAAGGTTTAAATACTCTAAACTCCTATCAAGGACAGGTTTATTATTTTATCAACAATTCATTAGCAAATACCTTTCAATTCTCTCATTAATCCTTGGTGGAGAGTAGGAAAGAAGCTTTAAGATTTGCTAATTTCATTCATTAGTTAGAAAATGGAATCTCTTTAAAATGTGCGTTTAAGGTTATTAATGAGGATTAACAGTTTTCCATATGTTTATTAATTCAAGTTCTTCCTTTTTTATTGTGTATTTGTATCCTTAAATAAATGTTCGTCTTCTGTTTCTTCAAGAAAAACTTTTTTAACACTTGCAATGCTATCTACAAAATAATATATTTAAAATTACATTTTAAAAACACTGTTATTGGCCTTTGTTTTGTTTATCAATAAATTACTGATTTTTCATAATTTGCTTAAAAGCGGGCAACAATTAAGAAATCCTTCAAGTTCTGGTGGATCCCAGCTCTAACCTTTCGTCTAGTGACCAAAGCATTGTTATAACAGTGCTTTCAATTATTACTGTCTGCTCTTTAAAACTCTTTTGGCACTTTACAATCTTACAGATTTTTTAAGGGATTCCAAAAGGTACCTCTTCAATATGTTCAGAATAGGCTAGGGAAATCCATCCCCAAGATGGTCTGAAATAATTCAGATAAGCTATTTAAATAGCTTATGACAACCAATTACATCTTCAGTAGACACTTATCTAAAATATGCTTTTCTTCTCCTTACCATGTACCCCTTCCAAAAACAACAAACAAAAAAAAACAACAACAAAAAAAACACGCCTGAAGTATGTTTTTTTAACTTTAAATTCAACTAAAGCATGTATTTTACTAAAACTTAACTTACTGCTATAGGTAGCCATTACAACTTCAAGAGCACACGCCAATAAAGACATATGAAAGATGTTGTCATTCAGAAGTTTGCTAAAAGAAAAAATAAAAATTATTTTTAAATATTTACTTTTATAAAAAGAAGAAACTGCTGACTAAAACTAAAAAAAAAAAAAAAAAAAAAAAAATTACCTAAAATTTTGAATGGATAGTCGTTCTTCTTCCTGAAACAGAAAATTATTTTAAAAATTTAACTGAAACTTTATTTGTGTCAGAAGTGAAATTTTTTTCTACTATATTTTTTTAAACTTACAGATTTAAGCATAGATTCCATTACTCGGTAGTATAATCGGACTCCAAGTTTATATCGCTACAACAAAAAAAAGAAAAGTAAGAACCTGCTATTTTAGAACATCAAAATAATCACTAATTTTTTGTAACAATCTTTTCTTGAAACATACTTCTGACTCTTTTTAGAATATGGCTACCAAACTGGGTGCAATGGTGCATGCCTGTAATCCCAGTGGCTCTGGAGGCTGAGGCAGGAGGATTGCAAGTTCAAAGCCAGCCTCAGCAAAAGCAAGGCACTAAGCAACTCAGTGAGACCCTTTCTCTAAATAAAATACAAAATAGGACTGGGAATGAGGCTCAGTGGTCCAGTGCCCCTGAGTTCAAGCCCCAGTACCACCCCCACAAAAAAATTTAAAAAAATATATATTGTTACAAAAAAAAAAAAAAATCACAAAAGCTAAACTACCTAAAACACAAGACTTAAGTATAAAGTAATGGTTCACATTCCCAATAGGCTATCAAGAGGGTAGGTCCATTACCTGATTTTCCAGCACACCATTTCAGTCTACATCATTTAGGCTAAGGTTAGATTATATGTCCAGTACAATATTTTAAGCACTTACATACCCATTTCTTATAATCTAGAACATTTATTTTCAGAATAGCTATTTAGGATTAGAGAATAGTTCCTAATCATAAAACTCAGTAAAACTTACTAAACCTGCCATAGGCAAAAGTCAGACAAAACTAAACTTATCAGCAAAATGTTTTAACCAAATAACTAGTTCCTTTCAGTTGAAAGAATAACCAAATATTTTCAGTTACATGTACAAACCATAGTTCTTCATTCCAAATTAAGAGCACAAATGTCATATACAAACAAAAAGGTACGTTTAAGTATAGTTGCTTAAAGCACTATGGCATAAAACTATAATCTCATGACACTGAAGTAAATGTATACAATGGAGTAGAATTTTCAAACTTTTACAAAATTGCCCTCATTAATATCACAACGAAGCAGAACAAATATAGAACCTAAATCTCAGAGAAGTTAAATGACATGTTCAAGATCACACAGTTCACAAATAATAAAACCAGATGTAAATCCAAGATGTAATTCCATAATCCATACTCTTACCCACTATATTGGTTTTAGATTGTCTGAATAATATCACTCATTATCACTGAGAATTGGCATATATAGTATAATCCCATTTATATAAGTATATGTATACATGAGTATTGACACATGTAAAAGTCAAAGCATATACATCAAAAATTTAACATGAGATTTTAATTTTTTGCTTGCTTATATTTTCTAAATTTTCCACAATTGGTATGTGCACTTTTCTTTTTGTAATGGAATAGGGAGTGATTTCTCTTAAGGTTTCTCATAAATAGCAACATAAACAGGCAGCTGGGATATATAATCTGCCAATATTTTATACTACTAGACAAATGCTAATATTTGCCTAGTATTTATACAATCTGGTCAGTTGCTGCCTTTAATATTATTCCTATAGACAGACACTGATAAAAATGAACTCAAATTACCTGTGATCCAATTTCAACACATCCCTGTCCCACAGCTTTAGCAAATTTCTCTTTAAAGATGTGTCCAATATCTTTCACTCTTTTCAGGATATTTTCTTTTGGATTCACTGTGCAGTTCTTTAAGAAATATAAACAGAAATCAATATTGAGAATAGCATTTAATCAGAATTAAAATTTTCTATTGCATACCAAATGACTGAGTTTTTGAGTGTTTATAAAAATATGGGGCCAGGTGCAGTGGCACAGGCCTGTAATCTCAGCACTTGGGAGGCTGAGGCAGGAGGATCACGAGTTCAAAGCCAGCCTCAGCAATGGCGAGGCATTTAGCAACTCAGTGAGACCCTGTCTCTAATAAAATACAAAAAAGGGCTGGGGATGTGTCCCAGTGGTCAAATGCCCCTGAGTTCAATCCCAGGTACAAAAAAAAAAAAAAAAGGAAACTCTTCTAAAATAACTAGGTAAACACAACCACAGAATACAAGCAGAATTTCATTGGCTGTTAGTGTCCAAGAAATTTTCAAGCACAACTAAAAAACCCTATTACCTACATTTTCTGCTAGTAGGTTTAGGGGACCTCAGATTTGTTAGACTTTCCACTCATCACATATTTTTCATAAAATACGTTCAACTAAGCGTTATATTTGAATGTATGTCACCCCTTTTACAGAAAAAGCCAATGGAAGAAATAAAACTAAGATTTAAGCTCAGTATAATTTCCTAATTTAAAACTATGCTTTAGAAGAGTTAAGAACTAGCCAAATCACTTAATAACATTTTCAGAAACTAGTATGGGAAAATAGTTACAAAAGAAGTTCCAATGCTCACTTAAGCAGCATATATACTAAAAACTGGACCAATAAAAAGAAGTTCCAATACATGTATCATTTGGGTGAGGCTCTATCAACTTTAATAATTAACAATCAGAAGATGATATATTAAAAGAAGCAGTATGATGTACTATTCTATAATTCATATTATGTTATGGTAAAAATATATCATTGGGTATAAAAATATATTTCCTGAGTACAGAAGCATAGGCCTATAATCTCAGTTATTTAAGAGATTAAAGCAGGAGAATCACAAATTCAAGCTCAACCTTGGCAACTTAGCAGGATCCTGTCTCAAAATATAAAGTAAAAATTTCTAGGAATGTAGTTCAATTGTAGAGCACCCCTGGGTTCAGTTCCCCGTATGCAAAAATGAATGACTAAATGGAAGGATGAAAAAATAAATATAACCAAGCTCAAGGCTTTGGACATTGTGAAATATAAAACAAAGAGGAATTTCCTGCCATAAAATCACTGCTGCCAAATGTCACTTAAAATATACTCAGCTTCTAAGATTTTACACACAGAGAATATACCATTAATTTTAAAAATGAAAAAGCCTGAATTTATAATAAAGAAGTAATATCAAGGAAAAATGTAATGACCTAAAAATGTAATGACCTTTAAGACATGCTCACTCTGAGGCAAGATGTCATCTATATACAACTGAAAAGTTATAAAGTTTCATTAAAAGAAGTTATAAAGTTTCATTAAGAGTTAAGCTTTAAAATGAGCTCTAGAGAATGTCTTTGAGGCAGAACTTTATGCCCAAAAGAAATAATTCAAAATAAAAAAAAGAGTTCCAACATGCTCCAAAGGTTGGAAGGAAGCATTTAAAATTGCACTGAGAAGAGATTATCAGTCTTTTAACTTCTATCATTACCCCTTGCTAGAAGTTCTAGGTAACTGGGTTGATATGTTTGGACAAATAATTCTTGTGTTACAGATAATCCATAAGCAAAAGTAACTAAGTTGGACAAACAAAATCAGTTCTATACCAACACAATTATGAATAAAAGAAATTACTTTGCTAATTCCTGGACAGGACATAGCAACACAGGACAATACAATATTACAAAGTCACAGTTAACAACTATAGAAAGTAATGATCAGAATAACCCCAATTTTTTAACCCAATCAATAAGTGGGCCAAGGAACTGAAGAGACACTTCTCAGAAGAGGATATACAATCAATCCACAAATATATGAAAAAATGTTCAACATCTCTAGCAATTAGAGAAATGCAAATCAAAACTACTCTAAGATTTCATCTCACTAGAGCCAGAATGGAAGCTATCAAGAATACAAACAACAATAAATGCTGGCGAGGATGTGGGGAAAAAAGCACACTCACACATTGTTGGTGGGACTGCAAATTGGTGCAGCCAATCTGGAAAGCAGTATGGAGATTCCTCGGAAAACTTGGAATGGAACCACCATTTGACCCAGCTATCCCACTCCTCGGTTTATACCCCAAAGACTTAAAAACAGCATACTACAGGGACACAGCCACGTCAATGTTTATGGAAGCACAATTCACAATAGCTAAAATTGTGGAACCAACCCGATGCCCTTCAGTAGATGAATGGATAGGGAAACTTTGGTATATATACACAATGGAACACTACTCAGCACTAAAAGAGAATAAAATCATGGCATTTGCAGGTAAATGGATGGAGTTAGAAAAAATAATGCTAAGTTAGCCAATCCCAAAAAACCAAAGGTCAAATGACTTCTTTGTTATGAGGATACTGACTTATAATGGCAAGAAAGGGGGTTGAGAGGAATGAAGGAACTTTAAATAGATCAAAGGGGAGAGAGAGGAAGGGAGGGAACAAGGGGATAAGAATGATGGCGAATGAGTTAGACATCATTACCCTAAGTACATGAAGACACAAATGGTGTGGAAATACTTTGTGTAAAACCAGTAACTTGAAAATTGTGCTTTATATATGTAATATGAAATGCATTGCATTCTTCAAGCATGTATAACAAATTAGAATAAATAAATATTTTTTTTAAAAAAGAATAACCCAAATTTTTAATAAGCATCCTGGCATTGTACAATTTCCACAGATGAGCATTTTGGTGGGTCCTAATGCTCATCATTTGAGTTTAAATAAGGAGTGATGAAGCAAGCCAGCAATACTGATGCTAGTTTTCATTCTTTCTTATTCTCTCCCTTTTTTCTTGGGGAGGGGGTCAGCAAGGGCTTTCATATATCAAACTCAGAGTCAATCAGGAATTGCAAAGTGGCACATAGATCCAGGCAAGAATTGTAAATGAAAATCGGTTGAAAGTGGGATTTTAAATAAAGACTGCAGGGGTATGGTGAGTGTTAAGTCCTACCTAACATCATGTTCAAAGAAAAGATTTAAGATTTATGAAGGCAAAGAGAAAAGACAGATTAACTATAAAGGAACAACAGTAGATCTACAGAAGATATTAACTATTCGCCTTGGGAGCCAAGAAATAGTAAAGTAATAACATCAAAATAGTAAAGTAGTTATTTTAAACTTCCAAGAGAAAGTACATGTCAACCTAGAATCGAAGATCCAGCCAAATCATCTTATAAAAAATAAAAGTAAACACATTTTTAGACTAAATAAAAAAAAAACACCTGTGCTTTTATCCCAAACTAACCTTGCTAAAGGAATTATTTTAAAAAAATGTCTGAAGAAGGAAGAAAATGATCTCAGAAATGAGGTCAAAGTGGCAAGAAGGAATGATGAGCAAGGAAAATGGTAAACCTAAGAAAATCAAAGCATAACCTTGTCTAAATAAAATAATACTAATAATATCTAATCAGTAGGATTTAAAAAGAGAGCTCAGTGGCAGAGTGCTTGCCTAGCATGTGTAAGGCACTGGGTTCAATCCTCAGCACCATATAAAAATAAACAAATAAAATAAAGGCATGCTGTCCATCTACAACAACAAAATTTATATATATATATATATATATATATATATATATATATATATATATGATAATGGGTAAATACATGTTGAATGAGATATAAGAGTTTTTAAAAAATATTTAGTTCTTTAACTTCTACTTTCATATTTCTTTACCAAGATATCACAAAAAATGTTTCATAGATGGCTTACATTGAAATAGGAAATCAAATTTTCTGATGGCTGATCACTTGCTGAATTTAAAATCATCATTAATTGTTGGATAGTATTCATAACAGTCCTAGAGGGGGGAGAAAAGGAAGAAGCATTAAGCAAAGAAGAACAAATGAAATGTACCTATCTCAAGTTCTTTTGATATCCTGTCTATCCCATTTATCTTTACAAAGTTCCCTGAAATAAGACTTCATGGGGGAAAAAAAAAACCCTTAATGTACTTTGAGTCTTAAGAAATTATGTTCTGCTTAAATCTTTAACAAGTATTCATAATAAGTTTATGATTATAGGATTTATACTCTTACTAATAAAACTACATATCAATAAAATATTAAATGGTGGGGCTGGGGCTGTAGCTTAGTGGTAGAGTGCCTGCCTTGCATGTGTGAAGCGCTGGGTTTGATCCTCAGCACCACATAAAAAAATGAATAAATAAAGATATTGTGTCCATCTACAACTAAAAAAATATTAATTGGTCAAATTAATGATATTATATTTTGGAAAAAATATATGGCATCATAAATTTTTATATCATATGTAGAAAAACTGACATCAAAATAGTATTCTTCAAGAAAACATTATTACAATGAAAGTTTTTTGCACATGAAAAACATTTATATATAAACCTTTAAAAAGAGACACTGAAATACACAATAGACAATATCTTCAAAATCAACTGTTAAGGCTATATAAAATATGTAGCAATATTCTTTATAACCACTTTAAACATCATCTAAACATAAGACCTGATTATGTGTCAGCATATTCTAATTTTTGGTAAAAATTAGATATATAGTAGTGAATGAGGTTAAGTGTTTATTTTTTAACTAAGTATTGGTGGAGCAGTTTTGAAAACACTATTACCTTAAAACATTTATATATTCATTAACTACAAAAGATGCAAATAAAATGCATATTTGTGTGAATATTGGTTGTAAATGCTATTTATCAATCTCTTGATAATAGACATTATAAGGTAATATTCTGCTTATACAATTAAACATTAAACTCTCAAAGACTGTAAGATATTTAGTAACTCAAGTAAAGAACCAAATGATTCTTCTTCACAGAGAACTTCAAGGAAAGTACATATGAGGTCCTGAGTAATTTTAAGTCACCACAGTTAAAGGATAAAAATTAGATCAATCTCTTTTAAGATTCTTATCTAACATGGACATGCATGTATGTGTGTATGGTATACAGTAAAGATTAATATTCCAATTTTGAGTACAAATGAAATGTACCTATCTCCCAAATGAAGTACATTTGAGATATTGTTTAATCACGCAAAGAACTGTAGAATGTTTAGGGCTCAAAGGTTTCTCAAATATTATTTAGTAAAATATGTGCAGTATTCTTAGCCAAACCTCTCTAAACTGGTATCCATACTTTACCTTTTAAACATTGCCATGTGGCTTCTATGCTCACTAATCTACTTAAGCAACAACGACTAAAACCACAAACGACCAATTGCTAAACCGAAAAGTCTGTTCCAACTGACTTCCTTGAAGCATTTCACCTCAAGCACTTGTGCTTTCCTGAAACCAGAGCCCTCTCTTGGCTTACTTGATGTCTCCCTCTAGTTTCCCAAACCACCCACCATCTCAATCTCTAAAATCTAATTTCTATCCAGTCCTTAAATATTAGCATTCTTTAGGTTTCAGCCCCTGCTGCCCATTCTTGCCATTATATACCATCACTTCAGGTAATCACATCTATTTTTTTTAAACTTTCATTTTTTTTTAATATGGTACTGAGGATCAAACCCAGTGCCTCAGGTGTTCCAGGCAAAAACACTACTACTGAGCTACTCCAGCCCCTAATCACATCTATTTTTTACAGCTTTAACTTTGACGATTTCCAAACCTGAAGAGCCTTATATCCTACTACTTATTAGAAAGTGTCTTCATAAATACCTCAATAATATTCTCAGTATGAATTCATCAAAATTATTCCTGCTCCTTCATTCCCACCACTACTCTCTTCAGACCTTCCACATCTCTCAACTGAACTACTGCAATGGGTCAGTCCAGAGATTTTTACTCACCATTTGAAGCAGTAAGGCCTAGGCAAGTATACTCCAGAAAATTCCTTAGGTTAATTTAATTTGGACTCTGGGTTAAGAAGTTCTGAGATAGGTCTATTTCTTACTTTGTTCTGTCCTCTTCAGTCCATTCTCTCACAAACTACTAACATGTAAACTTATAAAAATCAAGTCTGACTTCATTCCTACCCCTGCTTATCACTCACTTATAGCACAGGTGACATCATGCACAAGCTAAAGTCTGTACTTGAATATGGCATACAAGGCCCTTCATGTCTAGTACCCACTCTCCACTCCTGCTGTTTCATTCCCTCATTTCACAATCAATACAGATCTGCTAACAGTTCCCCAGATACACTGTGGTGGTTTCACACTACCATGCCTTTGTACATGCTATTTCAACTCCCTGAAATGCTTGTCCTGTAAGATATTTCAAAATTCAGTTCATATATTGCTTCATAAAATCTCTTCTGCATCATTTCATTAACTTTTCCACAAGTTTATTACAAAATTTATAATATAATTTGTTTCTATTCCTATACATTATTCAAAACATGATTGCCTACTATATACCAAGTATTATGCTAGGCCTTAATTATTAAATGATGAACAAAAAAAGGCACAATCCATATGGCAATGGAATTTAAAGGCTATTGTGGGTATTGGTGAAAAACAAGCAAAGACACTAATTAATTTATAATTACAAGTTGTGATACAGGCTATGAAGGTATAGAACAGGATGCCATGACAAATAATAATAAAGAAAAAATATTTCAAAGAGAAATACATCTTTAAAAAAAAGCAACATTTATGCTGAACATGAAGAACAGCAGTTGGAAATCCATACACCCCCCCAAAAAAAAGGGAAGTTTCAAGAAAAGAGAGTATTGAGAACAAAGGTCTTCAGTACAAAAGAACTTGAAGAATACAAGAAAATAAAAGAAGACCAACATAAGGCTAATGCAGGGTGAGCAAGAAAATAAGATGATGCTGGAGAGGCAATAGAAATCAGGTCAGATAAGGTCTTGTAGGCATTATTAAAGAATGCTCATTATATTCTAATTGAAAAGGGAAGTAATGAGAGGATTTATTGGTTCTTTTTTTACAATATTTATTTATTTGCTTTAGTTGTACACAATGCGTTTATTTGTACGTGGTGCTGAGGATTCAAACCTGGGCCGAGCACGTGCTAGGCTAGTGCTCTACCGCTGAGCCACATCCCCAGTCCGATTTATTGGTTCTTTTCAGTTATACATGATAGTAGAATCCATTTTTACATAATTATACAAGCAATAAGAGGATTTTAACAGGAGGGTGAAAATACATGATCTTATTTACATTTCTAGAGTATTGTTCTCGGGGTTTTGTGAAGTTTTGATTTGATGGTGGGAAAGAGGATCCATGCTAAGAGCAGAAGCAGCAAGATCAGTTAGCAGTCTATTGCAAAATCCTCAAGATAAAGATGTCTCAGACAAGTGTGGTTAAAGGAGAAATGGAGAAAAGCAGATGGACTCAAGAAATACTTTGGAAGCTGAGTCAACAGTACTTGATAGCAGGTTTAGACATGTGAAGTGAGTGAGGAAAAAGACATAAAAAATAGTTTTACTTCTTCAAGGTTATATGCAGATCAAATGGTGATACTTTTTTTTTCTTTACTAAGATGGAACATGTGCACATTTTATATTGTGTAACTTAAGGATAGACAGAACTAAGTTTATGATTGTAACCTAAGCAAATAATTAAATACGTGGGATATAATGAGCACTCAATACATATTTGCTACATGTATGTGAAAATATGAAAAGAAACAAATAAACAAACCTGAAGCACTATAAAGCACTGAATAAACAATTCTAATGAATATCAGAAGAAGGAAAATCTCATACCGAACTGGAGTGTGTGGAGGAATCACATTCACCTCTTCATCGGGGTTACTTTTTCGTGGTGTTCTTTGTGCGTCAAAACTAAATGACAAGCAAAATCATTCACATTATCAATTTGCAATTTGTGTTTTATTGGTCAAATAAGCAGTAAAATACTTCTCGTTGCTTCATAATATCATACAAAGTGCTAAGTCAATAACAGAAGTGATAGGAAATAGATAACCCAACTGCTGCTTAAATGAATTATTTTCTTCAGCACCATTTTAAAGTATGGGTCTCTTTTATTTTAATTTATTTATTTATTCTAATTTGTTATATATAGTAGAATGCATTTCAATTCATAGTACACACATAGACCACAATTTTTCATGTCTCTGGTTGTACACAAAGTAGAGTCACACTATTTGTGTCTTCATATATGTACTCGGGGTAATGATGTCCATCTCATTCCACCATCTTTCCTAACCCCCTGCCTCCTTCCTTCCCCTCCCTCCCCTTTGCCCTATCTAAAGTTCCTCCATTCCTCCCATACTCCACCCACCCCATTCCCATTGTGGATCAGCATCCTCATATCAGAGAAAACATCCACATTTGTTTTTTGGGATTGGCTAACTTCACTTAGCATAATATTCTCCAACTCCATCCATTTACCTGCAAATGTCATGATTTTATTCTCTCTTAATCATGAGTAATATTCTATTATGTATATATACCAATTTCTTTATCCATTAATCAACTGAATGGCATCTAGGTTGGTTCCACAATTTAGCTATTGTGAATTGTGCTGCTATAAACATTGATGTGGCTGCATTACTATACTATGCTGTTTTTAAGTCCTTTGGATATAAACCCAAGTGTGGGTCTCTTTCCCCTAGGTTTATGCATCTTCCCCTAGGTTTAAGCATCTCCTCAAAAGTGAAAGCTAGATGTTTTCTTGATGGTGATATTAATAACCAACCAAGCAGCTCAAGTATTTTAAAGCATCAAAGCTCAAGTTTTATACTGCACTATGCCTTCTAAATATTTTGTCTACTTAAATTTAAAACATTTTACTCTATTTAATTTACAAATTACATGTAAGATTATAATTACTCTTGACCATTTCTATTTTAGGATCCTTCCCAACAATTCAAGAAAATAAGCTTGGTATTAACTTTTTAAATGAATGAAGTAGGCAATAAGAGATAAAAAAAAAGATGAAAAAAATACAGACCACCATTTGAGTAAACTAATTAGTTTAACCATTTTCTTTCGGTTCACATTTTTAAAATTATATTCAACTACCTGAAAAAAGATATTGTTATAGCATATGATTGATATTAAATCTCTAGATTGTTAACAAATTATAGGCTTAGGATACTGTTACTTTTTTCTTTAAAGTCATTTAAATTAACTTATTATAAAATGATGCATATTTAAAGGTCACTAAGTTAATAAAAACCTTATTTACCTATATCAATATCAATCTATATCAAAAGCATAACACAAATAAAAATATTCCATGTGAAATACCTGTCTATAGGATCAGTCTGAAGAGTTTTATCATGATCCAAAAACAATCTTGCATCTAGATCTTTGTTTTTAAGATAAATTTCCTCATATCGCTTAGAAAGACTTTCAACCTCAAAAGAAAAAATAATTATTCCTTTTTTTATTATCTTTCAACACATAGAAGCAGAATTCATTAAAGAATTTTATGCAATATACATTTTACAGTATACATTAAATTCACATGCAATATAATTAAGACATCTAAAAGTGAAATCTGGACAACTACAAATTTTTTTAACTTCAATTTTATGCATTTATCCCATTTATTAGAATTTTATGTAGAGAAAGGATCACCAATGCCACAAAACAGAACTTAAGATAAAAATAGGTTGAATTATCTCTTACACAAAATGTTTGGAACCAAAAGTGTTTCATATTTCAGGGGGTTTTGAATTTTGGAATGTTTGCACACATAAAATCAGATATCTTGGGTATGAAATCCAACTCTAAACATCAAATTCATTTTTTTTTTTTTTTTTTTTTTTTTTTGGTACCAGGGATTGAACTCAGGGCCACTCAACTACTGGGCCACATCTCCAGCCCTTTTTTGTATTTCATTAGAGACAGGGTCTCACTGAGTTGCTAAGTGCCTCGCCATTGCTGAGGCTGGCTTTGAACTCGCGATCCTCCTGCCTCAGCCTCCCAAGTGCTGGGATTATAGGCGTGCGCCAACGCGCCAGCTCCATATATTTTAATATATATATTAAATGCATAACCTGAAGGTAACTTTATACAATATTTTAAATTTGTGCATGAAACAAAATTTCTTGGTATAGAATTTTCCACTTGTAGTAATATCAACACTTGAAAAGTTTTAGATCTTAGAGTATCTCAGATTTCAGATTAGATATTCATAACCTGTATTATAACCAGCTAATTGCTAAGTCTTCAAACATCCCCTATATCCTTAACTTTTAATTTTCTACTGTTTATCAATATAATATAAAACTTCTTTTTCAAACACATAGCAAATCCTTTTGATTATATGTCCAACCCATCTTTTTTAAACCCTCTGGTTCACTCTACATCCTTATAGTTAAATATCTTGGATTTAATTAATAAACCCAGTTAATATACTTATACAATATAATAAGCTCAATTAATAAACCCAACATACTTGTACAAATTATTCTCAATGTTGGATACTTTTTAATTGCTATAATCTATAAATTGTATATCAGCTCTGATCCATAATTTCATAATCATAATTTAAAAATCAATGCCCAAGAGATAACTATTGGCATGCTCTGTTGTGACCTTTTTTTTTTTTTTTTTTTTTTCTATAATCAGAGGTAAACTCAGGGCCTTGCACATGCTAAGCATGGGGTCTACCACTGAAAACATGAACCCCACCTGCTTTGACTTTTAAAGCCAAAGTATTTTCAACCTGAGAGAACTAAAATTGCATTGTAAAAGGAGTGGTATGAAGAAACCCAGTTGGATATAAACTTTATGTTTGTCTATATAAGTGTATTTGGCAGAACAGTCATCCATGCTTGATTAACTTGTTCCTGCCAAATCTTAGTGAGGCATTAATTATTAATCATGTACTAACTGGCAATTGTATGCAAAATACTGAGAAAAATATCAATTTTCTCTCAAGATTTCTATTGAAACTAAAATCCTTTCAAAGACAGAATGCATATAAGTGCATTCCTCAGAGTTACGAACAGCATATTTTTTGGTACCTAAGGTGGTAAAAATATTCATTAGTACACCTGGTCCCTTCTTGCCTCTCCAGAACTGTATCTCATTACTCTTCTGTCCTCTATCACAACCTTAAAGACTTACTTGGGGTTTACTGAACAGGAATACTTTCACATATAACTGTGCCTCTGACTCTACAAAGTCCAACTCCTGGATATGCCATCTCTCATAAGGTTTTCTTAGCTTGGAAATCACACCACCTCCAAATAACTTCCCAAGAAATTTATCTGCCCCAGTTTGGATTAGGTAGTTCCCCTCTAAGATATCACAGAATCTTGAGCATACTTCAAACACACTCTCATAAAGACTACTGTAATGATCTCTTTCTTTGTTTCTCCTACTAGCACCTTAAGGATAGAGACTAAGTTAAAATTTCTCTATCAACAATATCTCTAGCAAAATGTTTGGCACGTACCAAGCACTCAACAAATACTTCATAAATTAATAACAAACTCAAGAACTAGCTTCCAGTTCAGGTCACAGAATCAGCAGTCCAGCTATCTAATTCTATGCCTTTTAGTTTTAATGACAAATACTAGGTACTTCTAAAACAGTTTTATAACTTTAAGCAAATACAAAAACAATTGATGTAATTCCTTACATCTTATCAAATCATAATGGAATGAAGTTAGAAATTGGTGACAAAACCCTACAGAAATTACATAAACACATGGAGATTGAGCAATACACTTTTGAATGATGAATAGGTTATAGAAAAAATCAGGGGAGAAGTTAAAAATTCTTAGACTTAAATGAAAATAGTGATACAACACACCTGAATCTCTGGGACACCATGAAGGCAATTCTAAGAGGAAAGTTCATAGCTATGAGTGCCTACGTAACAATATCAGACAGATCCCCAATTAAATCTCAAGGCCCTTGCAAAAGAAGAACAAACCAATTCTAAAACTAGTTGAAGGAAAAAAAAAAAAAAAAAAAAAAAAAAAAAAAAGATTAGAGCTCAAATCAATGAACTTGAGGAAAAAAAAAACAGTATGAAGGATCAACAAAACAAAGAATCAGTCCTTTGAAACGATAACCAAGGCTAATTAAACCCTTAGCTAATCCAAAAGAAAAAGAAAGACGACCCAAATTAATGAAATTAGGGATGAAAAAGCAGAAATCACCATAGACATCATACAAATTCAGCAGATCATTACAAAATACTTTGAAAATGAATACTCCAATAAAGTGGAAAACCTACAAGAAACGGATACATTTCTAGACACATACAATCTGCCAAAATTGAATCAAGAGGACACATAAAACCTAAACAGATCAATAGCCAGCAAAGAGATAGAAGCAGTAACAAAAGGCCTTCCAACAAAGAAAATCCAGGACCAAATGAATCCTTAGCTAACTTCTACCAGACATTTAAGGAAGAACTAATGCCAATATTCCTCAAATTATTCCATGAAATAGAAAGGAATAAACACTTTCAAATTAATTCTATGAAGCCAGGATGATACTCATACCAAACCAGAAAAGAACACATTTGGAAAGAAAACTACAAACCAATATCCCTAATAAACACAAAGTCCTTGATAAAATATTAGCAAATTGTATTCAACAACATATTAACAAGATTGTTCATCATGACCAAGTTGGTTTTATCTGAGATGCAAGAATGGCTTAACATATGCAAATCAATAAATGTAATTCATCCCATAAATAGAATTAAGGACAAAAATCAATCATCTCAATAGAAGCAGGGAAGGCCTTCAACAAAATTCAGCACCAATTCATGATAAAAACACTGAAGAAACTAGGGACCTAAGGAACCTACCTCAACATCATAAAGACTATGTATGAAAAACCCAAAGCTGACCTCATAGTAAATGGGAAAAAACTGAAAGCATTTACTTTGAAATCTTGGGCAAGAGAAGGATGTCCACTCTTACCATTTCTACTTAATATAGTGCTAGAAATTCTAGTCAGAGCAATTAGGCAAGGGGAGATCAAAAGGTTAAAAATAGAAAAGGAAGAAGTCAAATTATCACTGTTTGCAGATGATATGATCCTATAGTTAGAAGATCCAAAAGATTCTGCCAAAATAAACAAATCTGGCAAAGTAGCAGGTTACAAATTCAACATACAAAAATCAATACCTTTCCTATATACCAACAATGAATTTACTGAGAAAGAAATCAGGAAAAAATTCCATTCACAATAGTCTAAAAAAATTAGGAAATAAATTTAACCAAGGAAGTGAAAGATCTATGCAATAAGAACTATAGGATATTAAGGACAGAAACTGAAGAAGACCTCAGAAGATGGAAAGATTTCCCAAGTTCATGGATAGGCAGAATTAATATTTTTAGAATGGCAACACTACCAAAAGCAATATAAAGATTCAGTACAATTCCCACCAAAATACCATAGAACTAGGAAAAAACAGTCTTAAAAGTCATTTAGAAGAATAAGAATCTCACAATAGCCAAAGCATTTCTAAGCCAAAAAAGCAATGCTGGAAGCATCACAATACCTGACATCAAATTATAGTACAGAACTAGAGTAACAAAAACTGCATGGTGGGCTGGGTTTGTAGCTCAGCAGTAGAGCGCTCACCTAGCACGTGTGCGGCCCGGGTTTGATCATCAGCACCACGTAAAGATAAAGGCATTGTGTACAACTAAAACAAACAAATAAATATTTTAAAAAAAAAACTGCATGGTACTGGATAAAAACAGACACATCAACCAATGGTAGAGAACAGAAAACACAGAGACAAACCCATATATCTACAGTGGTCTCACCCTTGACAAAGCTGCCAAGAACATACATTGGAGAAAGAAAGCCTCCCCCCCCCCCCCATTCCCCAGTGGTGAAACCAGGGCCTTGTGCATGCTAGACAAGCATTCTATCAACTGAGCTATATCCCCAGTCCCCAAAGAAAGCCTTTTAACAAATGGTGCTGGGAAAATTAATTATCCATGTAGAATAAAACTAGCCCCTTACCTTTCACTGTAAACAAAAATCAACTCAAAATGGATCAAAGCCCTAGGAATTAGACCAGAAACTATGCAACTCCTAGAAGAAAAGAGAGGTTCAACATTCCAGCATACAGGCACAGGCAAGAACTTTCTCAATAGGACACCTAAAGCTCAGGAAATAATGCCAGTATTAATAAATGGGATGACATCAAATTAAAAAGTTTCTCCACAGAAAAGAAAACAATTAGGAATGTGAAGAAAGAACTGACAAGAGTGGGAGAAAAGTCTGTGCTAGCTGCACTTCTGATAAAGGACTAATATCCAGAATATATAAACAGCTTTAAAAAAACTTTATACCAAGCCAAATAACCTAACAAATAAAGGGGTGAATCAATTAAACAGACACTTCTTAAAAAAAGAAATACAAGCCAGGCGCGGTGACACACCCCTGTAATACCAGCACTTGGGAGGCTGAGGCAGGAGGATCCCAAGTTCAAAGCCAGCCTCAGCAATGGTGAGGCACTTAGCAACTCAGTGAGACCCTGTCTCTAATAAAATACAAAAAAGGGCTGGGGATGTGGCCCAATAGGCAGTTGTCAAGTGCCCCTGAGTTCAATCCCCAGTACCAAAAAACAAACAAACAAAAAAGAGGTAGAAAGAGGGAAGAAAACAAAACACTGCTTTGTCCCTGAGTACTTATTTTATCATTTATCAAAGCAGCCTTTTCAGCCAGGCACAGTGGCTCACATCAATAATCCCAGGGGCTCAGGAGGCTGAGGCAGGAGGATTGTGAGTTCAAAGCCAGCCTTAGTAATGGCAAAGCCCTAAGCAAATCAGTGAGACCCTGTCTCTAAATAAAATGCAAAATAGGGTTGGAGATGTGGCTCAGTGGTTGAGTGCCCCTGAGTTCAATCCCTGGTATGCAAAAAAAAAAAAAAAAAAAAAAAAAGTCTTTTCATCACATAGTTCTCTATCACCATAGTTCACCTTAATATCCAAAGTTCTCAGTTGTTCTAGTCTCAGTGAGAAGACATTTCTGACAAAATGTACAAAGAAACACAGATGGATGGTTCACTAGTAAGGTAAAATATTTCTGCAATACAATCAAAGTTGTTTCAACCATGTTTATTTTCAATTAAGTAGCTTTTAAAGATACTCAAAGCAGATGTTCCACATTATAGTAATGCCAATAATGTTGTCTGAGTTGTGGATCCTTATGCTCTAGAATGTCTAGCAAAGCAAATCAGAATTAAATCTGTGCATATTTAGTTGTATTTAGGTATTTAATGGCATTTAGAAATTTAAAAAGCTAGACTCTGATTTTCAAATAATTTCAGTATAAATCAATTTCTAATACAAAACATGAAATGATGCTTACTTATATTTAAATAGATTCTCAAAAGTATTCTTATATCACCACACAAAAGTTGATTACACAATTGTATTTAGATTACTTTCTTTGGGCAAAAAAAACTATCTGAACTGATCCTAAGAAACTTAGACAACTATCTGCCTTCCCCAAAGTCTCAAAACACACTGATTTTCTATTAAATGTTTTTTCAGATTACCTCAGGAAGTCCATTAGAAGCTACAATTCCAAGAGAATTCATGAAAGGTATAAAATTTTTGAAATAAACATTTTTCACCTGAAAAAGATAGTTATATGACATTAAAATACAGAACAAAATGAAATTCAATTTGTCACTATTAACACTAGAATGAGAGTATTTACTCATATTTAATCAATGACACACATGCAAGCTAATGATATTTAGTTATAATTAATTCATTTATTTACTTTTTAATGTACATGAACCAGATTCTAGGTCCCAAAATTGTTATTGTAGTGGGAAATACCAGAAAAGAAGGCATTAAAAAGAATTTCAATATTTCACATTTAATAAACGATAAAAAAGGGCACTAAAACAAATTAAACAACTTGACCAAAGCTGCACAACTGTAAAGTGGCAGAGCCAGAATGAAAATCTGATCTATCATGAAAGCCACCACTCTTCACTTCTTTCTACTGTTTCTGATTTTTTTCCCCAAAGTATATTTTGGGTCATTTCACACTAGTGTCATTTGATGTCTGCTAAGAAAATAGCAAGGCAATTTTTAAGTATAAATCTAAGAAAATAATTAATTTCACACACAAAATTAATACCCAATAATTCATTTCAAAACCAAATAAAAATGTTTTTTGGAAATATGCATTGTTTCACAAAAAAGCATCCTACAGTTAACATGGATTTTTTTAAAAATTGCACTCAGAAAACCTGAAGCTATGTTCTAAACCTGTAATGTTATATAACTTTAAATGACTTGCTTTTCTTTATTTAACTTCCTTTTCCAAACTTGGAATCTACATTTATTAAGGAAAGAATAATTTAACATCAGTTCCTACCTTACACTTCACAAATAAATTTTAAGAATTAAGTCTCTGAAATATTTATTAGCTTTTTTTTCTAACTAAAATTCCACTTACCTAGAAAATTTACGATATAATTAACCAATTTGTATGAATAACCAATAGTTACATAGCCATAAATGCTACATTTAAATAATCGCATTTAGATAATCCAGTATCAATTAATTAAAATACCACAAATCTTTTAGTTAACTATTTTCATCATAACTATAAGGATTTTAAATTCTAGGAAAAGGTGCTTTACAGTGATGTTAAATTTTAAAAAATGATTTAATCCTAATCTTAAAAATGAAATTTTATCTGGGCACAGTGGCATACTCCTGTAATCCCAGCAGCTTGAATACTGAGGCAGGAGAATCATGAGTTCAAAGCCAGCCTCAGTAATGGTGAGGCACTAAGCAACTCAGTGAGACCCTGTCTCTAAATAAAATGCAAAATAGGATTGGGGATGTGGCTCAGTGGGGTCGAGTGCCCCTGAGTTCAATCTCCAGAACCAAAAAAAAAAAGAAATTTTACAAGTAATTATGAAATCCAGAGAATTAAAAATGTGGAATTAGAAAACTACATATACTATCATTCATTATCTTTGAATAAGCAACAGAACTAGAGTAAAAAGAAGTATTTCAAACTACACTTTTCAGCTTATTTGCAAAGATAAATTGTGATTCTAGAAAAGTATTATACATATATATTTTTTACAAAGTTGATGTGTCTATATACACATATCTATTTGTTGAAGTAATAAGAACTACAATGCTAAAACTCAGATATATTGACAAATCATTCTAATCTTTCTTAAACTAGATTTTGGAAGCATAATATCCTATTCCTTCCCAGCATTGCCAGGGAAATCTTTAAAATGCAACATTTCACATTACCATCTAGTAGTGTTGAATTGTGGAAAATATAACAGAGAGAAACAAGCTGGTAGAGTGAAAATAGCTCTGGTACCAGACACCCCAAACTCTAATGTAGATTCTATCAATAATCAATAATAAACTATCAGTCTCTGGAAGTCATTCCTGGATGAACATGTATTCTATAGCAACCATTAACAGCCGGCTTTGTTTAGAAAGAGACTAGTTACATAAGGTTGAAGAGAAATTTAATGTTAGTATCATTTATCCTTAAACGAAAACACCAAGGTTTTCTTGGCAGGGCATTTTAAAATATTAGAGGTACTAGTAATCTCAGTGGAATCAAAGAAGAAATACATTTGAAAACTATTATCTTTATGATATACATTTCTGTGATTACAGAGTGAAGGAGCTAATCTCTTTAAAAGCAAAGTAACTGAATATGAAAAATATTTTTTTTCTAAAATATGTTGCTACTGGAAAAAAGAGTTGATGCTAATCAAAAAAAAGCATGCTCACCACAAAAGAAGTATATGCTGTTAGAAAGAACTTATACCTAAACCTACTTTCACTGTTTAAAGAAAACATAAAGTGAAATTACCTCATCTATATTACATTCATGTTCTTTACAGAGAACTTCAATAATTCTTGTATCATTTTCTAGTTGTTTTGCTATCCGTGCACTCCTGTTATGACCTCGTCTAGGTGTTCGAGGTGAACCATTAATGGGTATTATAGCTGTTTCTGTAAAAAATGATAAATTACATAAAAACAATTACACATTCCATTGAATAAAATAATGAAGTATTCTAACTAGGAAAGTCAGAAATAATCTTTTTAACATTCTATTTTACTTATTAGCCTTCATAAGAATAACAATTTCATCTTATTTATTAGATACCTATTTTAAGTTATAATACTGACAGGAATTTTTGCCCCAAACAGCCCAAGAAGAACTAGAAAACATCTGTGGTCCCATAAATAGAGAAGACCAGAGAAACGTTCAATTTATAAATTAATTCTAAGTGTATCCTACCTAGTATGCAAAAAGAAAAGATGTTTTCTATCTTACAGCCCTAAAAATAATGAGCAAATATTTACAGATTCAATTTCTAATACAATAACAAATTTTAAAAGTTTTAGTAAATTATGATACTTTAAAAAATTTTTATAAATATAATTATGTGATAATAAACTATGATTTTTTAAAAAAAACTCCCCTGGATTATTCTGGGCACTACTGATTCAAAATGAATATAAGTTCAGCTACTAAAAAGATTTTAATGATTAAGTATAAAAAGTACTTATTGCTTCTAGACATCAACTTATAAGAAAAAAATCATTGGTTATTTCATGTGATAATGGCACTGTCATTATGCATTTTAAAAACCACTTACCTTTTAAAGATTCACATGGAAATAATAAGGTATTCAAAGATATGCTGCAAAATAAAGCTGGGGGAACTGGGCAGGGGAAGGTACAATAGATTGGTCACAGGATCTGTTGAAGCTATTAAGTGAAAAGTATATGAAGACTTACACTACTGTCTACTTTTGTATTAATTTGAAATTCTCCATAACAAAGCAAATTAAAATTTTACCATACTCAGTCAATTCAATAGGTTATCCTGGTTTCTACTTAACATAACACTTAAAAGAATTAAATGTAGTTTTGAATTATCCAAAAGAACAAAGATGTCAACCTAAAGTAACACATGACATCAACTTATTAAAGTTATAACATTGAAAAATAAGTGAAGACAGCTAAAGGAAAGTTTAAAAAGTTGGGGGAAATTTGAAGCATATTTATTATTTTCTATGTATAATTTTTGAACTTTTTTCCCTTTGCTTTGCATTTCACTTCTGCTAAATGAAGTCTCCTGTCTCCTCTGCCAAACCATGTTCAAAACATTGAAAATTCTACTCCACACTTCATTTTTTCATTAAGTTATTGTTCACAAAGATGAATTACAGCTCAGTCTTTCAGCCACTTCAACAAAACTTTGATACTTCAATGTTTTGATCAGTCATCTATTATTTTTAGGATTAATACTTTCATCATTTCAGGAGCAAGGAATCAGTTCACACCTAGTTAAGTTTACATTTTTCTGTTGTATAATAAATGATTCCAAAATCCTATAGATAAAAGCATCATGCTCTTCTTTACTGAGAATGCCCTTCCCTAACTTTGTCAACCTAGTCTTAACTACTTGTTCTTCAACACTCATTTCAAGTATCACCTCTTCTATATTTTTTGGCCTTTCAGAGGAAAATTTTCATTATCTCCTGAACTACCATAGCATTTCCTTTATTTTTACCCAGATCATTTCTACCACATTCTCTAATTAGGTGCTTAACATCTCTTATCTTTCCTTTTATAATTTATGCTACTTGAGGGCTGCTTATAGTTTGGATGTGGAATATCCTCTAAAGACCCAGGTGTCAAAGGCCTGGAACAGCTTGGTGCTATTGGGAGATGATGGAAATTTGTTTAACTTAATGATTACCAAAAACTAGACTGTGGGAAACTCAACAAGACTCAACAGGAAGAGGGCATAGTCAGAGGTATGGGGGCATACCCTTGAAGAGAAGAGTAGGATCCCAGCCCCTTATCTCTCTTCCACTCTCTCATCATGAAGTGAACAGTTTTGCTCCACCATGAGTTTCTGCCATGATGTGCCACCTCACCACAGGCCCAAAGCAACAGGGCCAATTGATCATGGACTAGAACCTCCAAAACAGTGAGCTAAAATAAACTTTCTTTGCTATTAAGTTGATTATCTTGGGTATTTGTTACAGTAATAAAAGGTTGACTAACACAAGGACAGAGCCCACGTCTAATTTATTTTTTTATCACCCTCTCAATTTAGAACCATACTAGAGCTACCAGACATCCAATAAACAACTTCTAAAGACAAAAGAGGAGCTTAAATTACTTAAGATACTTACTATATGGTTCTTTGAGCAGTGCAGGAGGTGAGAGTTTGATAAAATAGTCAAGCACACATAGCATTAACTGAAATGAGATCACCAGATCATCTTCCATTTGTAATACTTCTCCTGAAAATAAAACAGATTCACATTTTTAAGAAAAGCTAGAGATTGATAGCTTAAGTCAGAGAAATTGTGGGTATGGGTATATTCATATATTTATTCATTTTATTATCACTAGATTCATGATAAAAACTTTTTTACTGGGGTTGGGGCTATGGCTCAGCAGTAGAGCACGCATCTCACATGTGTGAGGCTCTGGGTTTGATCCTCAGCACCACATAAATTAAAATAAAGGTTTAAAAACATTTTTAAAAATCTTTTTTCCTTTTTTATTTTCAAAAAATCAGTCAAGGGCTCAGGTTGTGGCTCAGTGTGAGGCACTGGATTCAATCCTCAGCACCACATAAAAATAAATAAACAAAATAAAGATATTGTGTCCATGTATAACTAAAAAATATTTTTTAAAAAAATCAGTGAAGCCTAATAGACACACATATGTATATATAATTATATATAATTATAAAATTATGAATTAGTATTGTCTACCCTGAGAATTTACACTTAAGTATTATTACTAAAATTAATTTCTTAAGTTTAAAATCTTTTTGCATTTTACTTTTGTAAAACCTATTGTTACAAGCTATAGAATTTATTACTTCTGAAAATAATTTTGAAGTATGGTATATGCTAATTTTTAATCCAAATGATTTATGAAACCTCATATATCTCCAATTCTAACCCCTTCCAAAATATTACCAAAGCTATGATGAAATGACAAAATATATAATTGTAAGGTCATCTATAAGTAATTATCCAGCACAAAATCCTAAAATTTCATATACTACATATATAGTAGAAGGATATGAGAAAATAACTACATGTAATAGATGCCTGAGAAAAACAGTGTGGCTAAATACTTGCTTATGGTTCTAATATTTTAGAACTTTTCATCTAGGTATATGCTAAACTAGGAGTAATCTCAACAAATATTGATAGAACAGAAAATATGTAAGAAATTATGTAATCCTAAATCAAGTAAGTTTTCTAGATCCATAGGTATGGTGGAAAAGGTTCACAATATAATAAGACATTATTTAGAAATACCACAGAGGTGAAGAATGATATCAAGCACTGCTAGGTAAAAATAGTAGAATGGAGTCAGATGAAAGAATCTCTCTCCTCCAAAATCTAATAAAAACGAAAGGATAAAAATGTACTGGGCTAGCCGGGCGTGGTGGCGCACGCCTGTAATCCCAGCACTTTGGGAGGCTGAGGCAGGAGGATCTCGAGTTCAAAGCCAGCCTCAGCAATGGCGAGGCACTTAGCAACTCAGTGAGACCCTGTCTCTAAATAAAATACAAAAAAAAAAAAAAAAAAAGGGCTGGGGATGTGGCCCAGTGGTCGAGTGCCCCTGAGTTCAATACCTGGTACCAAAAAAAAAAAAAAAAAAAAAAAAAAATGTACTGGGCTAAGTGCAAGTACCAATATAAAATCTGATGGTAACTCAGAGGGAATCCTCATCCTTTTCTGACTTGAAAGGACTAAATATTGTTAAGAGAAGGGTAAAGTGGAAGAAACAACTATAGTCAGTAGATAAAGATTCCTATATACTGCAGTGAATTGGGAACAATCTGAATCCCAACACAATCTTGTTTTAGAAAAAGGAATTATAGACATTCTAACAAAAAAAAAAAAAAAAAAAACCACACACACACACACACACAAACACACACACACAAAAGGCTCACATCACTCCAGATAAATTCTATACTTTCTCCCCTGATCTTCTGAATAAAACTAGGTATAATAAAAATACCTGCTGGCATACTGTGATTCTCTGGGGAATATAAACATGTCACATAAAATGCAAGGTGACTGAAGGAAAATTCACTCACACTGTATCAGAGAAAACAACAAGTCAGAGTTAGCCACATAAAGTCCCAGCAAGATAAGGGAGAAAAACATAGTCATTATCCAAACATATTCTAGAAAAGACAAAAGTAGAATCATAACATAGAGAAAAAAATCAGAAAATCCAATGTGGAAGAGAATCTAAAAGAGGAAAATGACCTACATGAGTTCTTGCACTAAGAACTTAATGAATTCAAATTACATAAAAATAAGGGACTGAACAAGTTAAGAAAAAACTAAGAACCAAACAACATCATTACAAAAATAGTTTAGATGAAAAAAGAATGACTTGAGATAAAAACAGTCAACACACACACACAAAAGACAAAAGATCAGAATAAAATGGAAGATAGTAAAAAAGGAGGACAAAATCAATCCAATGTAAGATAGCTAATGTTTCTGAAACAGAAGAGAATAACTTAATTGAATAGAATAAATTAAATTGAATAGAATATTTTAAAATACAGTTTAGTAAGATTTCTCTGAAAAGAGCAGACTCTCCAATTTTAAAAGAAACATTGTGTTCTGAGAAAAATTAATGCAGAATAATAAAAATCAAGAGAAATCCTAGTAAAAACTACTAATCCTCCAGTTTAAAAAAGAAACAGAGAGAGAGAGAGAGAGAGAGAGAGAGAGTGCATGTTAAAAAGAAAAAACAAAACAGAATTCTTCAAATATTCAGGAACTAACTAACGAAGAGGGAAAATTAAGCTAACCTCATATTTAACAACAATGTTTAATGCCAAAAAACAGGGTTGGAGAGAAACAAAACCAAAGGCCGACTGAAAAAAAAAAAAATCCTCAATGGTAAAATCTAAACAGCTAAGAAATGAATCAGAATAAAGAACAGAAATGGAAAAGCTATAATAAAGGAATTATTGTAAACTTAGGATACAGAACTGAGACAAACCAGGTGTAACAATTATAATTACAGGTAGAATACAAATGTTATAATCTTTGATAATGAAATAACAATAAAATTAACTAATCTGAAAGTGGGGAGACAGAAGGTGACAGGACAAGTGAGAATACTAACATTCTTCTTCAAAGTGCATTAATATATATTGCTTCAAACCAAAATATGAAGGTAAAAAAAATTAAAATTCCAATCTTATTTTTTTCATAACACTTTTTCATAATCTTCAGAGAAATATTTTAAGAAATAATCCATTTAAAGTGACAAAACACTTTAGCTAATTTAAGCAACATCTTTTCTTCTGTATAATTTGAGTAAAATTAGATTTTATATTTTAAAGATTGCACTATAGTATAATCCCATTTTAAAAAAACTTGTATGTTTGTAAATGCACTCATCTACTCATTTTTTTATCAAACTATATACAAAGATATACCTAGAATAATAATTACACAATTTTAATGATGGTTATTCTTGAGTATATTTTGTATAATTTTCTTTGCACCTTACTGTATTGCTTAAATTATTTATCATAAGCAAATATCATTTTTATAAGATATTAAATCTTTACCCCAGAAAAACAAAGAGGGCTGGGGTGTAGCTCAGAGTGCTTGTCTATCATGCATAAGAGCCCTGGGTTCAATCCCTAGCACAGGAGAAAAAAAAAAAAAGAAAGGAAGGAAGAATGGAATATTAAAAAAAATTCCAAAGTTGTTTCTGTTACTATTATTACAAGAAGCTGTAGTAGTTAATAATCCATGCTAAGAATGGAGTAGGGAGTATATTATCTAAATAAAGATTTTTGCCCTTAATCCAAAGAACACCAATTTCATTATTGCATTTGAAATATTAGCAAGTAATAAACATAGTGAATTTACCTTTAGCTAGTAAAAATGTGATCCAAGAAACTTTTAGCACCAACACAGAACTTATTTCAGTAGATACCCTGGTAAATAAATAGAAAACAGGGAAAAAAATTTAACACTGACAAAGGTTTTAGTGGTCTGTTTTGTTTTGCCTTAAATTACAGGCCCAAGTTAAGTGCATAATAGAATACAGTCTATTTTCAATGCTTAATTGATACCTGGACTCTATTTATCTCAATTCAATCAGAGTTTCTACCAAGATATTAGTCCACAGAATAGCATATGCTTTGTAAAGGAAATACTGAATATTTGAATTGTAATTTAAAAATATATAAAGAATGGCTGGGAGTGTGGCTTAGTGGTAGCGTGCTTACCTGGCACATGTGAGGCACTGGGTTCAATCCTCAGAACCACATAAAAAAGTTAATTAAATAAATAAAGGTATTGTGTTCATCTACAACTAAAAAATATTTTTAAACAGGTACATATATAAAGGATATGTTATGATATCTTGGTTTCAAGTTATTTTAGTACTTGTTTGCTCTTTGTTTTCTAATTAAAATCAACACTATAATAAGCAGAAAAATGAAGGTTTATGTGATTCCAATTTGCCAATTTAACACTTTGCCTTGATAATTTTTCCAGAGACACTGACTTGTTGTAATTACTAGACACCTACAATTTCCCTTTATATCAGTCATCTTCAATACTGTACTTCAGTGGGGCAGAATATCTCATATCCTACTCATTCTGCTTCCAAAGAAAATCTCTGGAGCTCCACATGGGTATACTGTTAGGGCATGTGTTATACATTTAAAAAATAACTTGGAAATTTTAAGATAAATCTTCATATTTATTCATATACAAAAATTATACTGTTTTGTTAATGAAGTACCCGTGAGAGACCATCAATAAATATTTAATCTATAAATGGAATTATTTCCTCAGAGCTGGCGAATGTTGCACTGAGTCAATTTCTACCTTATTAGTTCTCCTTTGTAGCATGAGGCATGAATTTCTTTACAGGATAAATTACCTAATAGGACTTTATGACCTTAACTTATAAAGTAGCCTGCTATTAAGATAGGAATTTGGGAATAAAGGGAGAGATTCTGAGTCTCAGAGGACGTGCCCACAAACCACTGACATGACAACTGCAACTCCTGAGCAACATGCTCTTGGCCAGATGCCCCTTACCCATGCCCTTGTAACATGAGGGCAATGTGCAAGTACAGGGAAAACTGGCCTGAAATTATGTAACTCCACCCTATTCCACATCTATTCCAGCCCCCAGCAACAATCCCTCTATAAATATTAATGCCTATTCCTCTATAAATATTAATGCCCATCCCAAGGGGTTGCTGTCTCTCCCTCTAGAGATAGCCCAAATTCTCCCTTGAATGCATACTCCTTGCTTTACCCCAAAGGCTTCTCTCTTGAGATTGCCCCCATCCCCCCTTGAACATGTATCTAAATAAACCTCTGAATATTTTCCTAAATAAACCTCTGTGTGTGCCTTTGACTGACACATGCTGACATTCTTTTCAGTCGTGTATGCCATGAACCCCACTGGTCGTGAGTCAAGTTCCCCCTTCTCTCTGGAAACTCCTTGTACCTTTTTCAGGGACATCTCTTCTCCCACGACACTATCATCAACCAAACTAACCTTAATGTTATTAATGTCTGAGACTATTCCAGAAAACCCTTTTTTTAAAAAACCAAAACATAACATGCTCTAAACTACTTACAAACTGCTGGGTTGTGTCAAATATATACGTTCACATGTCCTAAAAGGAAGAAATAATTTTATTAACATTGTGGTATTTTTAAAAAAGTTATTCTAAAAATATTTTCATAATATAGAAATATCATAGCAATGTTATCATACTTTATTCATCTTACTTTAAGAAGTACACATTTTAAAAACAAAAACATGTATAGCATTAATGAAACTAAATAGATTTTCCCAATTTGTGACATTTCATGTCACTGTAATATCTAATTAGAAAAGGACTGGATCCCATATGCTCTTTTTAACTCAAAATGTATTTTATAATTGATGATTTGCTTAGAATCTCAGATAAGGTCATAACTAATGACTATTTTTTTTAATAGTCATATAGTCTACTCTGTAATAAACAGGCTTTGGTATCACAGTTAATCTCCCCAATAACTCTTCAGAAAATGGTACAAATAAGACAGAGGGGAAAAAATCCCTGTTGAACCAAGGCCAGTAAGGTTAAGGCTAAATTATCTCATATGAAAAGACAATAAAAATTCTATCCCTTTTACAAAGGCCTGAATGGTCTTTTAAGACCAAATCTGACTACGCCACTCCCCAGTTTAAAATCACTGAATGATTTTCCATTGCCTGAAGGGTAAAATCCAAACTCACTACCAATGTAGTAATCCCTTCCTAACTTTCAGCCATTAGCAATATCAAAGTATCTCCTGCTACTACTTGAGCTTTGTACACATGCTAACTCTGCTTCAAATGCTCAGTCCCATTCCCCAATCCCATTTTGTTTGGCAAATTTCTACTTATATTTTAAACACAATTTAACAAAGCTTTCTTCAATGTTTTTCCCCCTACCAAAATCAAATTGTTTATAGAGATAGCATTCTTCAAGTTTATGTTTATATGCTCCTAATTGTATTATAACTATCATCTTTAAACAAAGATAATTAGATGTGCCCAAACAATGTGCACTTCAAGAAGCATCACTCCGATGAGATTGGACACTGTTCACTCAGACAATACATCTATATACAAGTATATTCTACTTCATTTTTCAAACATTTCATTTATTCTAAAAGACAAAATTGGTTGGGAATTTATTTATATCATTTAATATTTTGTAATGGGATCAAAGTAACTGGCCTTGTGGGTGTTCAACAAACTGAGACTTTGAGGTGAAATCAAGAGAATAACAAGGTCAAGAGGGCAGTCAGTATTTTGGCCCTTCAAGGTTAGACAGGACCCAGGGGACAATAAAATTCCTCTAAAGGGCCCTGGAACACTGGTTGAGTCACCCAAACTCCCTCTCAGGGTGACTGCAAAGACCTTAGAGACCAGGAGCCAACCAATGTACAGTCTTTGAAGAGGAGGGTAACTGGAGAGAGAAATGTTCCTAATATTTCCAAAGGAAGCCACATAGCCAGTAAGACCCTCATCTATCCAGGCAGATGGCACAACTGGTAGAGGAAAAAACAAAAGGAGGCAAAATACTCCTCCCAAGGCTATAAAATAATCCCTGAGAACCTTCAATTGCCCTTAACAGTAAGAAGGAAAGAGGCAGATTCTGGACAAATGTAAGGGCTATTTTGTCTTGAATGCCAGTAGGGCAAGTATAATCAAAAGCAAATGTGTGGGGCTGGGGCTATGGCTCAGCCGTAGAGTGCTTGTTTGGCATGTGTGAGGCCCTGGGTTAGATCCTTAGCACCACATAAATAAAATAAAGGTATTGTATTCACCTACAACTAAAAAAATATTAAAAAACAAAAAATCAAATGTGTTATTACAGGGATAAAAGTCATACATAAAAGGCTAGATTTGACTTTAGGGATCTTAACCCCAAAGTTGGGACCCATCACAGGACCAGTAGCATATTTCTACAAATAGACACATGCTATGACCCAAAAATGGCCAAGCAGCTTGAGAACAATAGCAGCATAGTTAATGAGTCCTCTAAATTAGATTTGGGAATATCTACACAGATAACAAGCTATAACTAAGCCCAGGACCCCAGTACACACCCATTAAAACATGCTATACACCTAGATTCTTGCAGGAGTTATAGAGGTAGTGGCATTGCTTGCTCCCTGGAACAGCTTATTTACCATAAAATAACACTAAAAGCTTAACTAATGCTAAACTAGGCCTTTTAAAATAAAGGCAGAGAGGGGGAAAAAAAAAAAAGGACAGTGCAGACACACTCAATGGCCTACAGCTCTCACTAAATTCCTTGGCCATTACTCTGATCAAAAGTAGGAGAGCATTACATTTCTTATTAGCAGAAGGGGAAGGGTTTAGTGTGTTCTTAAACTCCACCTGTTGGATTTGGGTAACACTTCAGGACAAGCAGAACTTAACGTTAGGGAGATATAAAAGGAAACCTTATAGCTATAAGAAAGGATTTGTTGTTTGGAAGGCAAACAACAAATACTACCTAATCTTACCTAGCTTCTATCACTTTTAGGGCCATTAGTCCCCATTACCCTATTTCTGATTTGGGGGCCTTGTCTTTTTAACATGCTTATAAGATTTGTGTCTTTCAGGCTTCATTCGTTTGCAAGTTAGCTGATGTTCCCTCTCAGTTTTCAACTCATCCCAGACTGAGCTTGCACCTCCAATCTTGTCCCCTTTAGTTCAGGCAGAGAGAGATTTTATAATCTCCAGGGATAGGTAGGATCAACACCCAGGTCTGAAGCAGCTGTAAGAAGACTGAGAAGATTTTGTCCTTTTCCCCTTAGGAAGAAGAAGAATAAAATCTATCAGGGGAGAATGAGACAGGGACCATTATAGGAACAAGAAAACAGATAAGATCTGAGGGTAAAAACCCATAATTAGAAGTCTTTTCCTACTCTTCAACTCTTATAATGTGTGAAATTTGCCTTTTCTTTCCTCTCCTATTCTTAATCAAATCAATCAGAGACCAGATGTAGGATGGCACGTAGATACTTCCAAGGATCTTCCCCATCTCAGCTACTTGATAAAAAAAAGCTGGCCTCTTCTTTTCTTTTGATTTTTCTGTTCCTTCAATGCAGTGTCCCCTATCCTTAAGGTAAAACTCCCCAAAGAGTCTTGCTTGTGTACTGTACTCTTTGCCTAATTTTCTTTCTATTGTTGGTGGGTCAAAAGTTCCCATTTCCAGTACCATAAATAGATACAAGTAGCCTATAAGTTCAGGAAATGATGAACTCAGTAACTTCTAAGAATGTACAAGCAATGTACATTGTAAATGTATGAGGGAGGGACCGAATCATACAGTGTTTCTTTACTGGGCATAAATTTTTTATTTAGATAATATTTATGACAACTTTATTATATTTACACCAGGCACTGGATTCAGAACTGTCTATACGTTATCTCACTATATATATTAGAACAGATAGGCACTGTCATCAGCTTAAGTAAACTTATCCAATATCATACATGACAAGCTGGAACCTAAATTGGAATTCAAATCTGTCTGACTCAAAAGACTCCATTCTCTTCTCCACAAAGCTCAATTACAGCTTTTTTGGTAGGACATCATACTAGACTACTATTTTATAGAAAGATTTCTGGAATTCTAATCTTGTGTTCTATTTACCAAGCTGGAAATAAATACTGCTATTAATAACTGGCCTTCAGGAAAAACATAAGAAATAGGAGGTAGGAAGATCCTGAGCACTTCAGAATTTTAAAGCTTTTGCATTTTAAAATGTAATAGTTACATTATTCAACTTTTTTTCTTACTTTTTCATCTGAATTTTCTATCATCTAAACAATTCCCCAGTAACTGTCTTTTCCCCATCCTTTCACTCTAACTACTTAAACCCCTCAAAATATAGACATGAAATAAATATACATTTTTAATAGACTCTTTTTTTTCTTCTTCTTCGATATTAGGGATTGAATTCAGGGGCACTCGAGCACTGGGCCACATCTCCAGCCCTTTTTTGTATTTTATTTAGAGACAGGGTCTCACTGATTTGCTAAGTGCCTCACCATTGCTGAGGCTGGCTTTGAACTTTAGATCCTCCTACCTCAGCCTCCCAAGTCGCTGGGATTACAGGCATGCACCACCATGCCCAGCTTAGTAGAATCTTAACATAAATCTGAATGTAAGAAGAAAAATGCCAGCTTACTTGATTTGCCTATTGATCATTGTTCCCCATTTATAGAAAAGATGGCAACCATCTAAACAAAGTAAACTGTAAAGTGTGTAGGTTATTCCACTTTAACTTTCCCTAAGTCTCCAGTAGAATCAAATACAAATTTATCAGCAGAAGGTGTTGAAAAAAGCAAAACAGAAACTAACCTCAAAGAAGATTCCTAAACTCAGATGACAGAATAAAACAATCTAGAAGTATCCAACTAAAATTACTGTGGCTGGGACTGGGGTTGTAGCTCAGTAGTAGCACACTCGCCTGGCATAAGTGAGACACTAGGTTCAATCCTCAGCACCACATAAAAATAAATAAATAAATAAAGATATTGTGTCCATCTATAACCAAAAAGTTTTTTAAAATTATTATAGCTGGGAAAAAAATAAGGGCTTGACCCTAAACCCCCACTAGCCCCAAAACTATCTATCTACAAATAATCTCATGATTATAGATTTTTAAAATACTAACCTGTATAGAACATCTTTTTTTTTTTTTTAACAATTGGCTTAAAGAAATTCTTGCCTCCTTTTACATTATAGAGGTAATACATGCTCCTTACCAAGGAAAACATCAATTACAATTCTAATCAACTTCTTTCCAATCATCTCAATCATCTCATTCTATGCATTAGTGGTCTGGGTTTCTTCCTTACACAGTCACAGTATGTGACTATGACCTCATATGCATTGACTTCCTTACACATAATCATAGTGTGTCCTCCTTTATTTAATTAACATTAGAAGCATGTTGGTCCTCATCAAAATTCATTTTGTAATTATACTTTATTTCCTTTTATAATTCTGGGGAATGTACCTAGAACCTCATGCATGCTAGGCAAGTACTCTACCACTGAGCTACATCCCCAGTCCTCAATTGTACTATTTTACATTTAGATTATATTTATAATGTTTTGTTGTTTAACTTCACTTATAAGTAAACACATTTTTTTCTATTTTTTCATTATTCTAAATAATGTTGTGACAAAAATCTCTACAGCTTGTTTTTGCATTTGGGCTCATATTCTTATGATAAACTCCCAGATATAAACTAAGTGGTTATAAAAAATTTAAAGGACAGAAACAAAATTATGTCACTATTAAATGATAAAAGAACTATATACAACTCTATATGATCAATTTAACATAAAAGAATATCCTAAGAAGCATAAAAATTAATTTTCTCTAACACTGAAATTTTGGTTGATTGATATTTTTTTACTAATACTTTTCTGTGCTTTCAAAGTATTCCACAATTAGTTAACGTTTCTTATGCAATTACTTAAGTCATTTCTTTTCTTTTCTTTTTTTTTTTTTTTTTTTTTGGTACCAGGGATTGAACTCAGGGGCACTTGACCACTGGGCCACATCCCCAGCCCTTTTTTTTTTTTTTTGTATTTTATTAGAAGCAGGGTCTCACTGAGTTACTAAGTGCCTCGCCATTGCTGAGGCTGGCTTTGAACTCGTGATCCTCCTGCCTCAGCCTCCCAAAGTGCTGGGATTACAGGCGTGCGCCACCGCGCCCGGCTTCTTTTTTTTTTTTTTTTAATATATATTTTCTTTATTTATTTTTATGTAGTGCTGAGATCGAACCCAGTGCCTCACATATGCAAGGCATACTCTACCGCTGAGCTATAACTCCAGTCCCCTAAGTCATTTCTTTAATAATAAAAGTTCCCAGCCGGGCGCGGTGGCGCACGCCTGTAATCCCAGCACTTTGGGAGGCTGAGGCAGGAGGATCATGAGTTCAAAGCCAGCCTCAGCAATGGCGAGGCACTTAGTAACTCAGTGAGACCCTGCTTCTAATAAAATACAAAAAAGGGCTGGGGATGTGGCCCAGTGGTCAAGTGCCCCTGAGTTTAATCCCTGGTACCACAAAAAAAAAAAAAAAAAAAAAAAAAAAGTTCCCTAAGCAGAAAGCTTGTACTTCAAGGAAGGCGGGGTGGGGGGGTGGAAAAAAAGAAAGGATGGTCAATTGCTATTATATTACAATTAAAACACAAGAAGATATTCCCTCAAGTCCCAGGCCAATTTTTGTGTTTTTGTTGTTTTGATTTTGTTTTTGTTTTTCTCTCTACTATTCTCATCCTTATCTCATTTCTGAAGTTCTAGTGACATACAAATTAAGAATAAAGGAAAAAAATAGATGCATGCTTCTAAGAAGATGTTTCTTTCCAGCCTTGTCTCCATCTTTATTCTCCCCAGAATATTTAAGGACACACAGTTCTTTTCCCTTCTTCCCTTCTCCCTATTACAGAACTGCTTATTTAGCTAAAATATTAATTTTTGTAGGCACTCAAATTCAATGAGCTCTCAAACAAGCACAGGAACAGATACATGCCATATTAAGGGCTACAGTGCTTGTATTAGAAGACTACAGTTTGGATAAAAGGCTATAAAAACTTAATTCAAGCTTATTTATTATTCTCCAAGTTGAACAGTAATGGTGAAATGGTGAAATCTCATCTAGATCACCAACATGAGCACAAATCATAACTTGGTAACCATACACCTTCCATGGGCATTTATTTCTCCCTTTCTAAACTAACATCTTGGGAAGACGTTAAAACCTTGGACACTATTCAGAACTAGGTCTCCTCGCAGATAAAGCTAAAATAGGAACTAAGCTTAAAGTTTGAGAAAATAAATAAGACACAAAGGGATAATGAAACAATTAACCTTGGAAGAAACATTCAGAATATACATGACTAGATAAAAACAACAGCTAAGAATAAAAAATTAAGAGCAAAAGGGACATGTCTAAGGGGTAATACTTACTAATTTTACTAAATATGTTATCATTATCAGATAGAATGTAATTATGAACAGAGACATTAAAAAATCAGGGTACAAAAACCCTAATAAAATTCTTAATTACCTTTCTAATTTACTGTAGAGTGCACACAATACATCATACTTCTTCAACAGTCTTGACACAGCATTATCAACTTTCGTACTGGTATCAATTTCTTTTAGTAAGTCAAAGAATTTATAGACACTACAAAGCAAAAAATAGAAAAAAATCAATCTGTCAAAATTGGTCTTATTTCATTTTTAAAGTAGAGACATACCAATGCAAAGGATTATTAGCTCTATTCCAAATTATTATCATGTGCTTTAGAAGGAATTATCATTTGCATTTTACTAGAATTTAAAGAGGAAAAAACTAGCCTTCACCCCATGCCCTAACACCCACCTATCTATACTTAAATCAACTTATGGTTAAGAATATAGAACCAAAAAAAAGGTCATGAAGGGACACATACATTTATATTTATTTCTAAATCTATCTGTATGGATTTTTTAAATTAAAGTTGTCTTTTCAACTAAAACCACAAAAATTGTACATATTAATGGGTACCATGTGATGTTTCAACACATATATACACACTGTATAATGAGGTTAAATATACCTATTGCCTCAAACATTTATCACTTCTTTATGGTGAAAACATTCAAAATTCTTTCTTCTAGCTTTCTGAGATATACTCAACACATGTACTCACGACCTATAGTCAACCTACATTTGTAGAATTTAAACATCATGAGTTTCTAGAATGCGCAAGGCCTTGGATTCACTTCAATTTATCTGATTCCAACACAAAATCATATGGTTCATTCTAGTGTTTCCCTTTCCATATTTATAACTCATCTTTGACAGTGGGAAATGTAGAATCCATTCTATTTACCCATTTAATCAATCTACCCACAAGTAACCACCATCCATCTTTAAAGTCACCTACTCCCCCATGTGGACACTCTCCTCTCCTGGTCAGACTGACTCCATTTTCTGGATTGGCCCACCCCTTCAAGTGGACATCTACTTCAGCCTGATATTCTGACTCCCCAACACCAGGTTGCCCTCGTCTCCCTTGTATGTAACTCTTAGACTGGCTGTCCATCCACTCTGCTTGGTATCTGACACCGCATACCAAGCAGCCCACGTCAGGTTGCCCCTCACATATCCATGTGGACACCCCTCCCCTATGTGGATCCCTCCTCACTCCACTTTGGCTCTGACATCTTCTCCAGGCCCCTTACCATTCCCCTGACACAGATGCACACATTATACATTCTTTGCCCTACCAATGGTTTTAGGACTGAATTGTTGGGGAAGGGAAAAGTAAAGCTGATGAAAAATTTGAAGTTGATTAAATAATGACTTTGGGTCACTTGTTATTATTTTCTATAAAAATTAATCTTTGAAACATCAGTAAATACATTTTTCATAGGGCACTCAAGATAGCAATCATCAACTGCTTCTCATTTTCTAACCAAGTTTGTGTAAGTAATTAGACCAAAGCAGCTAAATGAACCAAAGAATTTTCACTGTACCCATTTAGAGGCTGCCCAGGAACCAAAGAAAGCTTCACCTAAACCAGGTGCAACGATGCATACCTTTAGTCCCAGCACTTTGTGGAGACTGAGGTGGGAGGACTGTTTTGAGTCCAGGAGTTTGAGATAAGTCTGGGCAAAACAGTGAGACTTCATTTCAAAAAAGGAGGGGGAAATAAAAAGCTCCACTTAATCAGCAGGGGGCACAGAATCTAAAAAAAAAAAAAAAAGTTTATTAAAAGTTCCCATCCTGGGGCTGGGGTTGTGGCTCAGAGGTAGAGCACTTGCCTAGCATATGCGTGGCCTGGGTTCGATCCTCAGTACCACGTAAAAATAAAGGCATTGTATACAACTAAAACAAACAAATAAATATTAAAAAAAAAAAAGTTCCCATCCTATAAAAGGGATGGGGGCAGCCACACAAGTTTTATGGAAAAGCAAATAAAGGTGGAGTAGAATTGATAGAAGAAAGAGAATATCAGGATGTTATTAGAAGATAAAAGAAAATGGAGTAAATATGCAATATCTAGAGAAAAAAAATCAGCTTTAGAATAGTATTTATTTTGAGATGGTCTCTGCCCAGGCTGGCCTCAAATTTACAATCCTCCTGCCTCACCATCCTGAGTTGTTGGGATTAGAGGTATGCACTGTCATGCCTGGCCCTTGAATAGAATTTATTAAAGAACTACTCTCAGTTTCTGCTTTTATAAGGTATACACAGCTGTCCTTGGAGTACCATAAAAACTGAGTTTTGTAACAAAGTCTTCTTTTTCTAGGGTAACTTAAGAGAAGTAAAAAAGGAAGGAAGATAGGGAGAGAAGAGGGTGTTAGTGTCTGTAGTTCTGGCTTTAACTCTATGAACTATTTATATTATTTTGTATATTTATGAGTATACAATGCCTTATGTTTCCACATTTTATTTAAAGATAGTAATAAAGTGTCATAATATGTAACAATTTAACTCATTTAAATAAAACACCAATTATGTTTAATTCAAACACCAATTATATTTAATTCAAGAAGAAACATACAACAGGTCAAATTATTTATGTTGTATTCCATAAATATGCTGCAAATGAATGACTCAAAGTCCTGGAAGATTTCTCAACAGAAAGTTCATGAATCACTGGAAACAAATTAAAACACTTTTCTAAATCTTATAAACTCAACAAAATATTTATTAAGTAATTACTGAGTCAAGTACTACTGTACATACAGTAGTCTGCATACATAGTAGTCTGAAAAATGTATGTGATTATAATAACTACTATGTTAAAATCTTAAATCTTAATAAATCTTCTCTAAATTCCTTTAAGAGTCATCACATTTAGAAAGGTTTTAATATATAATAAGCCTACTTTATAGATCTTTGCTTTTTTGTCCAATTTATCAACAACTATAATTAAGTCTACAAATAAACAATGAGAGACAAAAATTTTGCCAGGACACAAACTACAAAATTTTTAGAAATGCAGCATGAATAAACTTTCACTAAGTGCTCCTTGAGAGAATGGCAATTCACTATTTGACCTATTCCTTTATGTTTTACTTAATCTTAGAATTTCTTATTAATTTCCTAAGTCTACTAAGAGTTCAGAAGTAGTTTTCTTTAACAGCAGAGGCCTAAATTTATGTAAGAAATTTTACCTTGTTTCTATGTTTTTCTGCAGCTCAGTGAAAGTGAATGGCATCTCATCTAGGTCAACTGCTGCGATAAAGATACAGATTCCCCACAGTTCTTTTTTCTTTTGAATATAACCTTCCTGGGAACAACAACAACAAAAAGTTCAAATATTTCATTAACTCATTCACATATGAGATGCTCTGTCAATAAAGTACTATATGTGGATTTCTTTCTTATTCAGCTAACAAAATAAATTTTTTAAAATCCTTATAATGACATGTACTTGAAACTATTTCATTTTACTTAATAAAACATTCAAATCTTAGATTACAAAGCAAAAAACTTATAAGATCAGAATAGAATTATTGGCTTCCCAATTCATAGCAGCTTCATTCATAATAGCCCCAAATTGGAAATAACCCAAATTTTAAAAAGTAAATAAACAAATTGTAATACATGTTTTCTTCTTAGCTTAGAGTAGAGTAGCTTAAAGAAAGATAGAGCTTAGCTTAGAGAAAGACTAGAGCTTCTTTCTTCTCTCTTCTTTCTTCCTTCTTCTGTCTTCTGTCTTCCTCGGGAGCCTCGGCCTTACTCTGACCAGTCATTACTTCTTCTATCTGGTTTCTCTTCTGTAACCGCTCTGCCTACGTTCTGGCCGCTCTGATTCTTCTGACCGACCGAGTGACTGCCCGGCTGACTGAATTCTCCGTTCTCCTAACTCGGACCGCTTTCACCCGGTTATATACCTTCAGGTTTGCGGGTGCCTACAGGTGCGTCACATACATATCAGGTGGAACTTATGGCTTCCAGCTAGCTGCAACAGCCCTTCCTAATTAGGGCTCCTTCAATACATCCATACAACAATGTTACTGGACAACAGGAAAAGTCCTAATAAATTTAACAAAACAGATAAGCCTCAATATTATTATGCTGAGAAAAAGCCAGATACGAAAGGATACATTGTATGATTCCTTTCATATGAAATTGTAGAAAATGCAAAACTAATCTTTAAGGTCAGAAAGTAGATCAGTGGGTACCCCACAATTAGTGGGGAGGTGTGAGAGAATGACTGAAAAAGAGAAAAACATAACTTTCTAGTGTGATCAGAAACTTCCATATCTTCATGTGGCGAGTACACGGGTAAATATATTTGTCAAAATTATCGAATGGTACACTTAGAATTGATATTTTTTAGCCAAGCGCCATGGTACATGACTGTAATCTCAGCTACTTGGGAGGCTTAGGCAGGAGGATAGTAAGTCCAAGGCCAGCAACTTAGCTAGTCTATCTCAAAAATATTTTTTTAATTATATATATTTTTAAAAGGGCTCAGGACATAGCTCAGTAGAAGAGCACCCTGGGTTCAATCCCCAGTACCAGAAAAAAAAGTTCTTTTTTATTATTTTAATGTATGCAAATTATCTGGATTTTATTTTATTCTGGAAATACATTACAAACTCCTTCTGAAACTGAACACAAAGAGTACTGCTTCATTGTTATGACAACTGTTAAATATGTATTTTAATAAAATTAATGAACACCAACTTATGTGTGCATTTATATTAGTAGAGTCAATTTCTCTGGAAATTGAAAAGTTGCCACTATGAGAGAAACTCCCAATTTTCATGCTTTTTGAATTTTTATGACTATTTCTTACCATGTTTTTGGTTTGCTGCTTCTCCCTCAGTTACCATGTGGTGAACTTAACTGCTCTCATAAATATGTCTGTTTGTTGCAACTCCAGTCTTTTTTCTTTTTCCCTCCATGTTAAAGATTGGGAAATGAAGTAATTATAGCTGCTAAAATTTAGTATGCTGTTTATTCATTTTTTTCAAAACATCAAATTTTATTAGGACACAGTCCACAAAATCCAATACATGATAATTTGATATGTAAAATGCTTAAATGACATGTTCTATCTGATTTTTAAGAACCTGAGGAATTTTCGTAAGAGGAAAATGTGATCTTTATTTCAGATATGGTTTGTCTTTTCATTTTCTTAAATAGCATGTTTCAAAGAGCATAAGTTTTAATCTTAATTAACCTCAACTTATTAATTTTTTTCTTCCATGGATCATGCTTTTTCAATGTAGTATCTAGGAAATCTTTGTCTAACACAATGTTACCTTCAGGATCTAGAGGTCTGATTTGTTTTGAATTAATTTTTTAAAACAGTGCAACACAGAAAATAAACTTTTTACATATAGATATCCCTTCCATCTTTGTTTGTTTCAAAATATTCTTTCTCTCTTGAATTACCTTTTTACCTCTGTAGGAAATCAATTAATGGTACACATGTGGGTCTCTTTCTGGATTCTCCTTTGTGTGTGTGTGTGTGTGTGTGTGTGTGAGCAGGGTTTGAACCCAGGGGCACTTTACCACTAAGCTATACCCTAGTCCTTTTTGTTCTTGTTGTTAAGCATTATAGTTATACATAGTAGCCTGATACATTCTGACAAAATCATACATGTATAGAATTTGATTTATTCCATTTCAGTCCCCATTCCCCTACCTTTCCCTCCCCTTCTTCCCCTATTCTGCAGAGAGCTTCCTTTTACTCCAATGATCATTCCTATATCTTTATCATACCTGATCCCATGCCTGTTTTTTCCTTAATTTTGCTCTAGCTTCCATGTTTCTCTCGAAACATTTGACCCTTGGTTTTCTGAGTATGTATTATTTCACTTAGCATGATATCCATTTCCATCCATTTACCAGCAAATGCTGTAACTTCAATCTTCTTTAAGGCCCAGTAAAACTCCATTGTGTATATATACCAGATTTTCTTAATCCATTCATCTATTGACATGTATCTGGGCTAGTTCCATAATTTGGCAATGATGAATGGTGCTGCTATAAACACTAATGTGGCAGTAACACTATAGTTCTTTTGCATAAATACAAAGGAGTGGGATAGCTGGGCCAAATGGTAGTTCCATTCCTTGTTTTCTGAGGAATCTCCATACTGCTTTCCAGAGTGGTTATACCAATTTGCAGTCCCACAACAGTATAACTTTTGCTTTACATCCTCACCAGTATTTATTATTATTTGTGTTATTGATAACTGCCATCCTGACTGGAGTGAAATGAAATCTTAGTGTAGTTTTGTTTTGCATTTCCCTAACTGCTAAGATGTTGAACATTTTTTCATATATATGTAGGCCATTTGCATTTCTTCTTTTGAGAAATGTATGTTTAGTTCTTTTGCCCATTTATTGATTAGTTATTTGTTTTTCTGATGTTAAGCTTTTTGAGTTCTTTGTATATTCTGTACATTAATCCCCAGTTAGAGGAGTAACTGGCAAAGATCTTCTCCCATTCTGTGGTTCTCTCTTCACACTCTTAATCATTTCCATTACTGTGCAGAAGCTTTTTAATTTGATGGCATTCCACTTATCAATTCTTAGTTTTATTTCTTGAGCTTTAGGGGTCATGTTAAGGAAGACAGTGCCCACAAAAATATGATGCAGTGTTGACCCTATGTTTTCTTCTAGCAGTCATGGGCTTCCTGGTCTAATTCCTAAGTCTTTGATCTACTTTAATTCAACTTCTCTGGAAGGAGACTCTTGTTTCATTCTTCTACATATGGATAACTAGTTTTCCCAGCACCATTTGTTAAAGAGGCTTTTCTCCAACATACATTCTTGGCATCTTTGTCAAATATCAGATCACTGTTAAGTATGTGGGTTTGTCTCTGTTTTCCATTATGTTCCATTGATTTTCATGTCTATTTTGATGCCAGTACCATACTGGTTTTGTTACTACAACTCTATAGAAAAATTGGAGATCAGGTATTGTGAATGATCCCTGCCCCTGCATCATTCTTCCTGCTGAGGATTGCTTTGGCTATTGCGAGTCTTTTATTCTTCCAAATGAATTTAAGTACTGATTTTTCTAGTTCTGTGAAGAATGTCATTGGATATTGATGAAGATTGCACTGAATCTATATATTGCTTTTGATAGTATGGTCATTTTGACAATATTAATTCTGCCTATCCAAGAACATGGGAGGTCTTTCCATCTTCTAAGGTCTTCTTTAATTTCTTTCTTCAGTGTTCTATAATTTTCATTGTAGAGATTTTTCATTTTCTTAGTTAGATTAATTCCCAGGTTTTTGTTGCTGTTGTTTTTGTTTTAGAGGCTATTATGAAAGGGATGTTTTTCCTGATTTCTTTCTCAGCTGAATCACTGTTGGAGTATGGGAAAGCTATCAATTCATGAGTGTGATCTTGTATCCTGCTACTTTGCTGAATTCACTTATCAGCTCTAGAAGTCTTCTGGTAGAATATTTTGAGTCTTCTAAATATAGGATCATGTCATCAGCAGAAATAGTTCAGCTTCTCCTTTTCCTATTTGTATCCTTTTATCTTCCTTCTCTTGACTGATTGCTCTGGCTAGAGTTTTTATTCAAGAACTATATTGAATAAAAGTGGTGAGAGTGAACATCATTGTTTTGTTCCTGATTTTAGAGGAAATGCTTTTAATTTTTCTCCATTCAATGATGTTGGCTTTGAGTTTTTCATATATAGCCTTTATAAGATTGAGGTAATTTCTTCTATCCCTAGGTTCTCCAGTATTTTTAACATGAATGTATGCTGTATTTTACCAAAGGCCTTTTCTGCATCCATTGAGATGATCATAAGATTCTTGTCCTTAATTCTACTTATGTGAATTACATTTATTGATTTGTGTATATTGACCCAATCTTGCATTCCTGGGATAAAAGCCACTCAATCATGGCATATTATCACCTTGATGTGTTTTTGAATGTGGTGTTATATTTTCTTAAGTTTGCAATTAGCAATAATTGCACCTCGGATAAAACCCATTGGCTACGATACTGCCACTGCAATGATATTTTCTTAAGGATTTTGCATTTATGTTCACTAGGGATATTGGTCTATAGTTTCCAGGTCTTGCTAAGTTGCCAAGGCTGGCCTTGAACTCATAATCCTCCTGTCTCAATCTCCCTGGTCACTGGATTTATAGAAGTATACCCTGTACCCTCTGTACCCTCTTTCTGGATTTTCTGTTCTGTTCCATTGATCTACTTGTCTTCCTTTTCATCAGTAACCACCGGTGTCTTAATTGCTGTAGCTTTGTATATTTTTGTCCATTTTTTAACAATATTTAGTTATTTGTTTTAGTTGTACACAATGCCTTTATTTTTACGTGGTGCTGAGGATCGAACCCAGGCCAGGCACATGTTAGGCGAACGCTCTACCGCTGAGCCACAACCCCAGCCCTATTTTTGTCCATTTTTAATTGAGTTAATTCAAGATTTTTCTAGCTGAAAGGTGAACTCAACTTTTATTCTTTTTGTGTGAATTAAAAGACTAAAGACTAGAGAGTTAACACTTGCTCAATATAGACAGTCAAGGTCATAAACCTAAAAACCAAATTTCCTATTACTCAATTTAACATTATCCCATTTCTTTAAGTATTTTCCTTATTACAATTCTACATCGATACTCTTAACATTTTCATTATTGAAATCTCATCACTCTCATCAAGAGTTCTAAGTTCTTAACTTTGATTTTTACTTCTATTTGATTGAGAAGGTTGAAGGATCACAATACTTAGAGCCTCAATATTCTTTTCCACATCAAATTGTTTTTAATTCCATTTGCCTTCTAGTTTTCCCAAAAATGACTCTGCATTTTATCCCTGAAAATTCACCTTTAAATTTCTTCTGATTTTGACAAATGGAAATTCTTCTCCATTCTCAAAACTCTGAATTCCTTTCACTTTAGATCATATTGCTCCACATCCCCCTCAATTTTAGTGATTCCTCCTGTCTTTTTTAATTTCTGTAACTGTTCTTTCGGTTTCTTTCTCTGCTTTCAAATAAACTTACATCACCCACCCTTAAGAAAAAAAAAAAAAAAAGGAAAAAAAAAAAAAAAAAAAAAACCAGGATGGGGATGTAGCTCAGTGGTAGAGTACTTGCCTAGCATGCATGAGGCCCTGGGTTCAATCCCCAGTACCACCAAAAAAAAAAAAAAAAAAGGGTAGAACAAACATAACATCCTTCCACCTCTGGAGGTATTTAGCAACTGTACTTACTGCATATACAAACTCCCCCCCTCACTAAACACACCCACCTCTTACTGTTCTTACTATTCATATACAAACCATATACATTCTCACAGGGCACAAACACTGAACCTCCTAGCATACACCTCTCTCACAAATACTATTCTGCCAGAGTTCTTCTCTAGATCTTCAAAGATCTCAATGCAAGATTTAACACCATTAACAATTTTTCTCCTTCAGTCCCCTTCAATCCCTATAAAACTTCTTTCCTTGGCTCTAATATCCTTATCCCCAATTCTATTTCACAATATTTTCAGTGCTTCTTAACTTCAGGGGCTGTTTTTCATCATTCTCTTTTTCTCAAGAATCTTATCCACTCCCCTAGCATCTCCATCATCCCCATTACAGGTGGTTCACACATCTCATTCTATTATGCTTTACCAACTGATTATTCTTTTAAGTTCCAGGCCTTATTTTCTAATGCCAATTTACAACCTAAAATCTGTAACTGATATGCTTTCTTGAAAATTTAGATGAAAGGCAGCACAGAATATTACTGTAAAAATTCTTAAAAAACAAAAGTAATTTTTATTCAGCCAAAACAATCACCAAAAGACAGTAAAACTTGGAAGAAATATGGACAAAGAACAAGCATTTTGCAAATAAAAAATAGTACTTTTCAACAAACATTTTTGTATGCTTGTATTATTATACGGTATTGTATTTTGTTTGTATTTGAAAATGCTGAAACTCAGAATAGTGTCAATTGAAGGATATTTTGTTAATATGTTATCAAGATCCTTAAAAGAGTTCAGTTTTATATCAAAGAACTTATTGAGTTAAAATAACTAAGAGTTGTGATTTAATGTAACACAAAGAATAATTTAAATAGCAAAAAATAATGGTAAACTCTTTTTTAAAAATATTTGTTTTTTAGTTGTAGGTGGACACAACACCTTTATTAATGTGGTGCTGAGGATGGAACCCAGTGCCTCACACGTGCTAGGCAAGTGCTCTACCTCTGAGCCACAACCCCAGCCCCTAGGAAATTCTTAAATATCTTAAAATACAATAATGAAATAAATGTTGTAGCCATGTCATAGAATAACTTAAGACTCCTAAAATTTTTTCAAAGAAAACTATAAGGACACAGAAAAATATCCAAGATAAATAAAAATATCCAAGGAGAAAAAGGAAACAGAATACAAAATTATTTGTATAGATTTATTTCAATTTTGTACGGGGGAAAAAGGTAAGAAAGGGAATGCAAAAAAAAATACATATCAAAATGTTAATGATTAGCTCTAGAGTTGGTAAAATAATGTACGGTTTTCATTTTCTTCATTAATCCTACATATATTTTCTAAATTGCCTACAATTGTAAACAGGAAAAAAGTGAAGTCACTAAAAAAATGCTAAATTATTTAAAGTAGGAGAGAAAAATGAAAAACATGCTTCCTCAAAAATCTTTAAAATATCAAGTGTATATGCATTAAAATTTAAATTAAAACTACAATCAACCTTTGAAGAGGCTACCTATCATGTTATCATTTAGTTGAGGTCATTTGAACCACCCTAATGATAACCCCTAATTAGTAACAATTTATACATACTTGCTTTTTTATAACACACTTACTTGTAAAATAGCTCCACCAAGTGGTGACATAAATCATCATGTAAACAGAAAACTTAGGCCTCAGAAAGTACTACTTAAGCTATTGATAGTAACATGAATTTAATTGAATTGACAAGTTAAAATAATATTTTCTCCATTATTTTTGAAATAAAAGATGAAGATAAGCCACTAGAAGCATGTTCTCTATGGCAGGATCAAAAGGACATGTCTTTACACCTAATTCATGAGATTAATGAATGACTAGCAATAAAGTTCAATGTATTGCAGGATGGTAGTACAGCAAAATGGGAAAAGGAACTGCGTTTATCTTCTATGCCTAGATGTACTTCTCACCTAGGTTTGATATATAAACATGAGGAATAACACGCTAATATGCCATAAAATCTCCCCCTGCTTGTATAGCATCATCTGACAACAGTCTAGTGTTGGTCACAGAAGCAAAATGCAGAAGTAGCACAGCCATGAAAAGGAATGCATAAGATAATTCTGTCTGAACTCAATTATATTTTTAACAGGACATGCTGGGGTAAACACCAACTGAATCAACCATTCAGTTACATAATACTTTTGTGGGGAGAGTGATTCTACTCCCATAAAAAATATACCTGGCAAGTTTAGATTTACTTGGACATCTGCCCAAAAGATGAGCACCTGAGACTCTTTCCTTTGAGAACACCTACAGAATTAGATGCACAGGATATCTAAGCATAATTGAACTGGTAGTGACTTGCTTGCTCATTTGTTCTTACTCAACTAGTCTAGAAGCATTTTGAAAGCAGAAAATTATATTTAATTTATTATTTTACTCTAAGAGCCTAGTACAGTGAGCCTCCAACACTAACTGATGATAAATGAATTTTTTTAAAAAAAAAGTTTTGGCAAATGACCATATTCTAATGTAGGATAGATTAGCTTTGACTTCTTTTTTTTTTTTTTTTTTTTTTTTTTTGTCAGAGAAACTAGCAGTGATTGAAACAACAATGTATAAAATAAGATTTTGGTTCTACCAATTCCTTCAACTCCCATTTACAAACTGATAGCATATTAGTAGTATCAACAAGGATAACTTGCACAAAGAAATAACATCACAAGACCTCATTTTCTATATAGATGATATGTAATTGACCTGGAAATTAGAGATTTTACCATTTCAGGAAATATGTTTAAATCTTTAATCCATTTTGAGTTGATTTTTGTGTGTGGGATCAGATAAGAATCTAATTTCATTTCTTTCCCATGTGAGTGTCCAGTTTTCCCAGCACCATTTATTGAAAATATTATTCCCCCCCCCCAGCACTCTGTTGTGTATTCTTGTGCTTCTGTCAAAAATTAGTTGACCATCTATGTTTGGGTCTATTTCTGAGCTTTATGTTCTATAATGTTGGTCTATGTGTATGTTTTTATGCTAGTACTATACTCTTTATTATCATAACTTGTTAATTGATTTGAAATCAGGAAGTATGATCCCTCCAACTTTGTGTTTCTGACTCAATCTTGCTTTTGCAGCTTCTGTACAGCAAAGGAAACAATCAACAGAGTGAAAGGACAGCCTACAAAATGGGAAGAAATCTTTATCAGCTATTCATCTGAGAGAGGAGTAATATCCAGAGTATTTGAAGAACTCAAAAAAATTAACACCAAGAGAACAAGTAATTCAATCAATAAATGGGCATATGAGCTGAACAGACACTTCTCAAATGAAAAAGTATAAATGGCCAAAAATTTTATGGAAAAAACGCTGAACATCTTTAGTCATCAAGGAAATGCAAATCAATTACACTGAAATTCTAACTCATTAAGTCAGAATGGTTATTGTCAAGAAAAATTAATGAATTCTGGCAAGGATATGGGAAAAAAGAATCCTTAGACTGTGGGACTGTAAACTGGTATAGTCACTATGGGAATAAAAATAGAACTACCGTATGATCCATCTACCACTCCTAGATATATGCCCAAAGGAATCAAAGTCAGCATACAATAGAGATACCTACTTACCCATATTTATCACAGTGCTATTTATAATAGCCAAGTTATGGAATCACCAAAATGCTGAATGGATAAAGAATGGATGAAGAAAATATGTTATATATGCACAATGAAATATTAGAACAAAATCATGTCATCCTTAGGAAAATGGATGGAAGTGGAGATAATTATGTTAAGTGAAATAAGCCAGACTGAGAAAGACAAGTGTCACACATTTTCTCTCATGTGAGGAATCTAGAAAAAATAATAACAAAGTAGAATGGGGACTATTAGGAAAGGAGAAGGGGACTAGAGGAGGGGATGGCAACAGAGGGTAAAGAGGGTAAACACAATGCAGTATGCAGATTCCTCAGAAAAATTGGAATGGAACCACCATGTGACCCAGCTATTCCACTCCTTGGTATATACCCAAAAGACTTAAAATCAGCATAAGACAGTGATGTAGCCACATCAGTACTTATAGCAGCTAAATTCACAACAGCTAAGCTATGGAACCAACCTAGATGCTCTCCAACAGATGAATGGATAAGGAAAATGCGGTACATATACACAATGGAATATTATTCAACCAAAAAGAAGAACGAAATTATGGCATTTTCCAGTAAATGGGTGGAACTGGAGACTATCATGCTAAGTGAAATAAGCCAATCCCAAAAAAACAAAGACCAAATGTTCTCTCTGCTAACACACTATAAGGAGTAGGGGAGGAGAAAGAGAAGTTCATTGGATTAGACAAAGGGGAATGAGGAAAGGGAGAGGGGACAGGAACAGAAAAGATAGTAGAATGAATCAGACATAACTTTCCTATGTTCATATATGAATACACAACCAGTGTAACTCCACATCATGTACAACCATAAGAATGGGAAGTTATATTCCATGTATATATAAAATGTCAAAATACATTCTACTGGGCTGGGGTTGTGGCTCAGTGGCAGAGTGCTTGCCTAGCATGTGTGAGGCACTGTGTTTAATTCTCAGCACCACATATAAATAAGTAAAAATAAAGGTCCATTGACAACTAAAAACAATTTTTTAAATACATCCTACTCTCATATATAACTAAAAAGAACAAATAAAAATGTTTTAAAAAATTAAGGGCTGGGGTTGTAGCTCCAATGGTACAGTGCTTGCCTAGCATGTGTGAGGTACTGGGTTCAATTCTCAGCAACAGATATAAATAAGCAAAATAAAGGTCCATTGACAACTAAAAATATATTTTAAAAAACAACTTAAAAAAACAATTAGGGCTGGAGTTATAGCTCAATTGTAGAGTGCTTGCTGAGCATGTGTGAGGCACTGGGTTTGATTCTCAGCACCACATATAAATAAATAAATAAAATAAAGGTCTATCAACAACTAAAAATATATTTTAAAAACTTTAAAAAGAGGGGCTGGGGTTGTGGCTCAGCGGTAGAGCGCTCGCCTAGCACGTGCGCGGCCCGGGTTCGATCCTCAGCACCACGTAAAAACACATTGTGTACAACTAAAAGCAAATAAATAAATATTAAAAAAAAACTTTAAAAAGAGGGTGAATACAATCAAAGTGGGTTATATGCATGCATGAAAATTTCATAAACTATTTCGTATAATTAATATGTGATAATAATTACAATTAAAACCAATGTTTAGAAAAAGAAAAATATGGCTTTTTTACTGGGGTCTTCATGGTTCCATAGGAATTTTAAGGTTTTTTTTTTTTTCTATTTCTTTGAAAAATGGTACTGGAACTTTGATAGGGATTATACTGAATCTGTATGTTGTTTTTGGTAGTATAAATATTTTAACAATTCTTCTGATCCATAAATACAGGATATCTTTATTTATTTGTCTTCTTCAGTTTCTTTCATCAATGTTTTATAGTTTTTAGCATACAAATCTTTTGCCACCCTGATTAAATTTATTACTAAGTATTTTATTCTGTTTGCTTCTATGGTAAATGGAATTGTATTCTTAATTTCTTTTTTGGATAGGTCATTGTTAGTTGTATAGAAACACAACTGATTTTTGTATGCTGATTCTGTATCCTATAATTTTATTGAATTTGTTTATCCTAACAGGTCTTTACTAGAGTATTTAGGATGTTATATATATGCATACATATATGTCATATATATATACATTTATATATAATCATGTCATTTGCAAAAAGAAACAATTCTATTTACTTCATTTTCTTGCCTAATTGCTCTAAGACTTCAAGCACCATGTTCAACAGAAGTGGCAAGAGTCAGCATCCTTCTTTTTTTTTTTTTAACTTTTTTTTTTTTAGTTGTAGATGGACATAATATCTTTATTTATTTATTTTTATGTGGTGCTGAGGATCGAACCCAGGACCTCATGCATGCGAAGCAAGTGCTCTGCCACTGAGCTACAACCCCAGCCCTAGAGTCAGCATCCTTCTGGGCATGGTGGTGCACACCTATAATCACAGAGACACCCTAGAGGCTAAAGCAAGAAGACCAAAAGTTCTATGGCAAGCCTCAGCAACTCAGAGACCCTCAGCAACTCAGTGAGACCCTGACTCAAAATAAAAAGGACTTGGGGTGTAACACAGTGTGTTAAAGTGCCCCTGGGTTCAATTCCCAGTACCCTCTTCCCCTGCAAAAAGTCAGCATTCTTGTCTTCTTCCTGATATTACAAGAAAAGCTTTTACCTTTTACCTTTTCACCACTGAGTATGCTGTTAGTGGCCTTGTCATATGTGGCTTCTACTGTGTTGAGATATATTCCTCCTATACCTTTGTTGAGAGTTCTTACCGTGAAAGGATATGGAATTTTGTCAAATGCTTTTTCAACATCTACTGAAATGATCATATGATTTTTGTCCTTCATACTGTTAATGTGCACTATCACATCATCTTTCAATAATCAATAAAACACCTAAGAAATCTAAGCAACATGATCACCCAATTTAATTAACACTTACAGAACACTCTATATGACAATAACAGAATACACATTTCCAAATATCTATAGAACGTTCACTAAAATAAGCCATTTTCTGGGATATAAAATGAACCTCAACAAATTTTAAAGAGTTATAAAGAAATTAAAAAGCACAGAATTAAATAAGAAGTCAATAATGGAAATACACCCAGAAAAATAGAAAAACACTTGGGATTAAACAACATACTTCCAAATACTCCATCAACAAGATCACAAGGAAATTCAAAAATATTTTTAACTGAATGAAAACAGAAACACAACATACCAACATACTATAATCAACAATCTAACTTCTCCTTAGGAGAGAAGTGGAATGTGGCTAAAGTAGTACTTAGAGGAAATTTTATAACATTAAGGTTTGTAGTATATAAGTTTTATAACATTAAAGGTTTACAAATAAAATGCTCAAATCAAAGACATATGCTTCTACCTTCAGAAATTACGAAAAATAAATAAATAAAAACATTAAAACTAGCTGGACATGGTGGCGCACACCTATAATCCCATTTACTCAGGAGACTAAAGCTGAAGGATCTCAAGTTCAAGACCAGCCTTGGCAACTTAGCAAGACCCAGTCTCAAAAAATTTAAAAAAGGACTGGTGATGTATCTCAATGATAAAGTGTCCTGGGTTCAATATCCAGTACCACCAAAAAAAAGAAAGTAACAATTAAAACCAAATCAAGCCAAGCACAGTAAAGCATGCCTATAATCCCAGTGGCTCAGGAGGTTGGGGCAGGAGGATTGCAAGTTCAAAGCCAGCCTCTGCAACAGTGAGGCGCTAAGCAACTTAGTGAGACCCTGTCTCTAAATAAAATACAAAATAGGGCTGTGGATGTGGCTCAATGGTTGAGTGCCCCTGAGTTCAATCTCTGATACCCCTCACAAGAAAAAAAAAATCAAATAATAAAAATATATAATAGCAAAATTCAATAAAGTTGAAAACAGAAAAACAAAATCTGGGTTTTGAAAAAATATATTAAAATTAATAAACCTCTAGGGCTGATGTTGTGGCTCAGTAATAGTGCATTCTCCTAGCACATGAGAGGCCCTGGGTTTGATCCTCAGCACCACATAAAAATAAATAAATAAAATAAAGATATTGTGTCCAACTACAAGTAAAAGATACATATATATAAAATAATTAATAAACCTCTAGCCAGATAAGCCAAGAAAAAAGAGAAGGCACAAATTACCAATATTAGCAGGAATATGACTACATATCCTGTAGACATTGAAAAGATAATTAGAGAAAAAATATGAAAAACTTTCTTATATACCATCAGTTAACTGGATTATATTGGCATCTATAAACTTCTTCATTAAACAACACTGGAGTACAAATTCTTCTCAAGCTTACATGGAACATTCACTGAGACATACCATATCTGGGGCCATAAAATATACCTTAACAAATTCAAAAGAATAGAAATCATACAGTGAATGCTCTGAGACCATAATGGAATTAAACTAGCAATCAACAATTAAAAGATACCTGGAAAATCCCAAAATACTTCTACATAGAACATGGATCAATGAAGAAACCACAAAAGAAATTACAAAAACTGTTTACTGCTTTGAACTAAATGTAAATGCAATTTGTCTACTTGTCAAATGCAGTGAAAGCAGTGTCAAGAGGGAAATTTAGGCCCAGCTGCGACGAGAGCAAGAGGTAGGCACCCGCCCGCCCAGAAGGAAAGACCCAGCCGCCAGTTTGCCTGGCCTCCAGGGCCCAGAGTGGCAGCTCCCTGATGCTGCATGCAGGGCCAGACCTGGGGAAGGGCCCCCTCCACTCCCGGGGGTTGTGTGACCTGCCCAGTTGCGACCAGAACAAGAGGTAGGCACCCGCCCACCCGGAAGGAGAGACCCAGCCGCCAGTGTGCCTGGCCTCCAGAGCCCAGAGTAGCATCTCCCTGCTGCTGCACACAGGGCCAGACCTGAGGATAAGCCCCCTCCACTCTTCCACTGTGCCATTCTGCAACAGGCCAAAGGTGCAGCCTTGACTCCACTAACAGGATTGCTGACTGGACATGATCCGGGTCAATTGGCTTAAACTGGAAGGGAAAAAAGAAGGGCTTCCAAGGGTCCATTTTGTTTGAGACTTGTTCCTGAGTTCAATGTTTTTCTTTTTTTGTTTGTTTGTTTGTTTGTTTGTTTTGTTGTTTCTTAGGGGTTTTTTGTTTGTTTGATTTTGCTTTGTTTTTGTTTTGATAGTGTGTTTGTTTGCTTCTGCTCCTCTTTCTTTCTTTTCTTCCTTGTCACTTTTGTATTTTTTCTTCTTCCTTCATCTTCCCTATTTACACCCTGCCATTGCATACTCAACAGAGGCAAAAACAAGTTATACGCAGAAATTGGGATTTTTAGAACGGGTACAATTGAAATATCTAGCAAAGTGGTGTTATATATAGTTTATTCTCTATTTTCTAGACTCGCTCTCTCTCTCCCCTCTCTCTTACACTAATTTCTACTCCTTGGTCATTTTTTTTCTTCTTTTTTTCTTTTCCATCTTTCTTTATTTCTTCTCTCAACCACTGCATGTTAGGTTTATATATAAATCAGTCTTTCCACCTAATAATTCACTCCATTCTCTTTCCTCTCTCGTCTGCTGATACTAAACCACTTCCATAGAACTCTCTTTTCATACTTTCTAAGAAAGAACAAGTCAATACACTCACTTCCTTCTTCCTAAACATATCACCTCTGTGTCCATTACTTGAAACTATAAAACCCCATCAGAAGCGTACAGAGTAAATTGGAAACAATATCTGGGTTAACTAAATCTGTACATTGTGATCAAACTGGGATTCTATGAATAGAAAGTGTTTGATTTTAAAGTGTAAAGGAAATATAAGGGGATCTGATAGCATTGTACTACAGGAGCAATGTAAGGTTTTAAGGTAAAATCAAAATAGTCAAGGTCCCACAGTGCAGGAAGAATAGATGCACAAGCAATATGAAGAAACAAGGGAAGAAAGTGACACAAACAAATCAATATACCTCCTCAGTAGATTCCATGGCATGCACAGTTGGTAAAATGCCAGAGATGGAATTTAGAAATTACATATTCCAAATGTTTGTGGAACTTAAGAATGAACTCAAAAATGAGATGAGGAAGCAAATACAGGTGGCGAAAGATCATTTTGACAAAGAACTCCATAAACAAATACAGGAAGTAAAAGATTACTTCAATAGGGAGATAGAGGCTCTAAAGAGAAACCAAACAGAAATTCCAGAAATGAAAAAAGCAATAAACCAAAATAAAAGCTCAATCGAAAGTATCACCAACAGAGTAGATCACTTGGAAGAAAGAACCTCAGACAATGAAGACAAAATATATATCCTAGAGAAAAATCTACAATATACAGCAAAAATGGTAAGAAACTAAGAACAGAACATTCAAGAATTATGGGACAACATAAAAAGACCAAACATAAGAGTGATTGGGGTAGAGGAGGGGGCAGAGTTTCAAGCCAAAGGAATGAGTAATTTATTTAATGAAATAATTACAGAAATTTTCCAAACTTGAGGAATGAATGGGAAAACCAAGTTTAAGAGGCTTACCGAACACCAAACACAAAAAGTCACAACAGATCTACACCAAGACACATTATAATGAAAATGCCTAATATACTGAGCAAGGAGAGAATATTAAAAGCCACAAGAGAAAGGAAGCAGATTACACATAGGGGGAAACCAATCAGACTATGTTCAGATTTTTCTACCCAGACCTTAAAAGCAAGAAGATCCTGGAATAGCATATTTCAAGCTTTGAAAGAAAAGGGATATCAACCAAGAATCTTATATCCAGAAAAATTGAGCTTTAGATTCGAAGATGAAATAAAAACCTTCCATGACAAGCAAAAGTTAAAAGATTTCGCATCTCGAAAGCCAGCACTTCTGAACATCCTGGGCAAAATTTTTCATGAAGAAGAAGAGAAAAATAACAACGAAAATCAACAAAGGGAGATATAAAATTAAGGGAAATACCAACCAGAAGAGAAACCAAATCAAGCTAAAGATCATAATACAAATAAAAATGGATGGGAATAAAAATCACATCTCAATAATAACCCTGAATGTTAACAGCCTAAACTCGCCATTCAAAAGACACAGATTATCTGAATGGATTAAAAGAAATGACCCAACAATTTGCTGTCTCCAAGAAACACACCTCATAGAAAAAGACATCAATAGACTGAAGGTGAAAGGCTGGGAAAAGTCTTATCACTCACATGGCCTGCGGAAGCAAGCAGGGGTTTCCATTCTCATTTCAAATAAGGTAGACTTCAAGCCAAAGCTAATCAAAAGGGACAAAGATGGATATTTCTTACTACTTAAGGGAACCATTCATCAACAAGATATAACAATCATAAATCTATATGCCCCAAATAATGGAGCACCTACATTCATCAAACAAACTCTTCTCAAGTTCAAGAGTAAAACTGACCACAACACAGTTATTCTAGGGGATTTCAACACACCTCTCTCACCAATGAATAGATCATCCAAACAAAAGCTAAACAAAGAAACCTTAGGTCCTCCTTAAAACAATTAATAACTTAGACCTAACGGACATATATAGAATATTTCATCCCTCAATAAAAGAATACACTTTTTTCTCAGCAGCACATGGCTCCTTCTCCAAAATAGACCATATATTATGTCACAAGGCAACTCTCAGCAAATATAAAAAAAATAGAGATACTAACCTGCATTCTATTAGACCATAAAGGGATGAAATTGGAAATCAATGACAAAACAAGGAATAAGAAAAACTACTCCAACAACTGGAAGCTAAACAACATACTACTGAATAAACAAGGGGTTGAAGAAGACATCAAAGAGGAGATTAAAAAATTCCTAGAAGCCGGGCGCGGTGGCACACGCCTGTAATCCCAGCACTTTGGGAGGCTGAGGCAGGAGGATCGCGAGTTCAAAGCCAGCCTCAGCAATGGCGAGGCACTTAGCAGCTCAGTGAGACCCTGTCTCTAAATAAAATAAAAAACAAAAAAAAAAAAGGGCTGGGGATGTGACCCAGTGGTCGAGTGCCCCTGAGTTCAATCCCCGGTACCACAAAAAAAAAAAAAAAAAAAAAAAAATTCCTAGAGGTAAATGAGAACACAGATACATCATATAGAAATCTCTGGGACACTATGAAGGCAGTAGTAAGAGGAAAATTCATTGCACTGAGTTCATTCCTTAAAAGGAAAAAAAACTAACAAATAAATGACTTAACATCACACCTCAAAGCACTAGAAAAAGAAGAACAGATCAACACTAAGAGCAGCAGAAGACAGGAAATAATTAAAATCAGAGCAGAAATTAGTGAAATTGAGACTAAGGAAACAATTCAAAGAATTGACAAAACTAAAAGTTGGTTCTTTGAAAAAATAAACAAAATTGACAAAACCTTAGCAATGCTAACAAAAAGAAGAGAAAAAACTCAAATTGCTAACATTCGTGATGAAAAAGGGAACATCACAACAAACACCTCAGATATACAGAAGATAATTAGAAATTACTTTGAAAACTTGTACTCTAGTAAATAGAAAATACTGAATGCATTGACAGATTTCTAGAGTCATGATTTGCCTAAACTGGATCTGGAGGCTATACACAATTTAAACAGATCGATTACAAGCAAAGAAATAGAAGATGTCATCAAAAAGCTACCAACAAGGAAAAGTCCAGGACCTGATGGGTTTACAGCCGAGTTCCACAAGACTTTCAAAGAAGAATTAATACCAATGCTCTTCAAACTATTTCAAGAAATAGAAAAAGAGGGAGCTCTTCCAGACTCTTTCTATGAGGCCAATATTACATTATTTCCAAAGCCAGGCAAAGACGCATCCAAAAAAGAAAACTTCAGGCCAATATCTTTAATTAACATAGATGCAAAACTCCTCAACAAAATTCTGGCAAATCGGATACAAAAACATATCAAAAAGATAGTGCACCACGATCAAGTGGGGTTTATTCCAGGGGTGCAAGGCTGGTTCAACATTCAGAAATCAATAAACATAATACATCACATCAATAGACTTAAAGATAAAAATCATATGATTATCTCAACAGACGCAGAAAAAGCATTTGACAAAATACAGCACCCCTTTATGTTCAAAACACTGGAAAAACTAGGAATATCAGGAATATATCTCAACATTATAAAATCTATTTATGCAAGGCCCAGAGCTAACATTATCTTAAATGGAGAAAAATTGAAAGCATTCCCTCTAAAAACTGGAACAAGACAGGGATGCCCCCTTTCACCACTGCTATTTAACATAGTACTGGAAACTCTGGCCAGAGCAATTAGACGAAAGAAATTAAAGGGATCCAGATAGGAAAAGAAGAGCTCAAATTAGCACTATTTGCTGATGACATGATAATCTACCTAGAAGACCCAAAAAACTCTACCAGAAAACTTTTACAACTAGTAACTGAATTCAGCAAAGTAGCAGGATACAAAATCAATACCCATAAGTCACAGGCACTTTTGTACATCAGTGACAAAGCCTCTGAAAGGAAAATGATGAAAACTACCCCATTTACAATAGCATCAAAAAACATAAAATATCTGGGAATCAACGAAAGAGGTGAAGGACCTCTATAATGAAAACTATAGAACACTAAAAAAAGAAATTATAGAAGACCTCAGAAGGTGGAAAGACCTACCTTGTTCTTGGATAGGTAGAACTAATGTTGTCAAAATGTCCATACTACCAAAAGCATTATACAGATTCAATGCAATTCCAATCAAAATCCCAATGACATTCCTCAAAGAAATAAAAAAAAGCAGTCATAAAATTCATCTGGAAAAATAAGAGACTCAGAATAGCCAAAGCAATGCTTAGCAAGAAAAGTGAAGCAGGTGGCATCACCATACCAGACTTTAAATTATACTATAGAGCAATAGTAACAAAAACAGCATGGTATTGGCACCAAAACAGACCGGTAGACCAATGGTACAGAATAGAGGACACAGAGACTAATACATAAAATTTCAGCTATCTTATCTTAGACAAAGGCGCCAAAAATGTACAGTGGAGAAAGGATAGTCTCTTCAACAAATGGTGCTGGGAAAACTGGAAATCCATATGCAACAAAATGAAATTAAACCCTTATCTCTCACCATGCACAAAACTCAATTCAAAGTGAATCAAGGACCTAGGAATTAGACCAGAGACAATATGCCTAATAGAAGAAAAAGTAAGCTCCAATTTCCAACATGTTGGATTAGGCCCCAAGTTCCTTAATAAGAATCCTGTAGTGCAAGAACTATTACCAAGAATTAATGAATGGGATAGATTTAAACTAAAAAGCTTCTTCTCAGCAAAAGAAACAATCAGTGAGGTGAATAGAGAGCCAACTAATTGGGAACAAATATTTAATACATGCACATCAGGTAGAGCACTAATTTCTAGAATATATAAAGAACTCAAAAAACTTAACACCAAAAAAGCAAATAACCCAATCAATAAATGGGCTAAGGAATTGAAAAGACACTTCTCAGAAGAAGATACACATTTAATCAACAAATACATGAAAAAATGCTCAACATCGCTGGCAATTAGAGAAATGCAAATTAAAACTACTCTAAGATTTCATTTCACTCCAGTCAGAATGGCAGCTATCAAGAACACAAACAACAATAAATGTTGGAGAGGATGTGGGGAAAAAGGCACACTCATACATTGCTGGTGGGACTGCAAAATGGTGCAACCGCTATAGAAAACAGTATGGAGATTTCTTGGGAAAATGGGAATGGAACCACCCTATGACCCAGCTATCCCACTCCTGGGTCTATTCCCAAAGGACTTTAAAACAGCATACTACAGTGACACAGCCACTTCAATGTTTATAGCAGCACAATTCACAATAGGTAGGTTGTGGAACCAACCTAGATGTCCCTCAGTAGATGAGTGGATAAAGAAAATGTGGTATATATACAAAATGGAATTTTACTCAGCAATAAGAGAGAATAAAATAATGGCATTTGCAGGTAAATGGATGAAGTTGGAGAATATAATGCTAACTGAAATTAGTCAATCTCAAATATCCAAATACTGAATGTTTTCTCTGATATAAGGAGGCTAGTTCAGTGTTGTTGGATGGGGGTACATAGGATTAGAGGAACACTAGAATGGTCAAAGGAAAGGGAGAGGAAGAGAGGGAGCAAAGGGGGGAGGGAGGGGGAGAAGGAAAAAGAATTGGTGGTTGAATGAGATGGATATCATTATCCTAAATGCATGATTGAAGATCTGAATGGTACTTATATACTTTGTATACAAGCAGTTGTATGTAAAAAGATGCTATACTTGTGCATTATGAATAAGTAAATAAATAATTAAATAAAGATAAAAAAATTTTTTAAAAAGAGGGAAATTTATAGCATGGACTCATATATTTAAGAAAGCAGAAGATCTATAATCAACAATCTAACTTCTCCCTTAGGGAGCCAAAATAATTTAAACTCAAAGTAAGTAGAGGAAGAGAAATAATAAAATATAGAATAGAAATGAGTAAAGCTGAAAACAGTAACGTGAGAAAATCAATGACACCAAAAGCTAGTTCTTCAAAAATGATCACAAAATCAGTAAGCCACTAACCAGACTGAGAAAATAAAAACACAAATTATTAATATCAGAAAAGAAGGAAGGTCATTACAGAAATGCTTAGCTTTAAAAGGATAATAAAAAATATATAAATAATTCTATCCCCATATATTTGATAACTCAGATGGAATGACTCCTTTATTTAAATATATAATCTACCAAAACTTACACAAAAAATACATCATAAAATAAGTTCATATTTATAGACAGAAAATCAACAGTATCAATTATTGTTTTCTAAAATGGAAAGCTCCATGTCCAGATGGGTTTACTGATAAATTCTACTAAACATTTAAAGAAAGTATACCAACACTCCTCAATCTCTTCAGCAGACAGAAGCAGAGGAAATATTTCCTAATTCATTGTATGAATGCTGAGGACAGCATTACCCTATGTCAAAACCAGACAAAGATATTAGAGGGAAAAACAAACAAAAACCTATAGACCAATGTCACCATGAAAATAGATGCAAAAATCTTAAAATTTTAGTAAATCAAACAATTATTAAAACTCTCAACTAGGTGGGGCTTTGCAAGGCTGGCTTAGCATTCAAATAAATTAATGTAAGCCATAAAAACAATAGGCTATAAAAGAAAATTACATGATTCTATCAATAGATGCAGAAAAGATGTTTTACAAAAATCCCAATATCCAGCCGGGCGCGGTGGGGCACGCCTGTAATCCCAGCACTTTGGGAGGCTGAGGCAGGAGGATCGCGAGTTCAAAGCCAGCCTCAGCAATGGCGAGGCACTTAGCAACTCAGTGAAACCCTGTCTCTAAATAAAATACAAAAAAGGGCTGGGGATGTGACCCAGTGGTCGAGTGCCCCTGAGTTCAATCCCCGGTACCACAAAAAAAAAAAAAAAAAAAAAAATCCCAATATCCATCATGATAAAAATGCTTAGCAAAGGGCTAGGGTCATGGCTCAGTGATAAAGAGCTTGCCTAGCATGTGTGAGGTACAGGGTTAGATTCTCAGCACTGAATATAAAATAAAATAAAGATCCATTGACAACTAAAATATATATATATATATTAGAAAAAAGATGCTTAACAAAAGCAAAATTAGCCAATCCCAAAAAACCAGAGGCCAAATGTTTTCTCTGATATGCAGATGATAATTCATAATAAGGCATGGAGCTAGAGAAGAATAGAGTGACCTTAGATTAGGTAGAGAGGAGAGAAGAGAAGGGAAGGGGTATGGGGGTAGGACAGATAGTAGAATGAAACAGACATTATTACCCTATATACATATATGACTGCATGACCAGTGTGATTCTACAACATGTACAACCAGAAAAATGAAAAATTATACTCTATATATGTATATTGTATCAAAGTGCATAAACGTATACTACTATCACATATAATTAATTAGAATAAATTTCTTAAAAACACTTAGCAAACTATAAACTGAGGAAATGTTCTTCAAGTTGATAAAGAATATCTACAGAAACATCTATAGCTAACATCATACTTATTGATGAGAGATTAAAAGCTTTTCCTCTACAATCAGGAACAAGGCAATTTCTCATTATATCATTTCAATATCATACCACAAGTCCTGGATAATGCAATAAAACAAAAGGAGAAAATAAAAGGCATATAGATTAAGGAAAAAAAGAAATAAAATTGCCTTTGTTTGCAGATAATGATTGTGTATGTAAAAAAATCCAAAAATTTCAACAAAGAAACTACTAGAACTAATAAAAATTATAATAAGCAATTATAACAAAGTTGCAGGAGATGAGGTTAGTATTTTAGAAAAGTCAGTTGCTTTCCTATACACCAGCAATGAATAAGTACAATCTGAAAAAAAAAATCACAATACTATTACATTACCATCATAAATGAAGTATTTAAACATAAATCTTACAAAATATGTACAGATATATATGAGAAAATTACAAAATCCAAATGAAAGAAATAAAATGTAAATAAATGGAGAGATATTCTATGTTCATGGATAGGAAAATAATGTTGTCAAGATGTCACTTTCCTCGATTTGATCTGTGGATTCAATGTCATCCCAATCAAAACCACAGCAGGTTATTTTGTGTGTATCAACAAACTGATGCTAAAGGTTTACAAGGAGATATAAGACACAGAAGAGCCAACACAATATTGAAGGAGAAGATCAAAGTTGGAGGATGGTCAGTGTTCAAATTCAAGACTTATTATTAAGCTATAATAGTAAAGATGGTGAGACACTAGTGAAAAACTAGACCAATAGAAAAGAAAAGACCCCAGAAATATAGTCAACTAATCTTTGGTGAAGGAGCAATAGCAATACAATGAATAAAAGATGTCTTTTCAACAAACAGTACTGGAATACCTGGAAACCCTGTACAAAACACACACACACACATACACACACACACACACACACACACACACACACACAGACTTCTTTACATTCTTCACAAAAATTAAAATGAATCAGAGATTGGCATCTGGTAAAATTTTACACTGGTAAAATGTAAAACTATAAAACTCCTAGAAAATAAAATAGAAGAAAATCTAATTTCCCTTAGGGATGATATTTTAGATATAAAACCAAGGCATTACATAAAAGAAAAAACTGGCATGCTCTACTGCATTAAAAGTAAAACCTTTGGCTCTGAAAAATACGTTGTCAACAGAAAAAGAAAATAAGCCACAGACTGAGAGAAAATAGTTGCAAAAGACATATCTAGTAAAAGACTATTATCTAAAATATGCAAAGAACTCTCAAAACTCAACTACAGAAATGTGGGTACAGCTAAACAGAACTAGGGGTGCAGCAGTCACTTAGCATGCATGAGGCCACGAGTCCAATCCAGGGCACTGCCAAGAAAAATAAAATAGTCAACAATAAGATAACAAGTCCATTAAAAATAGAGAAAAGATCTAAACAGACACATTTGCAAAGAAGTTATGTGAATGGCAAGTAAGATATGAAATGATGCTCAATATCATATGCCATGAGAGAATTGCAAATTCAAATGAGATACCACTATAAATCTATTAGCATGAAAAAAAAAAATCCAAAACACTGATAACATCAAATGCTGACAACGATATGCAGCAATTCATTCACAATACTGGGAATGCAAGATGGTATAACCCACTGTGAAAGTCAGTTTGGCATTTTCTTATAAAGCTAAACATACTCTTACCATGATCCAGCAATTATGCTCCTTGGCATTTACTCCAAGGAGCTGAAAACTTACAACAACAACAACAACAACAACAACACACACACAAACACACACACACACACACAAACTGCACATTATGTTTTTAGTGCTTTATTCATACCTGCTAAAAAATGAAGAAGACACTCTTCAGTAGAATGAATTAGTAAACTGGCATACACAGGCAATACAATATTATTCAGAACTAAAAGAAAATGAGCCACCAAGGCATGAGAAATCATTGAAGAAACTTAAATGCATATTACCAAGTGAAAGAAGTCAATTTGAAAAGGCCATATACTACATTCTGAAAAAGGCAAAAACTATGGAGATAGTATAAAGGTAGGTGTTAGAGAGGACAAGATGAATAGACAAAGCACAGAGGACTTTTAGAGCAGTGAAATTATTCTGTATGATACTACAATGGCAGATACATATGATTATGTATTTATCAAAATCCACAGAATATATATTACCAAGAGTAGACCATGATGCAAACTATGGACACAAGAGTGATAAGGATATGTTAATAAATGTTCATTAACTGAACAAATGTACCTCTCTGGTGGAAAACCTGACCAGGGAAGGCACAAAAAATCATGAAAAATATATAACTGAGGATTTCAGCTTCAAGTTATAATACAGTAACATGGAACATACTTATTGTTGGCCTGAAAGAACTAAAAATGCAGGAAATAAATAAAATAAGAAACTAGACATTAGGCAATGAAAGACAGTGATCCCTAAAAGACAGGAGTCATACAATGTGAGTCCCAAAAACACTACAGTCTTTTTTTTTTTTAATTGTGAGTCATAGCTTGTTTTTATGAGTTTGCAGTGTTCTTTGCATTCATAAGCAACCTTGTGCTGGTTCTTCCTAGTACTCAATCTGCCTCCATAAGGTGGAAACCATCCAAACACAGGCATACTTTACATCCAGTAACACCAGGTAGTTTACCTTCTTGATTTTGCCACAAACACTACAGTTTAAGAGGAAAAGATTCTAGGCAGCAGTGCAAGGAGGAAGAAACCAAGGGAAAAAAAAAAAAAAAAAAACAATGGTTTCTGAATTGCCTAGAAAGAAGTGGGAGTCCAAGGAAGTTGCTGTGCTTTGAATTTGGTTTGTCCCCTCTAAAACTCTTATTGACATTTGATTGCCATCACAGCAACGTTGGGATGTGGGGCCTAATTTAAGAGGAAATTAGGGTTTACAGAGGGATTAATGTCGTTCTCTTGGGACTGGATTAATTCTCAAGGCTTGAGTCTGTTCTTCCTCTTATAGGACTGGATTAATTAAAAGAACAGCTTGCTATAAAGGGAAACAATTCTCATAGTTTTTCTTCTGCATGTTCCCACTTGCCCTTCTGCTTTTTCACCATGTTAAGAAGCACAACATGAGATCATCACCAGATGTAGATCTTGGGTTTTCAGTCTCCCAAATCATGAGATGAAATTAAGCCTCTACAGGCATACCTCATTTTATCATGCTTTGTTTTACTGCACTTCATAGATACTGAGAATTTTATAAATTGAAGGCTTTTGAGAAGCCTGCATAAAGTAAGTCTATTGGTTCCATTTTTCCAACAGCATGTGCTTACTTCATGTCTCTTTTGTCATATTTTGGTAATTCTCAGAAAATTTCACACACTTTTATTATTATTATGCCTATTATGGTGATCTGTATTTAGTACTCTTTGATGTTACTATTATAAATGTTTGGGGGAACCATGAACTACACCCATATAAGACAACTTAATTGATAAACGTGCTGTCATTGTTCTACTGACTATTCCTTCTTTCCCTCTTCCCTAAGACACAACAATATTGAAATGATGCCAATTAATAACCCTACAATGGCCTCTAAGTGTTCAAATGAAAGGAAAGAGTTGTGCATCTCTCACTTTAAACTCAAAGCTAGAAATGAACTAGTTAGGAAGTCATATCAAAAGCCCAAGTAAACTGAAAGTTAGGCATCTTATGTTAAGCAGTTAGCCAAGCTGTTAATGCAAACAATTTTCTGATGGAAATTAAAAGTGTTAATCCAGTGAAGACACAAATAATAAGAAAGTGGAGCAACCTCATTACTGATATGAAAACAGTTTTGGTAGAACTGATAGAATACCAAACCAGCTACAACATAATTCAGAACCAAGTCCTAACTCTTTCAATTGTATGAAATCTGAGAGAGGTGAGGAAGCTGCAAAAGAAAAGTTTGAAGATAGCAGAGGTTGGGTCATGAAGTTTGAGAAAAGAAGCCGTCTCTGAAACTTAAAAGTGCAAGATAAAACAACAGGGTCTGATGTAGGACCTGCAGCAGGTTATCCACAAGATCTAGCTAAGATAACTGATGAAGCTGACTACATTAAATACCAGATTTTCAATGAAGACAAAATAGCCCTTGTTATGATTTGGATATAGAAAGTCATCCAAAAGCTCATATGTTTGAAAGCATGACCCCCTGTGCAGAAAGGTTCAGAGTTGGGACCTAGTTGGAGGAAACAGGTCACTGAAAGGGGGGCCTAGAAGGGTTTATCTTCTCCCCCAGCCCCTTCCTCTCTTCATGTCTCACAGCTTCCCTACTGACTTGAGCTGAGTTTTCCTCCACCATACCTTTCTGCCATAATGTTCTGCCTCACCTCAAGCTAAGAGCAACAGAGCTGGCCAACCATGGACTGAATCCTCTCGAGACATGAGCCAAAACAAATCTTCCCTTCTCTAAATTGTTCTTGTCAGGTATTTTGGTCACAGTGAAGAAAAGCTAACACTAGCCTTATATTAGAAGAAAATGCCACCTAGGGCTTTCATAGCTATAGAGGAGAAGTCAATGCATAGCTTCAAAGCTTCTACAGACAGAATGACTCTCTTGTTAGGGGCTAATACAGTTGGTGACTTTAAGTTAAAACCAATGTTGATTTATCATTCTGAAAATCTTAGACCTTTAAGAATTATTCTAAAAATATATTCTACCTGTGTACTTTAAGGGAAACAAAAACCAAAAAGCCCATATGACAGCACATCTGTTTACAACAGGGCTTACTGAATATGAAGCCCAGTGTTGAGAACTACTACTTAGAAAAATGAAAAAAAGATTCCTTTCAAAATATTATTGCTGACTGACAACGTACTAAGAGTTCCACTCAAAAGCTCTGATGGAGATGTACAACAAGATTCACGTTTTTTTCTTTGATGCCGGCTAAGACAAAATCCATTTAGCAGCCCACAAGTCACAGACTAATTTGACTTCCAAGTCTTATTATTTAAAAGACACACATTATTTTGCAAGGCTATAGTTGCCATAAATTCCTCTGATGGATCTAAGCAAAGAAAACTAAAAATGTTCTGGAAAGGATTCACAACTCTAGATGTCATAAAATAAATATTGCAGTGATCTGGAACCAAACTTATAGTATTCTCTGAGGTATGCCTATAGACATACATCAGTAACAAACTTTTATCTTTTTATTTAAAGGAAACACTTTATGGCTTCTCTCTGTCATGTCCAAATTGCCAGCACAGCTATTCTTATACTTTGGAGCTATTATTAAGTAAAATAAGAATAATCTGAACATAAGCACCATGATAATCAATCTGATAACCAAGAAGGATACTAAGTGACTGATCAGCAAGCAGCAGATATAGCATAGATACACTAGACAAAGGAATAATTCACATCTCCAGAGGATGAAGTCGGGCAGTGAGAGGTTTCACCATTCTACTCAGAACAGCATGTAACTTGAAACTGGGAATTGTTTATTTCTGGAATTTTCCATCTAATATGTTCAGACCCCAGTTGACCGCAGGTAACTGACACTGTGCAAAGCAGAACCTCAGACAGGGAAGAACTAATGTACAACTAAAGTTTTCCACCTTGAAATCCAAGGCCTTTTCCATTTTACCATACTGGCATTCAAGTTGCAGAGAGAAAACCAAAATTCTAACAACTGATTCACTTTAAGTCACAATATGAACAGCACTCCTAGTTGATTTATTAATGAAAAGTTCCTTATTCATAGCTATAAGCCACATGAACAAAATTTAATTTTATCACAGTAATCATACATTATACCTTATTAAAAAAATTTTTTAAATGTTTATTTATTTGCTTTAGTTGTACACAATTCGTTTATTTGTATGTGGTGCTGAGGATCGAACCCAGGCCGCGCACGTGCTAGGCGAGCACTTTACCGCTGAGCCACAGCCCCAGCCTCTATTAAAATGTTTTTTAAAAAGTCTTTTAGACAAGGTATCATAAACTTTTTATTAAAAGGATCACCATATCCCTTTTTTTCTTTTTTTTTAATATTTATTTATTTGCCTTAGTTGTATACAATGCGTTTATTTGTACGTGGTGCTGAGGATTGAACCCGGGCCACGCACGTGCTAGGCAAGCGCTCTATGGCTGAGTCACAATCCCAGCCCAACATATCCCTTTAATATATGCTTTCATATATGTATAAACAATTTTTCTCATTCTAAAGAACTTAAAAATAATAATAATTTAAATAAAAGTACCATATCATAATCACTAAACATGCATTTAAAAATTAAACCATTTGGGGGCTGGGATGTAACAGTGGTAGGGTGCTTGTCTCACACGTGCAAAGGTCTGGGTTCAATCCCCAATACTGCCAAAAAAAATTAAAAACAACTATTTTAACTGATTCTTAAGTTCTCTAAGAATTATACTAGCAATAAAATTTCCCAGTGTAATTCTTAAGTGAAATATTCTGCTTGCATGACATAATATATTCACTCATTGACACTAATAAGTGCTTCATAGGCGTTTATTTATTTAATCTTCATAAAGATTCCAAAATTCAGAAATTATTATTAGCCTATTATTTCCTGGTTAAAATAAAAAAGCTGAAGCTTGAAGATTTGGGGTAATTTGTTCAAGATTACAGAGATAATAAATGATATATCTGAGACCTCAATCAGTTCAGTTTGACTCTACATCCTCTATTCCAATAAGCATCATTCCTCTTTATTTATATAAGCATCATTATTACATTCCTCTTCTTGTTTCAAAGAAAATGGACAAATGGCTAGGCATGGTGGCACACGCGTATAACCCCAGTGGCTCATGCCTGTAATCCCAGTGGCTCAGGAAGCTGAGGCAGGAAGATTACAAGTTCAAAGCCAGCCTCAGCAATTTAGCAAGGACCTCAGCAACATAGTAAGACCCTATCTCAAAATAAGAAATGAAAAGGCTGGGGATGTAGCTCAGTGGTTAAGCATCCCTAGGTCCAATCCCTGGTACAAAAAAAAAAAAAAAAAAAAAGAAAATTCTGTCATAACATTTTCTTCTCAGAACAAATTCTCCCATGGAAATTATTGTATAAGTGGAGGTTTAATTCTCAGGCCAATCCTCAAAAACTTCACCAGCACTCAAAATAATACTTCAACAAAAGGGTCTGTTGAATTATAATAGGACAAAAGAACATCATCTTCTGTCATAACCAAATCCCAGAAGTAATATGAAATTGCTTTGTTACCTTTAGGATACAACGAGGAATGATTTGATATGCCCCAGTCCCCATCATGAGTACCATTAGGAAATAATAAGGATGCCAATTCTCAGGGAAGGAAAGGACAAATCCAGGAAGAGGAAAGGGTAGGGTAAGAAAGTCACATTTATTTGTATATGTATTCAAGTTTGAAGCACAAAAGGGCCTCTGCTATTAAAATTATTTCTGTTACAATTCAGTGTTTAAGAAAAAAAAAAAGGTGTTCAAACTAGGATGGAAACCACTTGCAAACAGATTTGGAACACAATACACTTATAAATTGGAAATGAGCTGTATTCAATAATATTCTCTATTAAGTAGCTAACCCTTCCAAATTCTCTGAAAATTGAAAGTCTAATATTTTAGAAAGAGGGAATGGTTACGGAGCTATGACTCCCTTTAGCCGCATACACACAAAAACAGCTTTGCACATGAAGTACTACCCAAGTCAGTGGCAATATGTACTAGATACTTGGGAGTGATATACTATCCATGTCATAAATCCAAAACACTTCAGAATTCTTTTTTTAAATAAGGAGTTTGAGATTATGTTCAGATCTTTAAAACTATAGAACTTGTTCTTTTTTTACTGGCAGATCTTCATTTTGTTTTGTTTTTAAGCTGTAGGGATGGAACCCAGAATGGAGCTATACTCCCAGCTCTTTTTATATTTTATTTTGAAACAGGTTCTCGCTATGTTGTCCAGGCTAGCCTCAAACCTGCGATCCTCCTGCGTCAACCTCCAAGTTGCTGGATCACAGGCATGAACCACACCATATCCAGTTTTGACAGAATGTTTAACAGGATTTTTTTAAAGATGGGATATCGCCACATTTTGCTGTGTTGATTGATCTTATCAGTAAAAACAGATGTACTTTTATTCTATGGTGATAATAAAGTAAATTCAAAGTGTCTGTATGGAGTGTAATTTAGCAATAATTATCAAGTCACAAAAATATTCATAGCTTTTGACTCAGTAATCCAACTTGTAAGAAAAAATGTCAAAGATCCATTAATTAATTTATTTCACAAATTTAAAAAATAATTTCAAAATTATTTCTCAAATTATTTTGTTCCTGTACACCAAAAGTTGGGAAAAAAAAAACTAAATGTCCAATACTACTAAGAACCAAACTAAAATACATCTATTGGATAAAATATTATACTACCATTAGAAACTATATTACTAAAACAAGTCAATAACAAAACAAAAATGCTTATAATACATGAAACAAAAAAAAGCATGATAAAAAATTATGGATAACTACATATAACTATATGTATGATTCCAAATTTGTATTTTGAGATCTTATTTTCTAAGGACCTTGGCCTAGTTACTTAACCTCTGTACAGTATCTTCAACCATAAAATGGAGATTCCACATTTAAATATAAAATATAAAGATCTTATATTTCATATCTCAGTGAAATGTTAAATGTCTCATTTGCAAAGTTCTTGGAATGTTCTCCTGGTACATATAAAAACAAAAGCAATTATTTTCTGCTGTTATTATTAGACATATACATATGCAAAGAAAAATTGGAAGAAATATATCAAGATATTATCAAAGATCCTGAATTCTAACAAAACTAATTCTAGAACTGATTCTAAGCACTGATTGCATATTAGGAGATATTAAAAATTATTTTATAAGACATTATTGTCTTTTTAAAGTCTTTACATCATAGGAAGGTATTTGTGAATAAAATACGATACCTAAGATTTGCTTTAAAATACTTCACTGGGAGGTTTATTTGTGGAGATATTTTTCCAAACACTTTCATGTTGTCAGAGGTAAATAACCTCTGGGTAATGGAATTACTACTAATTTTTATTTCCTTTGTTTTTCTATTTTCCAAATATTCTACAGTGTTTTGAAATTATTTTTTAAATGAGAAAAAAAGATTTTTTCAAAAAGCTTTAAGAAGATCCTTACCAATATTCCATCCACAGATGAAACTTTCTCCCAAGTTAACCAAGCTCTTTCTCTGACATGATCTGGTATCTTTAATTTCTGACATAAGGCAGTAAAATCAGGTTCTTCGGTTTCTTCAAACTCAAGCCTACCAAATGAAAATAATCATATAACAGGCACACACTTATAAGCATTTGTTTCAACAGTTTGCACATAATAGCACTATTCTAAAAGAGAACATCACTTAAGTATTTTAAGACCTTATTTCATCTTCAAAAAATATTAGAATTAGAATTTAAACATGTTTATCTCTTTCATGGTCTTTCCAAAATAAAGATACTACACAGTGAAAAATATTTGCTGAATCAAATATACTCAAGAGCAACAAAACAGTTTTGTGAAAGAAATTAAGTACAATAGTTAATGCTGTTTGGGAAATAGGATAATGACAACAGAAAGAAAAGTCTACAGGTAATATTAAACAGTCCATTCAAAGCCAGTGACTTTGCTAAATTATAGTCTACACTTACCAATGTGTTTAATATAATTCTGATACTAATTATTACATCACTTATTTCAGTTCTTTCTCCTTGACCTTTTTTAACCAAGAAAGGCATTCAATAAATTATTATTAGCTAACTCCTTTTCATTAACTTAATATCTATTTAACATCTAATAATAATAGCAACAGTCTGAGGAATAACTTAATTTTTAAGTATTCACTATAATCCTATACAAAATACCTTTGATGATGGTGGTTTCACTGAATCCCCACATTAAGTACTCCCATTATCTTTGTTTTACAGATGTCTACCAAATGAGAGAAATTAAAGCACTCACCTGAGACACAGAAATTAAGAAGTAACCACATTATGATCCCAAATCTAACTCCACGATCCAGGTCCTTGACCACTATTCTAGACTGACATCTCCCCCTTGAAATCCTAATGAACTTCTTGATTATTTCAGTAACGAAGTTGGCAAACTGTTCTTAGTCAGTTTTCCTCCTATCTACATCACTTAGGCCAGGAACAATGCAACAGAAGTAAGATCTCAACTCTCAAAGTAAAAATGGACTCTCTCAATGGAAATACAGTCAGACTGGGTCCTGAATCCATCCCTAAAACAAGTTTCTTAACTTCAGATTGCCAGGTGGTGGTTCCACTTTTGTAAAGACAAGGATGTGATATATAACAACATTTCAGTCAGTTACAAGATGAGTATATCAACAATAGTACCATAAGATTATAATGGAACTGAAAATTTCCTATTACCTAGTGACATCCTAATCATTATAATGCCTCTGCACAACACTCCACTCCTTTGTTTTTGGTGGTGCTAGCATAAACACTTCTAAATAAAACATGCAATCAAGTACAGGCTATAATATTTAAACAACTACATTACTGGCTTATATATTTACTATACTTTTTATCATTAGAGCTTATTCCTTCTACTAAATAAAAAAGTTTGCTAAACAGCATGCTGTATTATGCCAGCAGCACCCTCATACATCTCATGCTTACTTCTTCTTGACTGCATCAAGCCAGATCAAGTGATTGACCTATACCAACCATCTAGGTATGTAAGTACATTCTACAATGTTCATTCAAGATTTACCTAACAATGTAATTCTCAGAACATATCCCTGTCATTAAACACATAACTAGTTTACCCATAGAGATCAACTGTGTTAATGAAAACCATTGTGGGTTTTCATGGGTATGCAAAAGTAGACTGCATCTTGTATGGTTTTGACTTACAGAATTTTTTATAATTACATTATTTAAAGGTATATAAAATAATGTGATGGGGGAAAGTGAAAGAGACTTCTTTTCCAAGGTGATGACTAGACTTCAATATTTCTGCTTACTCTACTACAATCAAAAATACTTACAAAGCTATATGGATGACATGGAATTCTTTAGACATTACTGTTCTTTCCAAAGGGAAACTTTAAAGTATTGCACTCATCAGAGTTTAATCAGAAACTAAAGTGATATTTTTCTTCTGGAACATCCCCAGACCTTTTTGGTTTGTAGTTTTTTGTTCTTACCAGTGGGTATGATTTTAATTGGCCTATACAACAGTTCGTTTAAATAGATGAATTTTAAATAGGCTTGCACAGTCCATTTGCAAAATTCAATTTCAATCTTTTACGGTCTGACCTGAATTCTATTAGAATCTGGGGAGTGGAAAGAAAGGTACTATTCAGAGTGAGGATAAAATGAAGCTTGGTGATAGACTAGAATGGAAGAGGGAGTGGAAAGGACAGAAATAAGCCCATCCCCCTGCAGTGGATCTGTAGTCTCAAAGTAAACCCAATGCTGACAATAATGACAATATACTCTTTAAATTTTTGTTACTTAATCATAAAGTAACACACGGGAGAAAAATAATGTTGAAACGCAATAAATATCTCCTGTCACGTTTGACTGCATCGACATGGACTTGCTTAAATTTAGATTTCATTTAGTAAAAGGTGGTCGAGAAAGTTCCTTGTGAGCACAAGACCACCACTGATTTTGCACCAAAACAAACAAAACCAAAAAGCGGGGACACAAGGATTCTTTCGGATTCAAAGTCAAAAGACAAAATGGAAGAAATAATGAGGGACCGCTGAGGCCGACTAACATGCAAGAGGAGCCTTACTCAATAAGAAAAGAAAAAGTTTAGCAACTTTCAAGCGCTTACTCTCACGAAACTTTTGCTCCTATATCAGTTCCTCTAAAAAGAGTTATGTTCCGCCAGTCACCACAGATGGTTTTAAATCCCCAAGGCCTCAAAGCATTGTTTAAGGAAACCCCACAAAACCCTTCAGTCCAGTATCCCGTGGGCAGCTGACACCCACGACCCTGCACTTCACGTCCAAGACGTTTTTTGGCCTCTCCTGGGACTGGGCTGTAGATGCAGAGGAAAAGACTTCCAACTGTTGCATCGCAGGAGATCAAACAAAAAGTCAAACGACCCCGGAGCACTCCGTATCTCAACGAGAGAAAAACTCTCTAACAGACATAAGTCAGTTTTTTATCATTATCATTATTATCATGCGTGCGAGAGGGGCGCGCAATGGCCCGGCGCCTTGGAGCCTCCGTCTCGCTGGCGGAAAGACTGCACCTGTCACTTCGCTCAGGAACCCGAGCCCCACCCGCCCGACACCTGTCAAGCTGGAGCCGAGACCCCTCCGGGATGCCCTTCCCTCGCTCGCGAGCGCAGAACCCTGTCACCGCCAAGCCGACGCTCCACCGGAGCGGGAGGCGAGAGGGACTGTCCTCCCGCTGGGACCGGCCCCAGGGAAGATGCGCCCGCGTCTAGCCGCCGCGGCGCCCACCCGCCGGCACTCTCGGGGCGCCCTTCCCGCCGGCGGCGGCGGCGGCGGCGGCTCCGCTCGCTCACCTGGCCAGAGGCAAGTCCTCCGGGCCACTGTCCTGCTCCGGGTCCTCCTCAGGAGGGGGCGGCGGCGGCGGCGCCGGGGGTTCCACAGCCGCGGCGGCAGCAGCCGCAGCTCTTCTAGGGGTTTTGGGCGGCATGACGCGCTCCCAGGGCAGGCGCCAGGGAGCTATGGAGGAGCGCGGAGAAGCCGGCGCGCGCGCACGTCGGGGCACGCCCCGTCCTCTCTCGACTCCGTTACAAAAATAATTTGAACGTCCCCTGAGAGAAAACCGGACGCGCCCTCCCCCCGCCCGGCAACCGAGCGCCGCGTCCAACCGCGGGAAAACGTCACTTCCGCCCGCGGCGTCACGTCCGCGAGGCTCCCGGGCTCGCCGGCGTCTGGGGGGAACCGGGGCGCCGGCGGTGCGCGGGCCGCGGCGCGGGGGCGCGCGGCCTGGGCGGGAAGGCCCGGCCTCCCCGGAAGCCGGCATCGCTGCCTGGACTTGTTTCCACCTGAAACGCTCCGCTCGAGGGCGGCGTACCTGTACCGCTGCTATACCGAGAATATGGTGGGTGACAGTGGGCCCCCCTCTTTATGCGCGGGACTGCTCTGGCCTGACCAGCGGCCCGGCAGGGGATATCTGGCGAGCGCACCCTGGGTGGGCACGCCCCTCTCCTTTCGCGGGCGGCTCCCTCTCTCTCCACCCGGCTGCTCCCGCCCAATCCGTTGAGCACCGAAGCCAAAACAAAAACAAACACGAACGTGGAACTCGGAGTGGGAGCTGAACTTTGCCTATTTCTGGGAGTTAGAAAGTGGAGAGCAGACACCAGCGTTTTGGAGATCCCGGGTTAAGGAAAGGGGAGCGGTGGGCAATGTACAAACTGTAGTGTAATAAACGATCTTAGTAATGTAAAAACAGGAGTCACCATCGAAACGTCTAAGGGAGATCTTCAGAGGAGCAGTGGCAATTAAATACAAATTTGCAAGACTGACCTAATGTCTATGGTGAATTTAATATGTTCCAGGCACCGCGCTGGCCGCCTTATATAATTCTTATTTAATCCTCAGAAATAGCCCATCAAAAAGCATAATATCATAGGCTGGGGTTGTGGCACAGAATAGAGTGCTTACCTAGCACGTCTGGGGCACTGGGTTCGATCCCCAGCCCCACATAAAAAAGCTAAATAATGCATTCTGCTGTCATGTATAACAAATTAGAATAAATTTTTAAAGATATTGTGTTCATCTACAACTAAAAAAAAAAAAAAAAAAAAAAAAAAAAAAAGCATAACATCAGCACTCCATTGGAAAACAGGCTAAAAGGAGTCAATGAACTTGCCCAAATCGTATAGCAAATGAGTGGCAGGGGACTTGAACCCAAGTATATTTGATTCCACATATCCATTACATTATATTGCAAAAGCACAAAGACATCAGAAAGGAGCTTACTGGAACTACCACCATCAAACATTGATTCTGAAGCTATATCTCTTCTGTCACTTGGTATTTATTTATATTAATAGACGTCTCATTTGAATACATAATTTTCTCTTTGGCACTCTGCTATGTGTGTGCAAACACCATTAGTGTTTTACTCAGATGCTGTGAGTAAAACACAGTTGTGTTCTGATGTAAATTTCCTTATCCTGGAACAGCTGAGCAAGGACAGGGGCAGAAGGAAACTTCAAATAGCTTTATGCCAGCAAGTTGTACAATAGTCTATCATTTTCTCCATATGCTGACATATGCCAGCATGTGTAAAGGTTTGGAAGGTACTGGCCAGTCCTGCAATCCTTTCTAACTTCAGAAACCCTCTGTTTGGGGTCCAGATATTTTCCAGGAATTGGGAGCCAAGCCCAGGTCCTGCCACAGAGAACGAGTGTGATTAAAGTGGCAGTTCCATCCATCTTGCCCCAGATTTAGGTTAAGAGCTCAGGATGCAGTTTTGACCTTTGGAAGATGGAGGATAATCTTCTGGGGGCCGGATTAAATGGGATATGTGAGTAACACAGTTCTACCCCTTAATTATAATCTTGAGAATATGACTTAATAGTTGCTGCAACTGTTGTAACCTGAGATAGGCCAAACTAGGGATAAGGCAGAAATGCTAAGGTTAGTTCAGGAGGAGTATTAAAAGAATTGGGTCCTCAGTAACATAGCCGAGTTTCTGATTTGACCTACCCTGGAGCCAACCTTAAGTGAGCCAGTGTTTTCAGCTGTCTGTACCAGGAAACATCATGACTGATATTTCTCCTGTGAGCCCCTTTAGGATAGAGACCAAATCATAGATGTCATTGTGGCCTTAGTACCTAGTACAGTATTGGACACACAGTAAATGCTTGCTTGCTAACAGTAGGGAGAGCAGAAGAGCTAAGGAAAGTTCTGGGAACTGAAGTAAGCTCTCTTCATATGTAGATATGACTTGCTTTATTTAAACCTATTTTATCAATATCAGATTTACCACAATTATGATAAATCAAAGATTTCTCATTTTACAAAACTATATGTATATTTGCTATGGCTTAATTCAACCATGTTCCATAGTGCATTTAAAATATATTTTTCAGAACTGGGGTTGTGGCCCAGTGGTAGAGCACTTACCTAGCATATGTGAGGCACTAGGTTCAATTGTCAGCACCACATATAAATGAATAAAATAAAGGCCCATCAACAACTAAAAACATTTAAATAAAGTTGCTCCCACACAACTCAGGAGCAACTGAGTCAAAGTCCGTACATTCTCTACCACAGCTTTCTGGTAGTACTAGAGAAGTATTCCAAAATTCTGCAGATTCTTAAGTTGCACCACATGTCCCCCTACCTGTGTAATAATTTTAAGAAGATTGCTATAAGGAGATGGGGGGAAAGGCAACCTTTCTTAGACTTTCTGTATATCTGAAAAGGAATTCTCTTCAGCTGGAGACCCCTTCAGTGATATTAGACATATATATGTGAGATATATATCTCCACTTTATATGTACACATGTTTCAAGTGTATAATAAGTCTGCCTTCCATGTGCTTACACCACCAAGCTTCCACATTCTTTTCTTTTTTTTTTTTTTTTTTTTTTTACCATCTTGCTTCTTAAAGAGTATGGTTTCCACTGATTCACATTACTTCCCAAATTCCTGAGCTTATTAGTGCCTGGATTTCTTCTACTACCATCACCAGCACTCTGCTGAAATCATTCTTTCAAAGGTCACCAACATCCTGCTTGTCAATTTGATGACTTCTTTTTGGTCCTTAACCTTAACCTCCTTGACCTTTCTTAATGTTAACACAGTTAACTGCTTCCCCTTTCTTAAAAATCCCCCAGTCTTCCACAAATCCATGGTCTCTCCCTCCCTTCTGTTACTTTGCAAACTCCTTCACTAATTCTTTTTCTGCCCACTAATTCTTTTTCTGCCTGCCTCTTCAATGTAAGTGTTCCTTTGAGCAATGCTATGCAAAGAGTGGTCCTTGCATCAGTATGAGTCTGCAAACTGCTTGTGTTTAGCCACAAGGAGTTAAATACAGAAATTAAAAATGCTTAGCATTCATAGCAGTTTGACATGTCAGTAGTATCTAAGAACATGATCATTGGACATCTCTCATTGAACAGAATATAGAACTCTTCTCCAACTTGTGTGGTGAGTTGCAGGGGGCATGGCTGTGTCTTTGTCATGCTCAGTAGGACCACATTACAATAAGTGAAATTTTAAGGTTAGTTTTTTCTTCTTTAACTCAAAACTAAGTAAAAAAATCTCTGAAAATGTAAATATTTATTTTCTTTTTGTTTTACAGTAATTCTAATTTTACTTGAGTCTTTTTTGGCAACTCAGTCACATTAAAGGAATAAAATTTGTGTCATTTATTTTAAATCCTATATTGTAAGTAGTGAAACAAATAAAATAAACATCTTTAATATGTTAGTAACAGTAGTAGTAAACTAAATGATCGTAGAAATTATTCTAAAGAATCAAAGAACTAAGGGTTTTTACTAGTTTTACTTAGAAATGTAATCCTCTACTTATTGAGTTCATAGCCATAACTCATAGCAAAGTTCTAAAATCATATATTGACTAATAAAGTAATAAAGCCATCAAGCTTAAATGACAGTTATGTGTGTACAAAAAATAAAAGTAATTATGAATTTGATAAACTATTTTGAATATTTGTTCTCCACCAAAATAAGTTCACTTACACACACACAAATTCATGAATCCCAAATCCATTTCTTTTTTTAATTTTTTTAATTGTAGATGGACACAATAGCTTTGTTTTATTTATTATTTTTTATGTGATGCTGAGGATCGAACCCAGTGCCTCACGCATGCGAGGCAAGTGCTCAAACCACTGAGCTACAACCCCAGCCTAAAATCCATTTCTTTTATTGAAAGATAATTTAAATTTAACTATAATTTTATAAGTCAATTTTTCCCTTTTTATTGGCACATTGTAATTATATATCAGTGGGATATGTTATAATATAGTCATACATGCATGCAGTAAAACAGTATAATTCGATCAATTTCATTCCCTATTACCCCCTTCTTCCCCTCCCCCCCCCCCCCTGATCCCCTTCTTCTATTCTACTGGTCTCCCTTCTATTTTTTTAAATTTGTTCTAATTAATTATACATGAGAGTAGAATGCATTTTGACACGTTGTACACAAATGGAGCACAACTTCTCATTCCTCTAGCTATACACAGTGCAGAGTCACACCAGTAGTGTAATCATACATGTATATAGGGTAATAGTCTGTCTCATTCTTTCATCCTTCCCATTCCCACAGGCCCACCACTCCTTCCCTCACTCCCCCCTGCACTATCCAAAGTTCTTCATTCTTCCCTACACCCCCCCCCCCCCCAACTATGGATCATCATCTGCTTATCAGAGAAAACATTTGGCCTTTGTTTTTTGGGGATTGGCTTATTTCACTTAGCATGAGGTTCTCTAGTTCCATCCATTTACCTGAAAATGCCATAATTTCAATTTTTAAGACTGAGTAATTATGTACCACATTTTCTTTATCCACTCATCTGTTGAAGAGCATCTAGGTTGGTTCCATAGTTTAGCTGTTGTGAATTAAACTGCTATAAACATTGATGTGGCTGCATCACTGTAGTATGCTAATTTAAAATCCTTTGGGAGTGGGATAGCTGGGTCAAATAGTGGTTGCATTCCAAGTTTTCTGAGGAATCTATATACTGCCTTCCAGAGTGGTTGCACCAATTTGCAGTCTCACCAGCAGTGTATGAGTGTACCTTTTCCCCCCACATCCTCACCAACTATAGGTCAATTTTTGTAACTGGCTATTGAAGAATTAAAATAATAAAGCTTTCGCTGCCTTCATCATGGATAAAAGTTAAAAGCGAATATCCTGAGCTTACTAAAATTGCTTTCTTCTATTCTCTTCATACCTTTGAGAGACTGGTGTCTCTAGTATTCATGTTATTAAAATAAAATATAAAAATAGTTTGGCTATGCATTATCTCCTTCAAGTAGCATATCATCAATCCAATCAACCTACATTAGGAAATTTCACAAGAAAGGAACATACTTATTTATACATTAAAGTTTTAAAAATCAACATTTTGTAGTGTTTACTATGAGGAATTTCTACTTAGTTCACAACTTCATGTTAGTTATTATGACTGAAATGCCAAAAATTAAGAGTATAATAGCAATTCTCCATATTAATTACCTATAGAGACACTTTCAGTGAGCAATTGCATATTTGTAATCTTTTCTTACATACCATGTGTTTTCTTGTTATATTTTTGAAATGTAATCTTTCTATTTAATGTGGAAAATGTGAGTTTGTATTTGGTTCGCCTTTATTGTTTGCTTTTATTTTATTCTTCTAGCACTTTGTTTTTATTTTATTTTCCAAAAGTATCACTTCATGACAAATGGGAAATTTTAAAGAGTGAAAAGTCCCTTCATAGATAATGTTGTAAACAACTGACCTTTGAGGGTCTTCATTTCTCTTCTTGCTCAATTTCAATCCCATAATTTAAATCACTTCCCATATGTGTTCTTCTTGAATTCTTTCAGGTTTCAAGAGACAGAAACATGCTCAGTTAATCTGAATTACTCAGGGTTAATGATAATATTACAGGAAAAAAAGGAAGAAAACAAAATGTATCTTGTCATCCCCAGTCAGCAGGCACCTCCCCGTACCCCCATTGTGAATGTCATTCTTAATCTCTCTATGCTACTTCTCCTGCTACACTGACCTTATCTCCATACCACCAATTTGCACTCCTCACTAGAGAGACCGTGGTTGATTGTCCTTTTAAATTGCAATTTCCACTAGCAGGGCCAATTATATAATTTGTAGGACCCAGAGCAAAATGAAAATACAGGGCCCCTGGTTCAAAACTAAGAATTTAAAGATGGTAACATAAGAGTATTAAATAAACACGGAGGTCCTTCTAACATGGGGCACTTTGCTACTTCTTAGCTCCTATATCCACAAAGCCAGCCAGTTGATGCGGATCAAACCCAGTGCCTCACACATGCAAGGCAAGTGCTCAACCATTGAGCTACAACCCCAGTCCAAAATCCATTTCTTTTATTGAAAGATAATTTAAATTTAACTATAATTTTATAAGTCAATTTTCCCCTTTTTATTGGCACATTGTAATTATATATCAATGGGATTTGTTATAATATAGTCATACATGCAGGAAGGTCTGTGTCTCTTTAGCTAACCAGTGTGTATCCATGCCTATCCTGTCCCTGCCATGTAGTGGACACTTAACAAATACCAGTTAGGGTGAATGACCATAACAACAACAATTAAATTTTAACTTAATTACCTCTGTAAAGACCTTATTTCTAAATATAGTCACATTCTAAGGTACTGGGAGTTAAGACTTCAACATTATGAATTTGGGGGGAACACAAAGAATATTGGCAGTATTCTTTTTTTTAAAATATTTATTTATTTGCTTTAGTTGTACACAATGTGTTTATTTTTTTTATGTGGTGCTGAGGATCGAACCCGGGCCGCGCACTTGCTAGACGAGTGCTCTACCGCTGAGCCACAATCCCAGCCCCTTGGCAGTATTCTGAGCTCTCTGATGAAGAGGTTAGATATTGCTCAAAACAGATGAAAGAAAAAAGTATTCAAACAAATCTAGTTATCACATAAACTCTAGGTCATATCTCAGGAACAAAGATAAAAGATGACAGGCAGGATTTTAAAAAAAGAAAAGAATGAAAGCATTTCTTATTGTGTTTGTATTGATGTCATAATCCAATGCCCTCACTGCAGGCTCAACTCTCCCTGGCAATGGCAAGGACCAGGTAGAGTACCTAAAGCAGCAAGCTGATAGATTTCTACAATTCAAACCAATGAACAGAGAAATAGCAACTCTTCCATTTTCAAGTGCATAGGTTTCTCCCCATGAGGAAAAACAGCTGATCTGATTTGAATGTGTCCCCCAAAGTTCATTTGTATTTGTTGGAAAATTAACCCCCAAAGCAACAATGTTGAGAGGTAAGACCTTGAATAGGTGGTGAAGTCATGAGGTCTCTGCCCTCATGAATGTATTAATATTGTTATCACAGGAGTGGGTTTGTTATAAAAGCTAATTTGGACACCTCTTGCTCTCTGTCACCATGCACTTCCCTCTGCCATATTATGACATAGCAAGAAGTCCTTTGCCAGGTGTGGATCCCTCAGAATTGGACTTCCTACCCTCCAGAACTCAAAGAAATAAATCTCTGTTCTTTATACACTACTTGGCCTATGGTTCTGTCATAGCAACACAAAAGAGACAAAGACAACAACTAAAGCACTGTTGACATTTTCTATAACCAAGCCATCAGGAGTTACTTACACAGGTATGCAGCAGCTAAGAACTTGCTGTGACTGAGGTGCATCCCTTTCTTTACAACCCTTCTAATCCCAACCATTATCTAATGTGAAAACTTTCCCTAATTCTCGCCACTCTCCCCTACCTCCACAATGAATGGGATACAACCTAATAATTTCATTTTCATTTGGTTTTTCTCAATAGTATTGTTAACATGAGGTGTCCCCTAACCAAAGAAAGGAAAAGTAGGAGTTGCAGCTTGGTCTTATTAAGAGTTTTTCCCACTTTGCCAGATATTGCCATTGTTTAAAATCTGTCTCTTTTGGTTTACAGGAATGTAAACATTTTATAGTTTCCTCTAGTTTATATTGTTTTCTTAATGACTTGATGATCTATACATGTTTCTCTTAGTTCACTGATTTAAATCTGCACAATTTCTACCTGATACATTGCCCTCCTTTCCTGATGAATACAAGGTATGAAAATCAAATCACCTCTTCAAGTTCCCACATTCAACACTATTGCCTTTGGGATTAAGTTTCTAAAACACAAATTTTGAGGACACATTCAAACTAGAGCAGCAGGTTTCTCCTCATGGGGAGAAAACCATACACTTGGAAATGAAAGAGTTTCTTCTTGTGCAGTGGCTTTATTCATTGGCTCGAGTTGTAAAGACCCAGCAGCTTGCTGCTTTGATCTGTTTTTGGGTAAGGAGAGTAAGAGATAAGGAATCACATACTACCAAGCATAGTAAGTGTCTAAAGATATACAGAGACTGTATTTTAATAATTGGGACAGTTAACTAGAAAGGTTAGCTGTCAATAGCAGAACCCAAAATAACAACAGACTAAACAAAACAGAAGGTTATTTTTATCCCAGGTGAAAGTCTAGAGATAGGAATTCCAGAACTGAGTGAAGGTATTGCTCAACAAAGTCCTCAGGACACAGACACCTGCAACTCACAACTCCACATCCCTGGACCTTGCTTAAGGTCCAGTGTCACGTCCTCATGGCTAAACATTTAAGGTCTCTCCAGGTGAACTGGGCTGCACAAAATAACCACATGGAGACAGAAAATTACCTTATTACCTTAATTTTGGAGATCTTGTGATGGCTCCTCTTTGACCTTAGGGTCCATGGAAAGAGAGGGAAAGCACAACTTGAGCCCAGTTTTGTTGGGGAGAAGTCATGCAAATGAGGCAAGGGGTCAGGTTTCAGGGGGTTGAGGCTAGCTTTGTGATGTCTTGTTGTCAGCAGGTTGCGTGACATCTAAGAAGGCCACACCCATCTCATGTGCTGATGGGGATCTAGAGTAGAGCAGACAAAGGGAGTTTCCATGGAACATTCTATCCCAAATAGGGCAAAGGGGTAAAGCTATACTAAAAGGACTGGTGTGGGTAACCCAACCCCTCTGGGTAACACCTACTCCTAGGGCCACACCTCTGTTATCCCAGTGAAGGGAAAAGCCTGAGGCACTAGTCAATGGCTTTATCATGGTCAGACCATGATTTCAGATCTCAGGGCATCAGGAATCAGAGGCAAAAGTCACATGCACCAGCAATGTTTGAGTGTGCCTTTTTCCCCACATCTTCTCCAACATTTATTGTTGTTTGTGTCCTTAATAGCTGCCATTCTGACTGGAGTGAAATGAAATCTTAGAGTAGTTTTGATTTGTATTTCTCTAATTGCCAGTGATGTTGAACATTTTTTCATGTATTTGTTGATTGATTGTGTATCTTCTTCTGAGAAGTGTCTTTTCAATTCCTTAGCCCATTTATTGATTGGGTTATCTGGTTTTTTTGGTTTAAGATTTTTGAGTTCTTTGTATATTCTAGAGACTAGTGCTCTATCCAATGTGCATGTGTTAAAAATTTGTTCCCAATTAGTTGGTTCTCTATTCACTTCACTTATTGTTTCTTTTGCTGAGAAGAAGCTTTTTAGTTGAATCTATCCCATTTATTAATTCTTGGCATTAATTCTTGCGCTACAGGAGTCTTATTAAGGAACTTGGGGCCTAGTCTGACATGTTGGAAATTGGAGCTTACTTTTTCTTCTATTAGGTGTATTGTCTCTGGTCTAATTCATAGGTCCTTGATTCACTTTGAATTGAGTTTTGTGCATGGTGAAAGATAAGGATTTAATTTCTTTTCTTTTTTTTTTTTTTTTTTTCATATGGATTTTCAGTTTTCCCAGCACCATTTGTTGAAGAGGCTATCCTTTCTCCACTGTACATTTTTGGTGCCTCTGTCTAATATAAGATAGCTGAAATTATATGTATTAGTCTCTGTGTCCTCAATTCTGTACCATTGGTCTACTGGTCTATTTTGGTGCCAATACCATGCTGTTTTTGTTAGTATTGCTCTATAGTAGATTGTTACTATTGCTCTATAGTATAATTTAAAGTCTGGTATGGTGATGCCACCTGCTTCACTTTTCTTGCTAAAGATTGCTTTAGCTATTCTGGGTCTCTTATTTTTCCAGACGAATTTCATGACTGCTTTCTCTATTCCTTTGAGGAATGTCATTGGGATTTTGGTTGGAATTGCATTAAATCTGTATAATGCTTTTGGTAGTATGGATATTTTGACAATATTAATTCTGCCTATCCAAGAACAAGTTAGGTCTTTCCATCTTCTAAGGTCTTTTATAATTTCTTTCTTTAGTGTTCTATAGTTTTTGTTATAGAGGTCTTTTTTTCATTAAGTTGATTCCCAGGTATTTTTTTTTTTTTGGATGCTATTGTAAATGGGGTAGTTTTCATCATTTCCCTTTCAGAGGATTTGTCACTGATGTACAAAAATGCCTTTGACTTATGGGTATTGATTTTGTATCCTGCTACTTTGCCGAATTCATTTACTAGTTGTAAAAGTTTTCTGGCAGAGTTTTTTGGGTCTTCTAGGTATATTTTCATATCATCAGCAAATAGTGCTAATTTGCACTATCTGGATCCCTTTAATTTCTTTCCTCTGTCTAATTGCTCTGGCCAGAGTTTCAAGTACTGTGTTAAGTAACAGTGGTAAAAGGGGGCATCCCTGTCTTGTTCCTGTTTTTAGAAGGAATGCTTTCAATTTTTCTCCATTTAAGATGATGTTAGCCTGGGGCTTCGCATAAATAGCATACATTGCTTGTGGGACTGCAAAATGGTGCAGCCATTATGGAAAGCAGTATGGAGATTCCTTGGAAAACTGGGAATGGAACCACCTTATGACCCAGCGATCCCACTCCTGGGTCTATTCCCAAAGGACTTAAAAGCAGCATATTACAGTGACATAAGCCACTTCAATGTTTATAGCAGCACAATTCACAATAGCTAGGTCGTGGAACCAACCTAGATGCCCCTCAGTAGATGAGTGGATAAAGAAAATGTGGTATATATACACAATGGAATTTTACTCAGCAATAAAAGAGAATAAAATAATGGCATTCGCAGGTAAATGGATGAAGTTGGAGAATATAATGCTAAGTGAAGTTAGTCAATCTCAAAAATCCAAATGCCGAATGTTTTCTCTGATATAAGGAGGCTGATTCACAGTGGTGTTGCGTCGGGTTACATAGGAGGATTAGAGGAAAACTAGAAAGGTCAAAGGGGAGGGAGGTGAGGAAGGGAGCAAGGGGGGATGGAGGGGGGAAAAAGAAAGTGATAGAATAAGATGGATATCATTATCCTAAATGCATGATTGAAGACTTGAATAGTACGAATATACTTTGTATACAAACAGTGTTATGTAAAAAGATGCTCTATATGTGTATTATGAATTGTAATACATGCTACTGTTATAAATACAACAACTTTGAATTTAAAAAAATGTCACATGCACTATCTAGACAGCAGGATGAGGGAAAGGGTGAAGAAAAATCCAGAGCACATGTCATTTCTCATTTAAGAGGAGTTCCTGGAAACTGCCACAATACATTTTCACTTATATTCCATTGGTCAAAACTTGGATGCAAAGCCACATCCTGTTGTGGGGATGCAGGAAAATAAAAATTTGGGAGGCCATGTGTGTGGCTAAAATTCAGGAATTATATTGATGTGGATACAAGGGAGACCTAGTGGGAGGCAACCAGAAGTCTCTGCCGTAAGTAGTAATATAAAAACCCATCAATTGGATACTTTAACAAAGATATTCCCCACAGTTGACTGATAAACTGATGGCTTCCAATGAATCACATCGACTGATATGCATGCCTGTATATAGTCTCCTTCCACATTGATGCTGGGCTTGGCCTTGTGACTTGTTTGGCCAATGGGATCTCAGCAAGCATAAAGTATATAGTACCTCAATAAGAGCTTGTGGTTTCCTGGATCCAACATACCATGTGGGAAGCATCAATGAGACCCTATGAGCATGACAGACTATATGGAAAGATCTAGCATCCCAACTGAGTTCAGACCCCACCCATCCACCAAGTGAGAACAGCAGAAGAACCACTTATCCAATTAATCACTATTGCTTTTTACTCATTAATTTTGGGGATGGACTGTTATACAACAATAAATAAGTGGCACAGTCCCCAGAAAATGTTCTGCAGTTCATCAAGCATTTACTGAGCAACAAACATGTACATAGTAGTGTTTAGAACATTAAGGAGGGTATGCCATATTGCCTAAATTGTTTTATTAGACTCATGAAAAAGAAATAGGCTACGGCTAACCTAAGCAGAAAATGAGAATTCATTGAAGAATGTACATGGGATGAAAAGAAATCCTGAAAATTAAGATCAGGAAAGATAGTGTGTCAGATGCAAGCAGTGTGTAAGTCACCTATAAACCCAACTGCCTCACCTGAATCCAGGCCCACTGAAGATTTGCTTTACCCAACTCCCTCCACAGCAATCAACTCTGCATATGTTCTGCCCAGCCTCACTACAGCAACAGACTTGACAGGAACACATCCAGATAGTTCCCCACCCTCTTTCCCAAGCCAAGCACAGCTCACCTTCCAACCCAGCAGGAATGAGATATTGCCTAATCCTTGGGCCTCTAGTGTATGAGCAGCCTGGAAATGCAAAGGTTAATGCCCACGGGATAAACCCTTAATCAACAGAGGTGATTGCAGCAAATAAATTCCTGTGCCTCCCTCCACCAAGACAGAATATTCTGAAACATAGTAGTTCATAACATCCCATGGTACTGAGCAATCAGTTGGGCTTGACACCAAGCATTAGCTAGGTTATTAATACATTATTATATAGTCATGTATTGCTTAATGACAAGGACACAGTTCTGAAAATGTATCATTAGGCAATTTTACTCCTATGTGCAAACATGATGCAGTGTATTTAGACAAACTAAGACAGCTTTAATGTCACTAGGCAATATAATTTTATATAAGCTCCATCACATATGCATTCCATTATTGACCAGAACATCATTATACGGTTCATGATTGCATTAGTTTCTCCTCCTTTTCTGCCTATCCCCTTTATCTTCACTCCTGTTTCTCCCAAACTGCACTAAAGCTGTATTTTCTAGAAGTCCCAAGCTAAGAGACTTGGAACCAGGAATATCCTACAGACACTCAGGTTGGAAAACTGGAATGAGGTTACTTACTGATCTTATGGCAATAAAAATCCAAGACATGGTAAGTGGTTAGTAATCAGAGCCACACAGCCATATCATAATTGCTAAGGCTTCCCACCTATGGCTATTTGGGATGTAGTGAAATTAGAGGGTGGGATAGGTGGTGGCTGTGATGTTTGAACAGTGTGAGAAAAATGATTGTAAGAATTGTGGGGTGGACTGGATTCTGTTGATGGAATTGTACACTTTGCAAAAGAAACTGATTGCTCAGGACAGTCACCTGTCACTCTAAGGCATACTGTGATAGCCAGAGGAGCTCTACTGGCAATTTTTAATAAGACTGTGATTTCCCATAATCTTAAGCAAGCTATACCAGAAAGCAGGCCTAGGATCTGATTTTAAGGGAAAAAGAGTTTTAAAAGCATAGATTTGAAGGGTCACTTTGGTCCACATCTTGTCCTGGGAAAAAAATGAGTATTGCCCTAAGACCTAGGATGGGAAATTTGGATGGACAAGACTGAGAATATAGAATCCCCCAACCTCCCCTTGTAATTTACTGGGAAAAAAATAACCAGTTTCAGGGCAAAATTGTGTGGGGAAGGACATTTTAGCACCGACCAGTTTCTATGATGTAACATTTCTACCTTGGTCAATTTCAAGCTACCAACACAATGTCACTAAACAGAGAGTTCAGAAGAGATCTACACAATTGGCTCCCATAAGCTATGAGAAGCTCCAATCCGCTGGTGACCTGAACCCTCTGGCTGACAGAAGTTGTACCTCTAGCTTGTTATATGTCTTCTATTGCCTGAAAATCATACAACGACTGCTTTTGGCAGGTAGTTCCTGGAAAGCATTTGTGGCCATTTGCCAAGTTAACCATGCACTGGAAAAAGAGAATGGTTAGACACAGGGTCTGAGCAGATACTGTTACCATTATTCTCCAGATTCTCCATTAGAATGGGGACCAATGGGGTTTTGGCTAAACTCTAACACAATGGATCCAATGGGTTCATGAATGTGTTCTATAGTTAAGTTACTGGATATATAATTAGGATAGATAATCTTTGCTGACAAAACTGTCACAGTAGTTCCTTGATCTGTGGAGTAATAGCCATTATGTAAGAGGGAGAGGGAGAGGTCTCTGAAACCACCACTATCATCCCCAGCCAGGATAGCAAATCAAAAGCAAGACAGCATCTTAGAAAAATTGCAAAGACTATCAAAGACTTAAAGGATTGTGTGGGTTCTATTCCCATTTGATTCTCCTGTCTTTTGATTCTCCTGTCTTATCACCTGTAAAAATGAGATTATGGCAGATGACAGTGTACAACTATATACTTAATTCAATGGTAGTTCCAACAGAAGCTGCCATGTAGCATTTAATAGCTCTCTATAGATAATACAGCATGTAGTTATATGCCCTGCAGCATGTAGTATCTTCCTGGAGCAGATTAACATAGACTTTGGCATTTTGTAAGTAGTTATTGATTGGATATATGTGTTTTTCCTCATTACCATAATTAGGAAGATTTATATACATGAAGAATAGGAGCACATGGTTACTATATTGCCTCTGGGCTATTTTAATTCTTCTGCCCTATGTTCTAATGAGCATGAAGGGGCAAGTTCTTGAAATCAATGCTTCTCAAACATTTGTGGTGACAGACCTGTTCTTTTCTTTTTCTCCTTTTTTTTTTTCCTTTCTCCCTCCCTCCCCACAGTCCTTTCCCTCCGCCCCCACCAACACTCTCTTTCTCTCTGTCATAGAACAATATTATGGAAATTACTAAACTTGACTAGTATATACCCTACTGCAGATGCAAATTACCATGAGTTTGACAACAAACAAAATGACTTATATCCTTCTCACTGAGAATTCTGATAATATGCTTAGAAATCACAACAATATCAAACTACTATAAAATTTCTAAACACAACATTTTCAGTTTATGAATTTACCATTCCATGTGAACAGCCAAGTGTTCACTGTCTGTAGGCTGTAGACCACTTGTAGACAATGTAGACACCTGTCTGTAGAGTACACTTTGAGCAGCATGGTCTAAATGGCCTAGTGAAACACACGCTTACCACAGAATGGGAGATACCATTGGAGATAATCAAGGACTTGTCACATCAATGAAGCTTTTAGGATTCAACACTCTATACATACTGGGAACACCATCTTTGGCATAAAGGACAATTGCACCTCTCACATAATGTCACTAAGAAAGGTACTTATTGCTTATGGACCTCTTTGAATTGTGAGGGCAGTAAATACTATCTTTGGAAATGCAACTCCAACCCATTTATCAGGTGACTTAGAAAGCCTCTGGTTGCAAATTGTTTTTTTTTTGTTTGTTTGTTTTGTTTTTTTGTGGTGGTGCTGGGGATTGAACCCAGGGCCTTGTGCATGCTAGGCAAGCACTTTACCAACTGAGCTATATCTCCAGACCCCAGAAATTTGTTTAAAAAAAAAAAAAGTCAGAAACTTCTCTTGATCAAATCCAAGCTATAAGGCAAGCAGCTCTGCCACTTAAGCTATATGATCCAGCAGAACGCATGGTAGACAAAGTACATCTCTGGCAAGTTCCAATAAGAGGTATACATACCCCTGAGGTTTTCGAGCAAGTCAATGACTTCTGTAACAGGGAATTGCTTTCTATTTGAACTGCAGACTGCCTCTAGGAGTTGAGAGCAACCTTAAGCTGATATCTAGCAAGAAATTAAAGCCTTGGGTTGTACAACCACAGGATGTGAATTCTGCCAACGACCACACAAGTTTGGAATTGGATCCTTCATCAACTGAGCTGCCATTTGAGAACTCACTATTGACCAACACCTTGATTGCAGCCTTACAAAGATCCACAAAGCTGTGCCCAGACCCATAAAAACTGAGATAATGGACATTGCTTAAGCTGTTAAGTTTATGGCAAGATTTTTATGCAGCAAGAGATTCCTAATAAAATGATACAATCACCCTGAAAATGGTTTGACATTTTCTTATAACATTAAACATATACCCATCATATGACCCAGAAATTCCACACCCAAGAGAAATGGAAAGCAGGTCTCCCAAAAAGACCCATACAAGAACATTCACAACAACTTCATAATAACTAAAAATCAGACAAAAACAAATGTCCATCAATACAAGAACGAGTGAAACATTGTGGTTTATTATAACAATACAAAGAATGCTGCTCAGCAGTAAAATGAGATGAACTTTTGATACTCACAAAACATGAAATGAATCTCAAAAACATGCTAAGTTAAGAAAACCAAACACAAAGGAGTAATAACTCTATGAATCCATTTACATGAAGTTTTAGGACAGGAAAACCTAATCTGTGGTGAAAGAAATTGGACCAATGGATGCTCCAGAGATTATGGCAGGAATTGATTTGGAAAGGACATGAGATCACTTTCTACAATGATTGATATTTTCTGTGTCTTAGGGTGTTGGCCACACAAGTGTATCCATTTGTCAAAACATTTTAACTATATACTCAAAAGCCACCTTTATTACTATAGGCAAGTTGCATCTCAATTTTAAAAATTAAGAAACAAAAAATGAAATACAAAGAACTACCTGCTTGTGAAAGGATAGTAGTCTATTTTGAGCCAAATTACCCCAAAATGCTTTATCTTTACTCCAAAGATAAAGAGAAAAACATAGACTACCTGCAGCCATGTGAGATCTGTAAGAGCATAAGGTTCCAGAGGAAAAGGCACATTCTGACCAGTTCCACCCTCTCAGTCAGTCTATTTGCCTTGAGCTTCATTGATTCAATCCACCCAAAGAAAATCATTCCACCAATGAATGCTGTGACTTCCTATCCCATCTATAATCAATAAGTGAATACAGCGTGACCTAAACACAACCAAGTCTGCTCAAAAAAGTTTCAAAGATAATTTTATCAACCTTGCCATCATACTACTTCAAACAGGATTGGTTTTCACTAGAAGTATTACTTACTTCAAAATAACAATTGTTGAGGCTGGGGTTGTGGCTCAGCGGTAGAGCGCTCGCCTAGCACATGCGAGGCACTGGGTTCTATCCTGAGCACCACATAAAAAATAAATAAGTAAAATAAAGGTATTGTGTCCAACTACAACTAAAACAAAAAAATTTTTAGATAATATTTGTTGTGGTGCTCTGCTAAACAATGTGCACAAATTGAATTATCAAACAACCTCCCAGCTTAAAACTATAAAGCCCATCAAAACCAAGTCTGAGAAACTATCACAGCTTAAGGAGTCTAAGGACAAAGGATAATTGAATGTAATTTTTAAAAAATGTTTTATTTATTTGCTTTTAGTTGTACACAATGCGTTAATTTTTATGTGGTGCTGAGGATCGAACCTGGGCCTCGCACGTCCAGCTACACTTCCCATTAATACTTTTATGCCAGTAATTTGTTTGGGGGAACTTACACATGTCCCACATCTGGGTTGGTAGAGAGTAAAATAGAAATGACAGAATCTAGCAGCAGGGAGTCTGATTGACATTGATTGCATTTGAAACAACGCACCTATTCTGTTCCCTGAGATGCTGGTCTTTTTCTCTAATTTCCTATTTTACTCCTGCCCTCTCTCAGTCTTTTGTATGTGATAAGTTTCTTATGGTGCTTGTCTCCCAGATATTACTAATGAACAATATAAACAACTTGCTCTCATAGGTCTTTTTTTAAAGTACTTTATTTTTAGGGCAGTTTTAAATTTGCAGAAAAGTTGAGAAAATAGTACAGTTCCATATATCTTGCCACCTCCTGCCTCATGTACTCTCCCGTTATTAACATCTTATGTTAGCATGGTAATGAACCAATACTGATATACTAATACCCCAGCACAAAGTGCTGTAGTCTTAAATTGGGAAGATAATGAAGGGCATAAAGGAACATTCCAACCTTATATTTTGACCAGCTTGCCAGTTACCCTATGGGGAAGAGATATTCTACAGCAAATGGGGGTACACCTCGCAACCAAGCCCGCAGGTATTAAAAATAAAAATCTAAATCATCATCAAAAGGGTAAAAGATATTTTTTTCTAGGGGCCACTGAGAAAACAATTTGAAAATACCATGGCTTTCTGATAAGCCAGTTTGGGTCCCTCAGTGGCCCCTATCTATAGAAAAATTACAAGCGGCCCACCTATTAATCCAAGAACAACTAGAAGCAGGACACATATAGCCTTCCACCTCTCCCTGGAATTCCCCCATATTTGTAATCAAGAAAAAATCTGGAAAATGGAGATTGTTATATGACCTTAGAGAAATCAATAAAACTATGCAATTTATGGTCCCTACCCAACCTGGACTTCCTAATCCTGTAGTTATTCCTAAAAATTTCCATCTTATAACTCTTGATATAAAGGATTGTTTCTTTTCCATTCCTCTACATCCTCTGGATGCCCCCAGGTTTGCTTTTTCAGTTCCTTCTATCAATAATAATGGCCCTGATAAAAGATATCAATGGAAAGTACTACCGCAGGGAATGGCTAATAGCCCCACTATATGTCAAATCTATGTAGACAAAGCTATTCAGCCTATTAAGAACAAAAATCCAAACCTTATGTGCCTCCATTATATGGATGATGTTTTGCTTGCTCACCCTAATCAAGAAATCTTATTTACCATATTCAGATATGACAGAAAATTTAAAAACATATGGATTAAAAATCGCTGAAGAAAAGGTTCAAACTAGATCTCCCATATTATATTTAGGATTTAAAATCATGGATACCTTTATTAGGCCTCAAAAAATTTTAATAAATAAAGAACATTTGACCACCCTCAATGATTTCCAAAAACTGCTGGGAGACATTTATTGGCTCCGCCCTACACTAAGCCTCACTACTGGACAATTAAAACCCTTATTTGATATTCTTCGCGGGAACCCTGATCCATCTTCACTGCGAACATTGACTCCTAATGCTAGGGAAGCTTTAAAGTTAGTAGAAAAGGCCATTGAAAGATACCATTGTGATAGAATTGATTTTGCTTGACCGCTGATATTGATTAATTTCTTCACAATATATACCCACAGGAGTATTTTGGCAACAGAGACCTTTATTATGGATACATTTGCCTGTCTCTCCTAAAAGTACAATTGAGTCTTATACCTCCATGGTGGCTAAACTTATTCTTCAAGGACTTAAGACTTCTACTAAAATATTTGGCATTCATCCCGCTACTATTATTACTCCCTATTCATCATCACAGGTTGAATATTTGTGCTTCAATGATAATGATTGGGCTATAGCTAGATGCTCTACTTCTGCAAATTTTGATAACCATCTTCCTAAGTCTCCTATACTATCTTTTTGTGTCAATCATCCCATTATATTTCCACAGGTAATAAAAAATCAACCTATTCCTAAGGCATTAAATGTATTTACAGATGGGTCCTCTAACGGTACTTCTACAGTAGTCACTCAAAAAGAAAATATGATTCATATTACTGGTCAAAAATCAGCCCAATTAGTTGAACTTGAAGCTATTATAATAGCTCTAGAAAGTTTTAAAGAATAGCCTATAAATATTTTTTCAGACAGCCACTATACTGTACATGCTGTCCCTAAATTGGAGCTAGCAGGTCCAATAGCACCACATACTCCAAATTCAAAATCTCCTATGGGAACGTAAAGAACTTTATTTATTGGACATATCAGAGCTCATACTAATTTGCCTGGTCCTCTCCGTGAAAGTAATCAAAAGGCTGATTCCCTCACTAAAACAATCTTTATATTTTCAGCAGTCCAACAAGCTACCTCGTTCCATTCCCAATTTCATGTCAACAGTACTACGTTACAGCAAAGCTTCAAAATCACAAAGGAGCAAGCTCGAACAATTGTGAAGGATTGTCAATCTTGCGTGACACATTTGCCCAATCCACATTATGGGGTTAACCCAAGAGGATTAACGCCCAATCATTTGTGGCAGATGGATGTCACTCATGAGCCAAGTTTTAGAAAATTGCAATTTATTCATGTGACCATAGATACATGCTCAGGCATGATTTTTGCTTCCTTACATTCTGGAGAAAAAGTTAAAGATGTTACATCTCATTGTCTGCAAGCTTTTGCTGCATTGGGCATCCCCAAAATGCTTAAAACAGATAATGGCCCTGCATATATGTCCTCATCTTTCAAACAGTTTTGCGCAAAATTCAATATATCCCATAAAACAGGTATCCCATACAATCCTCAAGGTCAAGGTATAATTGAACGAGCTAATCGCACACTCAAAATTATGCTATTAAAGCAAAAAGAAGGAAATTGGAAAAATCCTAGGGACAGATTGGCAGTTGCCCTGTTTACCTTAAATTTTTTAACTTTAGATTCTAATGGATATTCGGCTGGAGACAGACACTGGAATCCACACCAACAACATAAACCTTTGGTTTACTGGAAGGATGTCCTTTCAGGTGCATGGAAGGGTCCAGATCCAGTATTAATTTGGGGGAGATGATCTATTTGTGTTTTTCCACAGCATGAATCCTCCCCAATATGGATACCAGCTAGATTAATAAAACAGATACCAAATCAAAAGGACCAAGATGAAGTTATTGAGGAATCAAGATTAATAAAACAAGCACAAAATTAAGAGGACCAAGATGAAGGTATGGAATGATTCCCTTAAAAGAGTCCTCCAATAAATTCACAACTTAAGTCTCATTCCTCCCGGCCGGGACAAGAAGATCTCTCTTTAGTGTGCACACAATTGTATTTTTTTTTTCTTTTTATATATGTCTTTATGTCTGTGCATTTGACTAAATTTCATGTTAATGTGACGTCACAAATATATGTTTGTATGTGCGTCTGTCCAGTGTGACGTCACAAATAACAAAAGTGCTTATGAAAATTAATATTATTTAAAAATTTAATTATAAAAATATATATATATGGATTCAAATAACTTTAATTCATTTAAGTTTAGAGTATTCAATTGGGGTAAACAATTTAAAAAGTGAAGGTATCTTCAATTTTGATTTATAGGTGTCCCTGGGACTTCTCTTCAGCAAAGAATATGACTAATACTGAATAACCTAATATTTTGGTATTTGACATGGGATTGTTTATTTGTAATTAACTTTGTTTAATAGCTGATTAATTTGAATTATTTCAACAGGTAATTTCATAGAAGGTTGCTGTGTATGCAGAGACTCGGGGGTTCCAGCTAACAAATTATTTTTCCAAAGTGCTTTTAGCTTTTCTTTAATCTATCTTTAATGCAGTAAATACCCTCAGTCTTTCTTTGATTTGTTCTGAATGTGATATTTTGCCAGCTTATGTTTGTGGGAGCTCAAGCAGCAATGTGTGTGAGCAGAGATCAACTTTAATTTTCTAATCTAATAATTCTATTTTTTAGTTTGACAACTCGCCTCTTGACTCAGTGCTGGAATAGCACTGCCTTTCCTTTAATAATTGATGCTTGAGTTTCTAGGTAGCAGGCCCTGAAGATTTTCCGGTGGCATTGTCTAGACATAAAAAAGACGGCTGCTGCTACAGCTGCAGGGATCGCGGCCGCTACAAAGATCCCTGCTGCTCAAGCATCAAACAACCTCACCAGCAGTGTGGCCTCTGCTCTGCACGCCTGGGGCCTCCTAGATCAACGTGTTATAACAAGTGGACATTTTGATCTTTCATTATTTGGGACATTACGGGACAATGCCTTGCAGGTATTTGTCTAAGAACTCAGTGCATTACTTGATGGAACTTAGGGCATCTGATTTGTTTAAAGAACTTGATTCGCTATGGAACTTGGCTCGTCAGCAGAAGGCTTGCCGCCTTAAAACCTCAGCATCTCCTCATGATTGGACGGCTGTTAGTCAACACACACAGTCGATCCTGAAGGGCTCGATTGGACGGCTGGTAGCCAATGACGGGTAAGATCCCCAGAGGGGACAACCTAAGACAGGCACAGTCGATCCTGATGAGGTCGTCACCCATCCACGGGACAATCTCATGTGGCCAACATGTCAACCTAAGACAGGAGTCAAGGGCACAGCCTTGATTATCTGATGACAGGTAAGAATGCTGGTTGCACATGGGAAGCCCTAGAGCATCCCCTCTTTTAAAAACAAAAGGGGGGAAATGTAAGAGCCTTAATTGAGGATAGCTAAGATGGCAGTTAGCTGAGAGCCATAAAAGTGTTCAAGTATTTTCACCTGATATTCATGCATTTATCTAAGAATCTTTTTATGCCTGTGAACACTGTGTGATGCACCTGTAAGCTCGAGCTGTAAGCACTTGTCCTTGTTAAGGCAAAATGTATTTAAACCGGGTGAGGTTAGTTAGGTTGGAGTTGTGGTTGGAGTTGGAGTGGTTGGAGTTGGAGAGGTTGTTGGAGCCGGAGAGAGAAATTGGAAGAAAGAAGAATAAAAGAAATTTTTCATTTCCAGTCGGCCTCCGAGTTTTCTCCCGCGGTATCGTTGCTGCAAGTGGCAATCTCTACAGGCGGCAACAATTTAGTAGTGTTGTGTCATGATGTCTATAAAGAAACTCTCAAATGGCTCAAAAACCATATACCTGTGCACATTTCTCCCTATAGTTATTTATCTTCTTATATACAGTAAATGTATATATGTACAAATTTGTACAGATTTATACTCTCATTCTCTATATATGTATATACATATATAAGGGCATTTGAGTATTTATGATACTATTCTTGCAATTTTTCTAAAGGTTTGAAATTTCTTAAAATATTTGTGTGTATCCTCCTTAATATATCTATTCCTCCAAAGCTACACTTGGGAACCAGGTGCAGTGGTACACACTTGTAATCCCTGCTACTAGGGAGGCTGAGGCAGAAGGATCACAAGTTCAAGGCCAGTAGCTTAGTGAGACCATGTCTCAAATTTTAAAAGGTGTCAGTGGTCAAGCATTTCAGGTTCAATCCCAAGTACCACAAAAAAACAAAAACAAACAATAAACTCCCAAACCAAATCCAAATCCACACTTGGCTCCCCACTCCCAAGAGTCTCTATCTCTCTTTCTCTCTCTTTTAATAGTTTTAGTTACACATGGACATGATATCTTTATTTTGTTTGTTAATTTTTATGTGGTGCTGAGGATCGAAACCAGTGCCTCACATGTGCAAGGCAAGTGCTCTGCCACTGAGCCACAACCCCAGCCCAAGAGTCTCTTTTTAATACTTTTCTCCAATACTGCTCCAGTTTTGATGACACTGGAGTCCTTCACAAGATTTTTTTCTTTCCCACTTCAAATATATTTCCTCTCTATTGCACAAAATGTTGACCTCTGCTTGGCATCTACTCCCAAACCTACAATCCTAAACCAGTCAAAAATTTCCATGAAACCTCAAGGGCTCTAGTTAATTAGGTGAGATGATAGTTTAATGGCCATCATGTGCACTCTGATCATGCGATTTTTTAAAAAAATATTTATTTATTTGCTTTAGTTGTACACAATGCAATGCATTTGTGTTTACGTGGTGCTGAGGATCGAACCCGGGCCGAGCACGTGCTAGGCGAGCGCTCTACCGCTGAGCCACAACCCCAGCCCTGATCATGTGATTTTGAGATATCATCCCCACCCAGGTAACAGCAAAATGTTCCTACCAAACACTACTTCACAAGAACTCTGAGGGAGGGAATTTTCTTCATCTCACTTAACAACTAGAAGACTCCAACACCGTACTAAATTTAGAAGACTGCTGTTGTTTTTAACCTTAGTGCATGTCACCTGAAGCTTCACCTGATGTAAAGCCAGCTCTCTAATTCTCAGTTTTCAAAGAGTAGTGAGAAAGATTTCAAAGTAGAACTTCCAGAGATGTCACAAAGCAAAAAATGCTAGTTGAGGGCTCAGTGGTAGAGTGCTTGCTTCACATGCATGAGGCCCTGGATTTTTGTTTGTTTGTTTGTTTGTTTTAGTTGTTGATAGACCTTTATTTATTTGTTTATACTACGTGGTACTGAGAATTGAACCCAGTGCCTTACACATGCCAGGCCCTGAGGCCCTGGGTTTGATCCTTAGCACCATATAAAATTAAAATAAATAAAGGAAAAGGAAAAATAAACCATATCTAACTTTAAAAAAATGCTAGTTGAACCAATAGCAGAGGTTTTTCACAGTAAGGGTAATAACTAAGAAGGATTTCTAGAAGTTGAAAGAATATTAATTTCTAAAGCCCCAATTACTGTTGATTTCTTATATTGAAGGCATTTGGTGACTGTCCTATTCTGAAGCTGTAAGTACAGGACAATGTAACCTATACTAATTCTAAGTAGATCTCCAAGGCAAAGGAGCAAAAAAAAAAAAAAAAAAAAGGTGGTGCAGAGTTCAATGTTGCAAATACTAGACTTCAAGGCAGGTTATCTGGGTTTCCCTCCTATGTCCAGATAATTCCTTCCCCCACCCCTTTCCTGTTTTTCTGAAAGATGCTTCCAGAAGAGGCACTTTTTCTCAGTATGTCTAATGTCCTTGTATTGAGCAGTCTGTTTGACAACCCCAGATGTCCTCTACATTTAAATTATCTCTTATTCCATTGTCTCCTCCATTACATAGTGCAGGGTTTGTTTTTTTTTTTAATTTTTAAATTTTTTTACCATTTACAAAACTCTTTCAGGATACAGTTCAATTCTATCAATAATTCAATGAGACATGTATATAGATCCCTTTTATAATTGAAGAAATTGAGATTCAAAGAAGTTAAGAGATTGCTCAAGGTCACACATATATTAACTGACAAAGCCAGAAATTTAGCCTGATTTTAAACATAGTGTTCTCTTTTCCACACCTCAGATAAAACTCCAGCTTCAAGCCTGGTTCAGAGTGAACGCAGGAGCAGTTAACAGATGGCCATATGCTGGACTCAAGCCTTTAGTCTTTCTTTCAGTCAAGATGAGTGATAAGCCAGACTTGTCCAAAGTGGAGAAGTTTAACAAATCAAAACTGAAGAAAAGTAATACTGAAGAAAAAATATTCTTCCCTCAAAGGAAACTATCCAGCAGGAGAAGGCGTGTGTCCAAACGTCACAAAATGGGGATCTCCTCCTAAGAGCAAATTTCAACTTTGCTAGAGAGTTTTGGTTTTAGGCTTGTTTTTTGTAAACCTGTGTGTTTGTAGAAGTTTTAGGCACCTATAGTTTGCACCTGTACTCCCTGGCTAAGAGGTCAACACTGATCAATGTTCCTTTAAATTTATTTTTAAATTACTCATTGGTACACATAAATAAATTCCAGATGAGAGATGCCATCAATATCTCACCATTAATGATCTTTGTGTGTGTTGTCTTTGCAACCGGTATAAGGCAAGCCAATTTTAACTTTGAATGGGTACCTCCATTGCTTCTTATTATTCATGAAGTTACATGCCTTTGCAGTTTCTCACATTTTATTTTCATTTCTAACATATCAATAAAAAAATACAAAAAATTCCAGTGGTTTAAAGAATATGCTAGAAAATTTCACAGGAAATCCCATGAATTCTGTGTAAGAATCATAATGAAAACAAAAGCAACATTGGACATTCACTTGGCTCTTTTCCTTATTTTTTTCTCTTAAGTGACTTTTCTCTTTCAGTTAGAAAGAATACTCTTTCCAAATTCCCTTCTTCTTTTCGGCGAAACACCTGCTAGGTCACTCGGTAACCATGTCCCACTCTGCTTTGTATTTCAACAGTTAGGGGATGTGTTGATAAAATCAGTACTTTGTCCACAAAATATGTTTCACATATATAAATGTAGGACATTGACATTAGTGTTCTAAAAGAGGTTTGTGTAATGGTCCCAAATTTCACCCCACAAACCCGACTATGCAAGGAACAATAATTTTATTTTTATTTGATTTTTAAAAACTATTTCAAGTCTTTAACCTCAAAGTGATAATAACTTACCTTTAGTCAATACATATCAGAGGGATAGATCTGAATTGTGGAATGTCAAAGCATTGGGAGATGGGGCATCTGTTCCTCAAGGATCTGTTACCAACCCCGCTGTCATTTAGCCATCTATCATCCATTTAGTACTTGTTTACTGACATGCTGGTGATTGCTGCATGGTCCCCATTATCCCATTAGAGTCCCCTGAAGTTTGACAACTATCCTTCAACTTCCATACTGCCTGGGGTGAGCAGAGGTGCACAAGAATTCATTACACTTCTTTGCTGAGTCAGGGAAATGGAGGTGCTACCTAAGACCCCATGTGGCAATTCAGGCCACATAACCACCCACGTACTTCCAGGTCACATTTTGATACATGGGATTCTGTAAGCTGTTCCACATTGCTATCTGCCATGCCGTCCTTCTCCTGTGAGATCTAGAATCTCTTTGGGTCTACCTGAGAAAACTCTAGATATCTACTCTCTCCTCTCAGTTCCACAAACAACTAGTTGTGTGTGTCAGGTTCTTCTTCCCCACAGGGCAAACTCAGTGCTTCTCTCGGTGACTCATCTGGGTAAGTTCTTATTCCTTTTGCCATTTGGATTTTTCTTTCCCCTCAGCTCAGAGAATTTTTAGTCTGAAATCAAAATCTTTTCACTGATTCATATCACAATGATTTCTACATGGCTGTGCTCTGAGTCCTCCTCATGGGGTTTATGGGAATTAATGAGATAAGAGAAAAGGTATCGCTTGCATATGAGCCAAAGTTGACCATCATAGAATTTTAACACCATAAGGACTATTCAATCTAGAGTAGTTTGTGAAAAGAATTTTCCATTAAAAAGGTAATTTCCGAATCTATCAACTTTCTGGTATGAAAGATAGTTTTCATAATTAACATGGCTTTTATTTCAAGGGGCTAGAGTACAAGATTATCTTCATGTCTACAGTCATCATTTTCATTTGCCATAAGATCTGAAATTATAGAATGTACAATTGTGGAACAATTTATTCTAAGAGTTAGCTCATTTTCTTTTCCTTTTCAAATGATTTTTTCTTCAGAAAACAATCAGGAAAATTTTGATAGGCCCTTTTTGTGCACAGGTGTTTGGGGAACAGAAAGCCAAAGATTTATACCCTCTCCTCAAGAAGCTTAGAATCTTTTTAGGAAAAAAAATGCTAGACATTATGTGAAATTCAACAAGAAGATTGAAGTGTGGGTGAAAAACATGCTGTTGGAAAATTATTCCGAGTGATGTCACTTTGGTTTTGTTTTTGCAGTTCTGGGAATTGAACCTAGGGCCTTGAACATGCTAGGTAAAGCTCAAGGTGAAGTTTCTATTAATTCCTAGGAAGACAGACTTTCAGGAAATGTCTAATTCTTAAAAAGGTTTTTTTTTTTTTTTTTTTTCTGATGGATATTGTTTTCTTTATTTATTTATTTATTTATTTATTTATTTTGATACTGAGAACCGAACCCAGGGGTGCTTAACCTATGAGCCACATTCCCATCCTTTTTATATTTTATTTTTATATTTTATTTAGAGCCAGGGTCGCCCTAAGTTGCTTAGGGCCTTGTTAAGTTGCTGAGGCTGGCTTTGAACAGACATGAAAACTACTTAAAAGTCGTCATTATGAACTGTGAAGGAATAGGATATAGCGCTAGAAAAGGTGTCATGGCAGAGTGTTTTGCTCTGGGAACTCAAGGGCAACCTCCTTGAGGAAGTAACATTGGAGCTAAACTCATGAAAGTATGGGGTGTCATTAATGAACTGAAGTGTCAAAAAGGGACTGGCTGTGGAAAGGCCTTGATGTTCTTGCTTATGGGACAAGAGTACAGCAAGGAAGAAGGCTACATGAGATGAGACTGGAGAGTCTGGCAAGGGCATGGGTCATGTAGACCACAGTGTGGGACACAGGAAAGGGATTTAAACCAAGGAAGCAGCAACCAGACTTCCTGACTGCTTTATAGAAAATGGAGATGAGGAAAGGAATGGACAGGAGGGGACCAGTTAGTAGGTGTTTGCATCACTGCCTGATGTGATTACACCTTCGTAGTCCCCTGTCTCACCCTCCAAGCCCTGTGTCTTCTGCATGATAAGACTCATCAGGAGGAGGAGCCCTTCACAAAATTTCTGTGACACCAGGTCAATCCTTGGGCTGATTGGCTGCCAGTCTTGTAGGACACATTTTGGTTAATGAAGTCCCTCTGTGTACTCAAATCTTTGATGGCTCGTGTAGGATGCAAAGTTTGTACATATGAATCTATACAAAGAAACAGTGTCTAAAAACAAAGGGCTAAAGTCAGAGACAGGGACATCTTCAGGTAGAACCAAGAGCATTCAAGAGAGAGAGAGCTGGACCTCCTCTGGGCAATGGTGCTGGGCTGCACTGACCCAAGGATGGGGGCAGAATTCGTGGATGTGGAGTCTTGAGTACTTGCGGCCCTCGGATAAAGGAAACTGGAATTGTCAGACTTTCACTCCAGCTGGTTTTATTGCCTGATTAAGTTGAGGGCTTGCTGCCACTCCTGGGAGAGGGTGAGTGAATGACTTCTGAGCTCAGTCACATAGTAAAGTTTGTGCCAACCTCTGTATGGGTCCAGGAGATTAAGGTTACAGAATGCTGGTGAATGAAATTGCAGACTGTTTACTAGATCTGGAAAATCACCAGACTCCTACAAAAACCTGTGTAAAGGTATGTACAGGACTTCTTCAGGAGATCTGCTTATGTTCATCAGAAGCTAATAATTTTCCTCCCATTCCAACAGAGGATTGATTCTATGTGAGATTTTGACCATAGTTACAAGTAGAATATTATCAAACTACTCAGAGCAAAATAGAGGGCTTGGATGTTGGTAGTTTGGGCACTAAACCTTGTATCAGAACAATAAACCTAAGAACAAGTCTCTCTCTCTCTCTTTTAATGCTAATATAGAACTTTTTCTGCATGCAGGGTAGCTAGATTTGCCAGGAGAGACCTAGAAATTGGAAAATAACATAAGTCCTTACAAGAAACAGGGCTGGTAGCAGAAAAGACAGATACAGATAGAAGCAAGTGGCAACTTCAATCTGTTGTCCAAGAAGAAACAAATACTACAGAATGCTTTGGTATCAAGATAGGAATTGACATAAAAAGATTCCAGTTCCCTATATTCCACTCAATAGGGTCTATCAAAGTAAGCACATTAACATTAGGCATTTTGAAAATAAAAGAAATCTAGCAAGTGGATATTTGGGTAAAAATCAAAATTGAGAAAAGAAATCAAGCCAGGCGTGGTGGCGCACGCCTGTAATCCCAGCACTTTGGGAGGCTGAGGCAGGAGGATTGCGAGTTCAAAGCCAGCCTCAGCAACGGCGAGGCACTTAGCAACTCAGTGAGACCCTGTCTCTAAATAAAATACAAAAAAAGGGCTGGGGATGTGACCCAGTGGTCGAGTGCCCCTGAGTTCAATCCCTGGTACCACAAAAAAAAAAAAAAAAAAAAAAAAAAAAAAAAGAAATCAACTTCCTTTTCAATACCCCACTTCAGGTGGCAGGTGCTCCTAACATGGATGTTCCCCTTCAGGATGGCTGTGGTGGCCAGTTGGGGCACTGGGCCCCATTTTTATTTGCTTGGCCTGTTATTAGGCCAGAGTTATAAGGAGTCAGAGTGGGTTTCAAAGCATCATGTGTACAAGCAAGAAATGAAACTCAGCAACCCCACTCTTAGAATGCTCTGTCCAGGTGTGTCCCTCACCTCAAAGTCTCAAAAAAGTCAACTTCATTTTGGTTCTTCTAGCCCAAGGTCACCACAACAAACTTTTTCTTTTTAATCATTGTGATCATCACCTGGAGTCCCATCCATTACAGATAACATGTCATGCACCCCTTTAATAGATGAGAAATCTGAGACATTTGAGGGGCAAAGTAAATCAATCCAACCCAATAATTGGCCAAGAAGGAATTTGAGCCTGGACTCTTTGTGCATAGTTCTTAACCATCCTAACACTACTGCTTCCTAATAGTGATGATTGACTGACAATGGGAAGTGAGTATAGGATCTTGGTGTGACACTGGATGATGAATGGATTACTTTGAGGTAAATTGCATGTGCCCCAGATAGGCTTAAACAATCCTAGAGTGGCAGTTCTCAAACATTTTGGTCTCAGAATCCTTTTATATTCATAAATGTTATTGAGGGCTCCATACAGCTTTTGCATAATATAGATTATATATATTAATATTTCCTATCTTAGAAATGAAAAATTAAGGAAATTTAAAATATGTATTTGTTAATTTAATTGAAATAACAATATTAAGCCCATTACATGTTAACAGAAATAACATGATTTTATGATTACTTTCTAAAACAAGAAAACTTAATGAGGAGAGCAGCATTATATTTTAGGAAATCTCTCAGTATAAGACAGCTGGATTCTTATATCTGCATTCTTATTCTGTATTCAGTAAGTTGCAATAACACCTGTCATAGAGTCTCTGGAAAATTCCACTGTATTCTTGACAGAATAAGAGTGAATAGGGGAAATGTCTTAACATGATCAAGAAATAGTCCTCAAGGACTCCTGTGAGGATCTCAGAGGATCTCAGGTAATCTCAGAGACCTTCAGTTCACACTTTGAGAACCACCATCTTAGATTACAGTGGAAGTGACGGAGAACAGATGATCTTCATCCGACTGTTGGTAGGTTTGGGGAACTTAGGTATTGACTAGCATTGAAAGTGCTGCCTAGTCAGACAGCATAAGGGTCAAGAGAGGTGGGCCTGTCTCCCACATTCCTCTCAATATAAACTGGAAATCAAGGTAGGACTGAGTCACTTTCTTGGTTGCCATTTCTATTCATGCCCCTATGAAAAAACAGTAAGAAAGCTTTACCCCTTGGAAAGGAAAATGCTGTGACATCTCCTGCCTGCCATACGTTCCCCATCCAATCCCATAGTTTAGGATTCACCATGTAGTCTACATTTAAATAAAAGAAGGAGTACCTAATACTGTCAGGTTGTGTATGCAATTGGATTTAAACTAAGAAGAGATGGCATAGATGAGACAAAGAACCCTTCTTTCCAATCTTCTTCCCCTTACTTTTCTTCAAGGTTCTTTAGTATCCTCCAAATGTACATTTGAATCACTATATTTATGTATTATTTAGATGGCCCTTCATTCAGCTTTCTACTCAGTAAGTCAACACTAAATTTTAAGACTGTCTCTAATTAATTTTTTTGGGCAAGTGTCCAGCATGCAAAATTTGAATTAGAGGCTAGAGGGAGATAAAGGATCTTTAAATATTTTCCTTCCTCAAATATCATAAATCGATTTGCCACTTCCTACCTCCTGATTTCAAAGGTTGTTGGACAAAGGTTGTAAATAACTACATCTACTCTAGTAAAAAATTAACTGTCAATTTTATATTGCTATGTTTGCTTTTTTGTTCACTTATGCTATTTGAAATAAATCTTAATAGGATGGAAATAATATCATATATTCTGTTGCTTTGTTTTGTTTGTTTGATTTGATGTGATGGGGATGGAACCCAGGGCCTCATGCACGCTAGACAAGCACTCTACCACTGAACTGTATGCCCAGTCTTCTATTTGTTTTTGAGGAAACCTAGCCAGCATATTCTAAATTTTCTTTTTTATTTTTTAAAATATTTTTTAGATGTCAATGGACCTTTATTTTACTCATTTATTTATATGTGGTGCTGAGAATCAAACCCAGGGCCTCACACATGCTAGGCAAGTGCTCTTACCACTGTGCCACAACTCCAGCCCCATTTTTCTAAATTTTCAAAGCTATATGGCAATTGTTCTTAAGGTACAGACCCGAACCACCCACCTGGGCATTGTTAGAAATGCCAATTCTCAGGCCCCACCAAAATCCTGCTGAATCAGAAACTCTGGGAGTAGTCTGTGTTTTAACAAACCTTCCCAGTAATTCTGATTCACTGACCTAAATGAACTATAAACCACACAATAATTAGAACTCAATATCATAAACATGTTAATTCTCCCAAATGTCTGTTGACAGATAAATGAATATTTATCTGTGGTTTACACATACAATAGAATATTATTCAGCCTTAAACAAGGAAGAAATCCTGACACAGGCTACACATGGATAAACCTTGAGAACATTATGCTAAGTGCAATAAGCCAGTCACAAGACAAATAGTGCATGATCACACTTATATAAGGTACCTAGAGTAGTCAAATTCATACAGACAGGGAGTAGAATAGTGGTTGCCAGGGGCTGAAGGAATGGAGAGCTGTTTCTTGATGGATATGGAGTTTCAGTTTTGCAAGATGAAAAGAATTCCGGACACGATTGGTTATGCAACAAGCAAATGTACTGAACACTATTGAACTGCATAGTTAAAAATGCTTAAGATGATCAATTTTAAGTTTTGTTTAATTTATTACAATTAAAACTTTAATTTAAATAACATTATCAGTTAATTGCAATGTATGGATCTTATTTAGAAACTGATTTAAATATACATACTTAAAAAAGAAAACAAAACCAGGGCTGGAGTTGTGGCTCAGTGGTAAGAGCACTTGCCTAGCATGTGTGAGACACTGGGTTTGATTCTCAGCACACATATAAATAATTGAATAAAATAAAGGTCCATCAACATCTAAAAAATACTTAAAAAAAAAAAAAAGAAAACAAAGTACTTGTGAGACTGTTCAGGTTTTAATAGTAGCTGTATATTTAATGATATGAAATTATTGTTTTCTATTTTTTCAGTTTGATGTGGTATTGTTGTATTTTTAAAGTCCCTGTCTTTTAGAGATAAATACAAAAACATTTATAGGTAAAAATAACTTGTCTATAATTTCTTTAACATAGGCTATGGGAGCGGGTAAGGACATAGATAAAATTAGACTGGCTAGAAGCTAATAATTGTTGAAGTTAGAGGATAGATACATCTAACTTCTTTTTTCATATACCCCACATATCAGGGTATATATTAAATACCTTTTTGCTTGAATATGAATGATATCTGATATTTTTCTTCACTATTGGATATGCATAGAGAAAAGATACTATATTTATGTCTATTTATTCTCAGTCCACAATGACATGCTTGTTTTCAACCTTGTCTAGTAAATCTGTTCCCTTCTGTCAAATGCCATGAAGCCAAGTAGTTCCCTGTGTTTCAATTGCCCGGAAGCCAGAATAAATAGCTATGTACCACATGGCACCATCAGTCCCTGTACACCGTCCAGAAATAACATTAGAAAGTGGGCAACTAATGCACATGTCTGCTGAAAGATATCCTTTAGCCACAGAGTGTCAGAAATCTGTGCACTGATTATTGCCCTACAAACAGAACAGCACTGGAGACACTGAGACTGATTTTAAGGTTAAATTTATCCATGAAGGAAACAGAGAGGCAATGTTTATATGAAATGGTAGGAAACTGGATACTAACCACAGCATCTAGCTGCTTCAGACCATTGTCCCAAGAGCTTGTTGCTGAATGAACAATTAGCTGTTTCCTGCCATTTATTTCTAAAGTTCATGGCTGCATTTTGAAGTACAGCATGATAAAAGATTTTGTTTTAGTTTTCCTTAATGAGTTTTACACATTTGTACTTTTCAATAGTCAAGTATTTCTGTTAAAAAAAGGGGGGGTATAATTAGTAACATTACAAACAAGTTTATTCTATCTTTCTTTTAGAATTAAAGTTGATTGGTTCTTTCACTTTCAAAAAGTGTGTGTGTGTGTGTGTGTGTGTGTGTGTGTGTCTGTGTAACATTGGGGATTGAGCCACAGGGTGCTCAACCACTGAGCTATGCCCTTAGCCCTATTTTTATTGTTACTGTGAGGCAGTTCTGCCTCACAGTAACAATAAAAATTTGAGACTAAATTGCCCAGCTAGTCTCAAACTTGGGATCCTTTGCCTTAGCCTTCTGAGTCACTGGAGTGTCCACCACACCCAGCTGAATGATTCTTAGAAGGCACAGTTATTTAAATTTATCCATGTAGACAATTATGTTAAAATAAAGAACTCAAGAAAAAAAATATGACCATAGCCTTATTTAAAAGGTGTTTTTTCTCCCTGTCCGACATCCCTTTTTGTATCCTGGCCCTCAGCTTTCACAATAGTAGGAAACCATTCTTGGCACGTGTTTTACAACAGTAGGATGTGCTTCTGAATCCAGTAATTCCAGTACCCACCCTAAAGGTAATAAAAAGAATATTTAAACATTTCCTTCTGTTTATTGAGAGGAAAATGCTCAGAACAGATTAAGGTCACACAACGGTCACAGACCACAGAAGGATTATGTTCAAGCCATGCTGATAATCAAAACAGGTGGGTGAGCTGCTGAAAAATCACTGAACCCACTGGATCTTTGGACTCTGCATTGGTATAGAGAATGTTCCAGGAGGCAATCATAGATATCTTCCAGTTCCAATATTCTGAGCTCCTCTGAACTTATGTGATTAAGAATTGGTATAAGATTTATAGACAATCCCAAACCCAATGTTCTCCATCACAGATTTTTGCCAATGTTTCTATTTCCTTACTTACTTTAAGTTAAAAACTAACAGCCAATACCACTAGAAAAGATCAACAGTAAGAATCAGAACATGGAAAACAGGAAAAACATTTTTTTCAATCTATGAAAATGGAGAACCTCCTGTACTTTGTTTTCATATGCCTAAATGAAATTGCCGGGCTAAATAGCAAATAAAATCTCTCAAGCATTTTAAGCAACTAAGATTGTTCATGATCCTAAGTATGTTCTTAAATGGCTAGAACATTTGGGAAGGAAATGAATGTTCAGACTTAGAATCAGAAGGCTCCAAGACTCTTTGAACTCAGCATGTAAGAAGACTCCAAGAGGTCTGAGTCTCAATCTCCTTTTTTTATAAAATGAGAATATAATTCTTCTCCGACAAGGTCATCGTGGTCATTGTGAAGATAAGTGAAAAATAATCTAAAAACAACTGCTATGTAGCAGGTATTTAAACTATATTTTCTCCCTCAATTCTTATTTCCAGAATCACAAAAACAATAGGCACTCCAAAATATTTGTTAACCAAAGGGCTTACTGGATGATATTTAAAAGGGCATGTAAATCTAATAAGGAAAAGAATGGTGGAAGTTTCAAAATTGATTAGGAAAAAAAAAAACTGGAAAAACATACACCAAATATAAACAGTGGTCATCTTTGGATTGTAGGATTATATTTGCTTTTTATTCTCATCTTTGTCACTATCTGTGTTTTCCAATTTTTCTATGATGAATATATTATATTCATAATTAAGAATGTTAAATAAATGATTTGGGCCTACATGAACCCATTAAGTTTAAAATCACTTATTAATTTGATGCAATTCAAAGATTGCAGCACAGCCAATGAAATATTCTTGCCAATGTATAAATAATAACTCAAATTGAACCCCTCCTTCAGTTCTTTTTTCCAAAAACATAGCAGATATGAGGATGTTCAAAATGACATAGAGATTCAATCAGAAAAATCCAGAATGTAGGAAATTCTACAGGAACCTGAACCTATTTTTCCATCAGCAAGTGGCTGGAAGGGGGCATAGCTGGGTGTGATTTACACACACGTAAGTGTGTGTACATACAAGTGTGTGCGCATGTGTGTATGTGTGTACACACACATGGCTGGAAGATGGAAAATGGGAGGGAAAGATTAACACAGGCTTAAGGGATGTGACATAACAATGAAATGCAAAGTATAAGCCTTGCTTAAATCCCATTGAATAAACCAACTATAAAAAGTCATTTGTGGGCTGGGGTTGTGGGTCAGCGGCAGAGCGCTCGCCTCGCACGTGCGCAGCCCAGGTTCGATCCTCAGCACCACGTAAACATAAACGCATTGCATTGTGTACAACTAAAGCAAATAAATAAATATTTTTTAAAAAAAGTCATTTGTAAGCCAACCAAGGAAATCTGAATGGAAATTTAGGCGTGAATTAGACAGTAAGAATTATTGTTAACTTTGTTGAGGATAACAAAATAGTGTTGTGATTTTGTTTGAAAAGGAAGAGATATATATTACAGAATTTGTGGGTAAAATGTTATAAATGTTTGGCTTTTGCTTTAAAATACTCTAGTAGAAATAAAAATAAAGAGGCAAGCCGGGCACGGTGGCGCACGCCTGTAATCCCAGCACTTTGGGAGGCTGAGGCAGGAGGATCACGAGTTCAAAGCCAGCCTCAGCAATGGTGAGGCACTTAGCAGCTCAGTGAGACCCTGTCTCTAAATAAAATACAAAAAAGGGCTGGGGATGTGGCCCAGTGGTCGAGTGCCCCTGAGTTCAATCCCTGGTACCACACACAAAAAAAAAAAAAAAAAAAAAAAAAAAAAAAAGAGGCATAGGAAAATGAGAAAGACAAAATATTGTTAATAGCAAAGTTGAATGATGGGTTCATGAGAATTTATTAAACTATTGTTTCTACTTTTGTGTCTACATTTGAAATTTTTCAAATAAAAACTAAAAAAAAAAAATGTGATCCTTGAAAAACATTAAAGAAGTGCTCAAAAGGCCAAAGTGCCTCTTCAGTTTCTGGTCTCCCCGTTGTGCTGTCTTGTCCTCTGTTGTGATGATATACCCTGTGACCACATTATCTGTTTGTCTAGGAATGGCTGAGTGGGTCAATAATATTGAATGTGTGTTTCAATGTCATTGCCTAGGATTTTAGAATTTTTAAAGCTTAAGGCTTCTGGGTAACAAATGACTCACAGAAGAAAGGCCATTCCCATTTTCTGCCTAAGGACTGATTCTTTGAGAGATAACGAGTCAGCAGATCAAAATTTAAATTCCTCATTTTAAGTGAACTGTACTGATACAGCCATTAACACTGAGACAAGAAGTCTCTACAAGAAGTCTCTGCCTAGCCGGGCGCAGTGGCGCACCCCTGTAATCCCAGCACTTTGGGAGGCTGAGGCAGGAGGATCACGAGTTCAAAGCCAGCCTCAGCAATGGTGAGGCACTTAGCAACTCAGTGAGACCCTGTCTCTAATAAAATACAAAAAAGGGCTGGGGATGTGACCCAGTGGTCGAGTGCCCCTGAGTTCAATCCCCAGTACCAAAAAAAAAAAAAAAAAAAAAAAAGAAGTCTCTGCCTTTTACCTTGTGTCTTCTTATGAAGTTGTTTGTTTTTGTTTTTGTCATTGTTGGCATCATAGGTCTGAACTCAGTGACTTTCCCATTCTGATTTCAAGTCTCCTTGTCTGCAATGCCTTGTATATATGGCTTTGTGACCAACCAGAGCTGGCCTCCCATCCCCTTGGCCAAATCCCAGTGCCTAGAGTTGATCCATACCAGACTTATTAATTTAGCAATATCTCACAGGATCCACCTGAATTTTGGCCTTGGTGGACTTGGTCTTTATGTATACTTGGCTACTTAAAAAGATGATTACTGTTTTCTGTTTACCATTTCTAACAGGAATTTAGTTTAGGTGGGTGGAACTCTCCGGTGCTTGCTAGAGCCATAATAACCATCTTTCTGAGCATGCTTTCTAAGTGTTAGAGAAGAAAGATCCAAATATACAATATTCACAGCCATCCGAGGCCTAAGCCTCATGCCTGACTCCAAAATGATTAGATATAATATCAAGTCAATGGGTCAATATTAAATATCTTACTAAATATTGATGTAAAATGCTAATTGTTTCCATATTACAAAAAGAGATGATCTCTATAATTTAGTTTTATTAGTAAGCAACTCTTCTTTCACTGAAAACAAGACTTAGAGAAAGATTACCAAGTATATTACTCTCCTTTCAACCAATAACCCTAGACAGATACAACTTGCAAATTCCTTTAGGGCAGAGCTTAGTGCTGTAATTTGCACACATGGTTGCTTGCTACAAGTTACTTATTGACCACCAACAAACTGGATTTTCTGGGTTACCTAATAGAAAATATTTCACTATAGTTACAATGTTGACTTTAAAAAACTAGAATTAGGAGCAGAGCCTGGTGGCACACATCCATAATTCTAGAGACTTAGTAGGCTGATACAGGAGGATCACAAGTTTAAGGCAAGCCTGGGAACTAAAGGAGACCCTGTTTCAAAATAAAAAAGGGCTAGGGATGCAGTACAGTGGTACAGCACCCTTGGGTTCAGTCCTTAGTACTGTAAAAACAAAAAACAAAAAATGATAGTTTGCTAATAAGTAAATAAATAAAATTTTAAAATAAATAAAGGAATTAGGATATGTATTTGAAGTCAGTATGTAATATATTAGACACTTAATAAAATTATTTTTTTTGATTGAATCAATGAGAAGCTCTCAATTTCTATTTTGAGTCAGTCTATCCACTATTCAAACCCATCCAGCCCATATCATGTGTGGATTTCTAAACAAACAGAACCTTTCTCAGAATGTTGTCTCTATGAGGGCTTTTACTTGCTAATCGGTCTGAATTTCAAAACACTCTGCCATTGTTTTTCTCCAAGTGATTCAGCACAATCACATTTAAGGAATCCTATATTAGAAATAATTTGAACTTTAGACATTAAGATAGGGTAATGGGTTTTTTACATGGTGTCTAATGAAGAGAGAATGTTCAGCTCACTTTCTTAATGCACAGCATAAGTAGTACCAAGTTTGAAATGTATGTAACTTGCACTCCTGTGGCCATTCCAACCCCAAATAAATATCTAATGTTAAAAGGAAAGAAAAAAAAAAAAAAAAAAGCAAAAAGGAAGGTTTGGTTTTGTTTGATATCAGCAGTCATTGAATACTACACAATGAAAGCAGGTTTTGAAGAAGAGACTATATAGAACTATGTTGAAGACATTAGCCAAAATTCAGTGAATAAATATTAATTACTATGTGCCAGGTGCTGTTCTTGGAGCTGGACATACAGCACAAACAAACAAAAAAAAGAGTAAAGTCTCTGTTCTTAAGGAATTTTCACTTTACTTGGAGAGGAAGACAATAAACAAATACAAAAAATAGGTGTATATTTCTGGTGGTGATAAAAACCATGGAGAAAAATAAGGAAGTGTGATAGGTCATGACCATGAGGCCCTTATTTATAAGGGAGTAGAATGGAAAAGTCTTGTAGATAAGTTGCACAGTCACAGCTGCAAGGACATCAGGCATGAACCTTATTCAGCTCTTTGTGCAGCAGGATAAAGTAGCATACAGATTGTTTTCTGGTTGTTGAATGGCTTTGTCTGAGGGAAAGGGAGGAGGCAGGGCCCATAGTTCCATGTTCCTCTGCCCTGGTGGACATCTCCTTCCAAATGGGCTGTGAGAATCACCAAACTATAAGAACCTCCATGAGAAAACAGGAGAGACTGAAGGAAAGATTGACCCCAACTACTCCTAACTTATTCAATCTTTGCATTTTCTTATCAGTTGTTTTAGGAATTTTTTTTTTTTTTTAATTGAAGATTGGATCGAGGGCCTTGCACGTTAGCATCTGCTCTTTCACTGAGCTACATACCCAGCGTTGTTTTAGGAAACTTGAGCCAAGTCCTAGCCATCAATTTTGCCCATCCTCAAACTTGAAGTATTCTTCATGGTTTTCCCTGGAAGGGTAAAAGATTATAATACAAGTAGAAATTGCCAGTCTTGGGGGTAGAAGTGGGATGCCCTTTGTAAAAAGGTGATCAGGTAAGACCTATCTAATAAAATAGCATGTGAGCAAAGACCTTGGGATGTATGTGGGGGAGGGAAGATATGAAATTCTTGGCCCACAAGAAGCAAATGCAAAGGCTGTGAGACAAGATGGCTCTGACTTTGTTCAAAGGAAAGTGAGGCAGTCACGCCTGCAGAGATATGAGAAAGTGGGAGAGTGGTAGGAAATGATTCAAGGAGAGGTTCTGGGAGGCCATCTTAATATGGTCATGTCAATCATTGTAAGAACTTTGGCTTTTATTCTATGTGAAAATTTTGGGATTTGATAAAAGGAGTGACATAACATGGTTTATATTTAGAAAAGATCACTCCAGTTATTGAATACAGTTTAGCATAGGCTCTAGGAGCCAGTATGGAAGCAAGACAAGAGGCTATTGTACTAATATGAACAGGAGATGACGGTGGCTTTGACTAGTATCTTGGTACAGAGAGTAGTGACTAAATTCTGGATAATTTATTTTGAAGATAAAGTGTACCAAATTTGCTAATACATGACATGTGAGGTTTATAAAAGACAGAAATCAAGGAGGACTCCACATTTTTAGTCTAAGCAATGGGAAAAAAGGTATTGAGATGAGGAAACCATGAGAAAGCTAGGTGTGGGGAGGAAAATCAAGTTTGGCTTTGACTATGTTAAGTCTGATAATGCCTAATGAACAAGGAAAATGGAGATTTGAAAAGATAGCAACTTGTGTAGATTCCATGGTGTAATGTAAGCTGCCTGTCATGGCCAGCCACTGCGCCGCGGGAGGAAAACTCGGAGGCAGAGTAAAGCTATTACTACTTTTACTTCTACTTTCTTAGAGAGAGCTTAGAGAGAGAAAGAAAGATTTTTCTTCTTCTTAGAAAGAGCTTAGAGAGAAAGATTAGAGAGAGCTTTCTTCTTTCTTCTGTTCTTCTTAGCTTAGAGAGAGAGAAAGAAAGAGAGCTTTTCTTCTTAGAGCTTAGAAAGAGAGAGAGCTTGAAAGAGAGAGATTTCTTCTTTAGAGAGAGAGAGAGAGCTTAGCTTTTAGAGCTTCTTTCTTCTTTCTTCTTTCTTCCTCGGGAGCCTCTGCCTGACTCTGACCAGGAATTACTTCTTCTATCTGGTTTCTCTTCTGTAACCGCTCTGCCTACGTTCTGGCCGCTCTGATTCTTTTCTTCTTCTCCGACCCGAACTCTTCTTCCGACCGAGTGACTGCATGACTGACTGAATGAATTCATTCTTCTCCTCCTGACTCCGACCGCTTTCATCCGGTTATATACCTTTAGCTTTGCGGGTGCCTCACGTGCATTTACAGGTGCGTCACATACATACTTATTATCAGGTGGAACTTATGGCTTCCAGCTGACCGCAATAGCCATCTCCCTAATTGGGGCTCCTTCAGTGTAATGATGAGGTAGGTGTGCACTCTACTCAACCAAAAAGACAGTAACCTATACCTCAGGGGGGATTTAAATGAGAAGGTGTCCAAATTTCCTAAGTTTACTTGAAGAAGTCCATTATATATTTGGTTAGGCCTTCAAGTCTAAGATAATGTGAAGCTGAAATGTCTGAGTTGTTCTTAATGTTTATGACTGTATATCTAGTAATACTTGAGCTCCTATATTTTCATATATTTATTACTTATATTTTACCTCTCTCCTCCAAAAAGATATGAGGCTACATTAATGATGGTTTCACATTGAAATCATTAAAAAAAAAAAATGAGCTGTCCACAAAGACTAGTTACATAAATGTTCATAGCTACTTTATTTATACCAGCTCCAAACTATAAACAACCAAAATACTCATACACAGGAGAAATGATAAAGAAATTATGGTATATGCAAAAAATGAAATACTATTTAGCAACTGAAAAGAAACAACTACTAATTCATTCAACATGGATGAATGCCAAAAACATGAGTGGAAAACAGCCAGGCAAAAAGATTATATATATTATTGGGTTTTGATTATTCTCTGGAAGTAGAATGGAGATAAATGAGTTTGCAAAATAAAATCAATAAAATAAAAATAGCTCTATGTGGACTTTCTCTGGATGTCACTAGATTTGTGCTTTATAAAGGTCTTTGGTTGAGAAGATAGAAAAGGAATGTCTAAATATACCAGAGAAGAGCTATGGAAACAGAATTGGATGAATTAGGTACAAAAATAAATATAAATCAAATTTTTAAAACCCCATGCATATCAGCTGTGTATGCTACCATGGAACATGCTTTGTTTCAAGCATGCACAATTTTATTCTTTGTGGCTATGAATTAGGAAAAAAAAAATTACATACTGTATGATTCCATTCAAATTCAAGAACAGGCAACTAATCTATGATCACTGTTTTGCATGTAAATTACATGTAAAATATGCACAAAATTGAGCTAAATGAAGAATTACTTCAAGTCCTACTAAAAAGGTTACATATAGAAAACTTAGGTTAAAAGTAATTAATATAATTTAGCACAAATTTCAGCTTTGAGTTTCTCAGCAATCAAAGCAAAAGGGAAGCAAATGAATTATCTAGATCTATTACCTAATATCAGCAATTATCAAAAGGGAAAAAAAATTTCCTACCACTAAATTTTAGAATATCTAGACAAGGAACATGAGATATTAAACAATGTTTTCACTAGAACTTTTATAACTAAAGGAATGTTATTGACTCATTTTTATCTACCAATCCTCAAAAAAGACAGGAGAATATTAAGTCATGACTATTGTATAAAGGACTTTCTATAGGGGAATTAAGGGAAGGTATCAAAGCAGAGAAGTTTTCCAGAGTACCTACCAGTTAGCTGCAGGGAGAGGAACAAGATTCTCAGATTTCACAGGCTCACTTACTTTCTGGACACGTGAGCAAGTTTTGCTTATTTTATCTTTAAATTTTTTCAGCAGGGTTTGTGATGGAATTTGGATATCAAATAAGTAGGGGTTAAAATATAATGTTCTCTGGAGTTGATTAAAAGTAAGTGAGTTTAGCTACTAAACTAATACTTGGCTAATGATAGGTGTTAAGAAAATGCTCTAAGAACTTGCCATGTTCATACTCAAATGGAAAACCATTCTGGCCTCCACTTACTTGGAGGGCTTAATGTCTACCTTTATGTCTGGCAGTCTGAAAACTCCATTCTGAAAACTCTTCTGAGTCCCCTTTCACACTTATGTAGGGGCATAATTGGCAAATTAGGCAGGGCAATAATTTGTTGTGTGAAAGACTCCCTTACATTTAACATTTGGCTCTATCTACTAAATGTAAGTGGTATCATCCAGTCCTGTGACCAAAGAAAATCCTTTAGTATAGATGCCTTTTAAAAAAAATTTTATTTAGTTGTACACAATGCCTTTATTTATTTTTACGTGGTGCTGAGTGAGGATCAAACCCGGGCCGCACTCATGCTAGGCGAGCACTTTACCGCTGAGCCACAACCCCAGCCTGTATAGATGCCTTTTGATAATCACTGGGTCTGCAAGAGCATCTGGCCCACAATACCAGTCCTTATAGAGCATGGAACTTGATTTGAAACATTTGCATCTACTCCTGTCATGTGAAAATCTTAAAATAGCCCCATAGAACACTTAGATGGTTTTTTTTTTTTTTTTTTTTTTTTGTACTAAGGATTGAACTTAGGGATGCTTAACCATTGAGCCACATCCCCAGCACCTCCCCCAACTTTATTTTTTTGAGACAGCGTTTTGCTGAGACCCTGTTTCTAAGTAAAAACATAAAAATGGCTGGGGATGTAGCTTAGTAGTAAAGAGCTTTTGGGTTCAATCCCAGTTCCAAAGGAAAAAAAAGGGACAACTTTTTGGGAACTGTTATATCATTGAAAACAAAGGTTACAATGGAAAAGACTAGGTAGTATAGAAAGGAATAACTGATACACTAAGTAATGAAGAGCTCCAACTATGTGCCATACACCTATTAAAATACCAGTCTAAGCCAGGTGTAGTGGCGCATGCCTGTAATCCCAGCACTTGTGAGTCTGAGGCAGGAGGACCACAAGTTCAAAGCCAGCCTCAGCAATGGTGAGGCACTTAGCAACTCAGTGAGACCCTGTCTCTAATAAAATACAAAAAAGGGCTGGGGATGTGGCCCAGTGGTCAAGTGCTCCTGAGTTCAATCCCCGGTACCAAAATAAATAAATAAATAAATAAATAAATAAATAAATAAATAAAAATAAAATACCAGTCTAGGTACTGGAAATACAGCTCAGTGGCATAGTACATGCCTAGTGTGAAGCCCTGGGTTTGATTTCCAGTAACACCAAAATAGAAAAAAAGAAAAAGAATACAAGGACTAGAGTCTAATGTAAAAAAAAAATATGCTAATCAAACAAGCAATGATAATGAAACAAAATTTTATATCATATTAAATGTCACAAGGGAGAAATATATGATACTATGAGATTCTCTGAGAACAGGAGAAACTTTCTGATCAGTTCAGGAAAAGTTGGTTGCCACTGAGGGAGGAACACATAAACTAAATCCTGAAGATTGAGTAGAAGCTAACTAAAGGGCATAGTAGGGAATAATTATTCCCTAGATGGGAATAATTCCACAGGTGTGAGAACAGCATTCACCAAAAGCCACAAAGAGCCAGTGTGACAGGATGCTAAGAGCAAAGGGGAATTTGATCAAGACGTGCGTGGAGAGTGCATTGGGATTAGACTGCACAGCAGTTAAGTATTTTAGTCTGAAGAACCAGGAGAAGCCAGGACAATGTTTCCAGCAGGAGGTGTGATAATGAAAACATCAAATTTGCATTTTGCAAAGATCAGTGTGACTGCAGTATGAAGAAAGGATTATAAAGAAATACAGGGTGGGGGTGGTGAGGCGGTTTAAGCCATGACTATGTAAGAGCCAGAAGTTGTTGGGATGTGGAAGACTGGTGACCATCCAGAGTGTGGGGTTTTCTGGCGAGGCCTTCTTAAAAAAATACTCTAAGTTTGATGGAAAGACCACATCTTATGACCAGAGGAAGTAGTTTTTATCTTAGTCACTAATACAAGAACCAGGTTATCCAAAAATTACATTAAACTGTTGACAACAGATTATTTTGGGGAATGGGACCGGAGGGTGGATGGTAGAAAGAGGAAGACGTTCATTTTTTTGCCTCTTAACACTTCTATATTTAAAAAAATATTTTCAGTTCTAGATGGACACAATATCTTTGTTTATTTAGTTTTATGTGTTGCTGGGGATCAAACCCAGGGCCTCACACATGCTAGGCAAGCACTCTACCACTGAGCTACAACCCCAGCCCCTATATTTAATTTTCTAATAATGAAAATGTAAATACAAGTGTTTAAAAAACGAATATATGAATTGCATAACCAATATATAAATTATTTATAAATAAGTGGAGAGAGCTGAGGATCAGCTTGTTTTATGTCACTTTAGGACTGGATTTTGAGCTCCGAAGAGCTCACACCCCCACCCCTTTGGCATCACAGGATTGAGCTACAATAGAAAACTGGAAGAATTAAAAAGTATGGAATCTATAATCCACAAACAGTATTTGGAAATATTTTTAGTTTCAAAATTCAGTGAATGTTTCAAAATATCTTAAATTGCTTTTAATATTTTTTTCAATAAGATAAAAGTCTAAAGTGATCAACAGAGAGCTGAGACTGAACTATGCTTTTTCCTCAAAAGCATGAACCACAAAGACCTACAGAGTAGAAAGCTAGGGATGACTGACAGCCTTGAGGAGATGAGGGGTTGTGCTTTTTCTAAACAGAGACATATGAGCTGGCCTGTAATCCCAGCACTTGTGAGTCTGAGGCAGGAGGACCACAAGTTCAAAGCCAGCCTCAGCAATGGTGAGGCACTTAGCAACTCAGTGAGACCCTGTCTCTAATAAAATACAAAAAAGGGCTGGGGATGTGGCCCAGTGGTCAAGTGCTCCCTGAGTTCAATCCCCGGTACCAAAATAAATAAATAAATAAATAAAAAATAAAAAATACCAGTCTAGGTACTGGAAATACAGCTCAGTGGCATAGTACATGCCTAGTGTGAAGCCCTGGGTTTGATTTCCAGTAACACCAAAATAGAAAAAAAGAAAAAGAATACAAGGACTAGAGTCTAATGTAAAAAAAAAATATGCTAATCAAACAAGCAATGATAATGAAACAAAATTTTATATCATATTAAATGTCACAAGGGAGAAATATATGATACTATGAGATTCTCTGAGAACAGGAGAAACTTTCTGATCAGTTCAGGAAAAGTTGGTTGCCACTGAGGGAGGAACACATAAACTAAATCCTGAAGATTGAGTAGAAGCTAACTAAAGGGCATAGTAGGGAATAATTATTCCCTAGATGGGAATAATTCCACAGGTGTGAGAACAGCATTCACCAAAAGCCACAAAGAGCCAGTGTGACAGGATGCTAAGAGCAAAGGGGAATTTGATCAAGACGTGCGTGGAGAGTGCATTGGGATTAGACTGCACAGCAGTTAAGTATTTTAGTCTGAAGAACCAGGAGAAGCCAGGACAATGTTTCCAGCAGGAGGTGTGATAATGAAAACATCAAATTTGCATTTTGCAAAGATCAGTGTGACTGCAGTATGAAGAAAGGATTATAAAGAAATACAGGGTGGGGGTGGTGAGGCGGTTTAAGCCATGACTATGTAAGAGCCAGAAGTTGTTGGGATGTGGAAGACTGGTGACCATCCAGAGTGTGGGGTTTCTGGCGAGGCCTTCTTAAAAAAATACTCTAAGTTTGATGGAAAGACCACATCTTATGACCAGAGGAAGTAGTTTTTATCTTAGTCACTAATACAAGAACCAGGTTATCCAAAAATTACATTAAACTGTTGACAACAGATTATTTTGGGGAATGGGACCGGAGGGTGGATGGTAGAAAGAGGAAGACATTCATTTTTTTTGCCTCTTAACACTTCTATATTTAAAAAAATATTTTCAGTTCTAGATGGACACAATATCTTTGTTTATTTAGTTTTATGTGTTGCTGGGGATCAAACCCAGGGCCTCACACATGCTAGGCAAGCACTCTACCACTGAGCTACAACCCCAGCCCCTATATTTAATTTTCTAATAATGAAAATGTAAATACAAGTGTTTAAAAAACGAATATATGAATTGCATAACCAATATATAAATTATTTATAAATAAGTGGAGAGAGCTGAGGATCATCTTGTTTTATGTCACTTTAGGACTGGATTTTGAGCTCCGAAGAGCTCACACCCACCCCTTTGGCATCACAGGATTGAGCTACAATAGAAAACTGGAAGAATTAAAAAGTATGGAATCTATAATCCACAAACAGTATTTGGAAATATTTTTAGTTTCAAAATTCAGTGAATGTTTCAAAATATCTTAAATTGCTTTTAATATTTTTTTCAATAAGATAAAAGTCTAAAGTGATCAACAGAGAGCTGAGACTGAACTATGCTTTTTCCTCAAAAGCATGAACCACAAAGACCTACAGAGTAGAAAGCTAGGGATGACTGACAGCCTTGAGGAGATGAGGGGTTGTGCTTTTTCTAAACAGAGACATATGAGCTGGCCTGTAATCCCAGCACTTGGGAGGCTGAGGCAGGAGGATAGAGTTCAATGCCAGCCTCAGCAATGGCGAGGCACTTAGCAACTCAGTGAGACCCTGTCTCTAATAAAATACAAAAAAGGGCTGGGGATGTGGCCCAGTGGTCGAGTGCCCCTGAGTACCCGGTGGGGGACACACACACACACACACACACACACACACACAAAAAAAAAAAAAACCCCAGACACATGAAGTCCTTATCTAGGAAATAGTCTCAAAGAGTTAAACAAGCAAGGATTGGTGTCTAACACAGAACAGGATTTATATAATTCTGGGCAACAATCTCTGTTAGGTAGAAGAGGGGGTGTCTAATAAATCTTACTGATTCATTCAGCACTAACTCAGAAGCACATTCAAATGTGGAATTTGGACATTTTCAACAATCCATTTGATTTTCATTTGCATTATTAAACTGCCTTTGAATTTCTTTAAGCTCTGTACTCCTACTTCTGATATTTGAGACAAACACCATTTAGAACACTGTGTATTTCTTTTCTTTTCCTTTTTTTTTTTTTTTTTTTGCATCCCACTTACGAATAGGAGTGTAGAAAATATTTTAAAAGGATCCAGGAAAAAGCAGAGAAGAAAAATTATGCATTAAAAAAACAAGATCAGTGTTTACTTGCTAACAGTGGTGATAAGGGTCACAAAAAGCATTAATCACCTACAAAGTACTGAGCTGTATAATGTGTAAACTTTCACACCCATTATTTTATTTGCCAATTCTGAATCAGAGATTCTCATTCCTGTGTCAGATAATTGATCACCAAAGTCCTAATAACTTGCCGAGATTTACATAATCTTATTTTCTGACTTCTGTTCTCTTTATTCAACTAGTGCATATAAAATGTGTTGCACAGAAGGACTAGTGGTCTTACGTAAATTCACTCACATAGCCACACACACGGGGCACCTTATGACCTTATGATATGAACGTTTCTGTCCTTCCAAATTTAGATGGAAAATTCTAACCCCCAAGGCAATCATGGTAATTAGGATATGGGCCTCAGAGGGGTAAATAAGGATGAAGCCCTCATATGTGGGATTAGTACTCTTTTACAAGAGGCCCCAGAATGACTGGCCATGTGAGATCAGAGAGAAGATGGCTATGAGGAAGCAAGCCTTTACCAGACAAGGAATCTGTAGGCAGCTTGACCTTGGACTTTCCAATCTATATAGAACTATGAGAAATTTCTATTGTTTGTAAGCCATGCAGATCTATATTTTGTTATAGCAGCCCAAATGTAGTAAGAACTCAAGGACAAGGAAGGATAGTTGAGTCTGTCTGGAACCCACTAGAAAACTGGACAGTCCCCTCTGTATGTCTGATTTTCTTTGTAATCTTCTAACTTCCATTGCACTTTCGTTTTTCCAAGCCACACCAGGAATGCAAGGAACGTGATTTCAAAGGAAATAGCCTGGCATCTCAGCAGGCTCCAGAAACTCCTAGGAGACATCAGAATGACCACACTTGGGTGAGAGGTGCACTCTCTATTCAACTGACTCTACGTTAGGGAAATTACTAATAATGGAAATAAAAGTCGTTATGAGCACCATGTTAGACCAATCTGGCCAAATCAATGACTATAAATGTTATAAAGTATCCTGTGTTTTACTAAGACAATTATACAAAAATCTTTAAAAATTCTAAAGAAACAATTATGTTATATTTAAGTATAATTATGGGTCTCTGGGAGCTTGGAGCCTGTCACATTGGACTTTGATGAAAATAGGCAAATACCTGAAGCCAGTGAGAAATTGGGGATGTTACCACATTTTGCTACCCTAATACCTCATTATGATCAATGGAAAAACAGAACCTAACATGCTTCTTCCAAAACACAAACTTTTAGTAGTGGTCCACAGACTACTGAATAAAGTCCTCAAGATGGCATATAAAGGAGCTGGGGGTGTAGCTCAGTGGTGCAGTACTTTCCCAGCATGTGTGAGGCCCTGGATTCAATCCCTAGCACCACATCAAAAAAAAAAAAAAAAAGAGAAATAGTAAAATAAAAAAGGAGAAGGTCCTCCGTAATCCCATCACTGGTCATAGATAGTGTGATATAATTGGCTGGCTATTCATTAGCCCCTTTTAGTAGATTGTAGCCTCCACAAAGGTAGCAGTTGTCTGTTTTCCTTGCAGATGATGTATCTTTAACACACAGTGTTGGGTATATATAGGATGCTCAGTAAGTATTTGGTGGATGAATAATATGCTCTTAAATGTTAAAAAAATTAACATTTTTATCATGAATTCATAAAATTTTAGTAGTTCTCCTTTTATCAGAATGTGATCTCATTATGTATAATTTAAGGCACCAATTTTTAAAAAATAAACATAACTCTTCTAAAATAAATTCTCAATCCCAAATATCCACCTAGCTGGCCCAGCACTCTAACAATATTAATGAAATCAAACCAAGAACCAGGAGTCAAATATAATCTTTCTGAATTAGAATCAGTTTCTATACCAAATCCTTTACAGGTTTTTAATGCTTTAAAATTTTTGAAATTTTTCATCTCAGTAATTTGCAATGAAATCACTCTCAGGTTTGTTTGTTTTTTGGTACTGGGGATTCAGTCTAGGCAAACTCAACCACTGAGACACATTCCCAGCCTTTTCTTGTATTTTATTTAGAGACTGGTTCTCACAGAGTTGCTTAGGGCCTCACTAAATTGCTGAGGCTGGCTTTGAACTTGTGATCCTCCTGATTCAGCCTCTCAAACCTCTGGGATTACAGATGTGTGCCACCGCAACTGGCACTCTCAGGTATTTTAAATGGTGGTAGATTCTGAATTGTTTAGACAGAAAGCAACCTTAGACATGTAAAGCTCACTATAATAGTTTGCTGGACTCCATGATGCACATCTGTCCTCCCAGCTACTTGGGAAGATGAGCTGGGGATCACTTGAGACAGCCTGGACAACATAGCAAGACCTCTTATTAACAAACAAACGAAGAAAACTACTTTAATTCAAAATGCACCACTTGTGCTGGGCAGTGATGCATGCCTGTAATCCCAGCAGCTTGGGAGGCTGAGGCAGCAGGATCACAAGTTCAAAGCCAGCCTCAGCAAAAGCGAGGCGCTAGCAACTCAGCGCAACCCTGTTTCTAAATAAAGTATAAGAAGAGCTGGGATGTGACTCAGTGGCCAAGTGCCCCTGAGTTCAATCCCCAGTACCCCCACCCCCACAACCCCCCACAAAATGCACCATTGGCGAAGGGGACATACTCAGAAAAGTATAGCATTTTATGCTTCTTGGAAACTTTAGACTTTACTATTAGTCCTTCGATTAAACATAAAAGGTATTTTATTTTGAACAGCATCACTCAAGGTTGAGTCTTAAATATTACTTTAATAGTATCCACAAAGAATCTGGTTTAGTTACTAATGTTTATTTTTATTTTTTAAAAAAAATCTATGAATTTACTCACTGTATATAGAGAACTGAATTTTTAAAAAATAGTTTCTTTCTTTATGTGGATTATCGGAAAATATGAAGAACCAAATTATTCTTTGGTTTTATTATATGGGAAAAACAACACGCAGTCTAGTCAAACAACTTTGTGATATTTATATTCCATTGCACAGATATGGGTTATACAAATTAGTAACACAAGTTATTTCTTAAAACTCCAAACATTTTCTAAAATATTATTACAGCAGATGCCTAGGATATTAAAACATCAAGGTGGAAATCATACTCTAAATAGTTAAATGCAACACTGAAAATACTGTACATTTTAATTAAAGGAAAATTAAAATGTGTGCTCAAATGCTCTAACTAGGCAGCAGGGCAACTAACAACTACAAATAAGTCACTGTGGTCCATTTTACTGTATGCACATATATGATTATTCTTTAGATAACCCCTCCTCTTGAAAATGCATAATTAAAACATAAAAATCCAGATAAATGATTTCAAGAAATTTTAATTCATCCTAATACTAAGATCGGTGATGAGTGCAATATTATCTATGACTTCATACAATTACTAATTCAAATATAAAAGACACCACACTTAAAAAGAAGAAAGGATTTTTTTAAAGGTAATGGTTTTAATTGAATTAATGAGATGAAAAGATAGTGAAGCCCTGTTTGCTACTTACATGAAAGAAGATTTTAAAAAATAATCACTGCACAAAATACAAAGGATGGGGTTATGCTGTGGTATTAAATTTTTCTTCATGTTTTTCTTGACTGTTCAAGAACAAATTAAAGTTTCCACAGCAAATTTGTTTTCAAAATGCCGAATTGTGACACAATCACTGGCTTCACGTTTCTGAATACCTGTTTGGGAGGGAAGAGTTGGTGCTTTAGTAAAAAAATACTTTAACCTTCATAGTACTATTTTAGATATATGAAAATATTTCATTATATTCCATAAACTTCTATAGTTTTGCTTACATTGGAGAAAATAATTTCTCTCTCCTTTCTGAATTAAGCATCTCCACAGATCATAGCAACAACAACAATGACTTACACATTGCTTGCCAATTTTTGAACCTGAAGGTTTTGGAAATGTTTTACATCTTGACTATGGTAGTATTTGCAGGACCATGCATATATATGTGGAAAGTGAGAAATGTATGATAAAAAGGAAAATTTTTGTTATGTATTTTGTATGTATCTGTATGAATCAGCTTGACTTTAAAAAATTATGAACCTATCTACAAAGAACAAATAAAAAAAATTATGAACCAAGATAATTTTTAAATGTAAGAAATCAAGTGGTAGGTTTCAGATGACTCATCAGCCCCAGGTGAAGAGAACAGTATTATTAAAAGTGTTAATAAAAAGCCAGGAAAGCTGGATGACACAAAGAAATCATATCACAGTGCATCTGAATGGCACGTCTTCCTTTCTATAGTCTGTCACAGGTACTTTTGTTTTACTTTTAGGAACATACTATTATCCTTATTTTTTTAGGTGAGAAAACAAAGGTTAAGTGATTTGACAAAGTGACGTTAATTAGTTGGATCAAAGCTCTCAATTCCTCACCCTACTTCGTTTCTAACTAAACTATGATTATCCTCAATGTGATCTAAAAGACAAACGGTTTGCTTATTATGATCCAGATCTCCAAGAATACAAGTGAAGATCTGGTCTGAAGAGATCTTCTGGATAATAAGACCCATTTCAGAATGGCTGAGCCACAGTGAGAATAGAAAGTCAGATTGGGTAGCTATATGGAAAGTGAGACATGTGCTTTTCAAGGCGATGCCATTTCAAACTGACCTGTTTTCTCCATCTGCAAAGGGTATATTTAGAATTAAGATGATTCTATAAATCTGGAAATATTATATAGTGACACAATACCATTTTATTTTCTCACTCATGGCAAGCATACTGAAAACAATGATCAAGCTTCATCTAAACCATTTAACATAATGAAGTGGCATAATGGAATTTTCTGCCAGCATCTATAACGTTAAAAAGTATCACCTTTTTTTTTTTAATTTTTTTTATTTATTTGCTTTAGTTGTACACAATGCGTTTTATTCAATACATTTTATTTGTACGTGGTGCTGAGGATCGAACCTGGGTCGCCCACGCGCTAGGCGAGCGCTCTACCACTGAGCCACAATCCCAGCCCATAGTATTACCTTTAATAGTTTCTCTGCGTTGCAGTTTGTAAGTTTCCTTGTCATGACACAGTCGATAAATAAAGAAACCCAAGTGATCAATGTTTTCAATGCGATCAGTAATAACCATGTGCTCATGAATCAGGTATGACTGTGGCAGGTAGGTTCCAGCCTACATTTAAAAAATAACATATTACAAGAAAACCTCAAAATATACATTGAACAAACTAGAAAAAAGGACACAATTCTTAGAGTTAGTATTATACAAGAACTGAGAAACTACTAACCATCCACTATATACATATATATATAGTTTTGGATTTTCTTTTTTCTTTTTGAGATAGGGCCTTACTATGTTGCCCAGGCTAGCCTCAAAATCTTGAATTCAAGTGATCCTCCTGCCTCATCCTCCTAAATAGCTGGGATCATAGGTGCATGCCACTATGCCCAGCAATAAATAAAAGTTTTGTTGGAATACAGTCATGCCTATTTGTTTTCATATTGTCTATGGCATCAGAATTAAGTAGTTGGTTAATACTTACTCTCTGGTCCTTTAGAAAAACTTAAGAAACATTTAAAAACTAAAGAAGACAAAATCTTTGAGTCTGAGTAGTTCTTTGTAAAACTCTTGGTTATGATCTGTAAGATGGGCTACTATAGTGCTAATTTCTCAACAGAGAATTCCAAGACACTATATTAATATTATTAATGAAAATACTAAACATTTTTATACCTTGATGTTAATAAGCAACTCCAACAGGTTTCTGGGTGGCATAACAATGGAAGTATTCAGAGGGATCACATAGCATTTATCCAGGTTAAGATCTAAATAAGCAGTGAGTTTCTGGGAAAAAAAAAAGATGCATTTTAGTTAGATGACTATCATCTATAAAACAGGCAGCAACTACATTTTTAAAATTAATCAGTACCAACAAAATGGGCTGACTTTAGAATGTATCAATCACCTGTATTTCAATAAATTAGGAATTTGGTGAGATAGGAAAATAGGAATGGAAAAGGAAAAATTATTGCTATTAAATAAAATTCTTACCAGGGGCTTGTTTCTATAATAAGTAATAATAATACCTATTAAAATTAATTACAAATACCTATCATTGGATTGGGAGATTTGGTTCCCTTCATTTATAAGTCCAAAAAATACCCCTCCCCCTCTCTCTTTATGTATCTGAAATACTAGTACCATCCTTAGAAAACTAGAAAAATGATATCTTAAATGATTTTGTCTTCTGTGGTTCAGATGAGAAAGCCCAGTTCACAAGATAGCTTTGAGGATAGAGTTAAAGTGAACCCTGCAACACTGAGATTTCTAAGAACTCGTTGAGTATTAACTATTATTATTTACTATTTGCTTTGGCTAAGTTTTTTATCTTGAAGTAATTTCTCAAAATGGTTTATATGAAATGTCTACAAAATTAACTTCAGTGATACATGTCAATGTTCAAAATGGCAAGCTTATGTATTAATGCCAAAACCACAGGCAATAAATGAAGTTCTGAATCTCGGAATTTTGGTTTGAGGAAGCAAGTTCTTAGGACAAAAGTACTGGGGAAATTGAAATATAAACTATACCTTAAATATACCGTTTATCGTGTTAATTTTCTTAGACATGATAATGACATTGTAGTTATGTAGAAGAATAGCCTTTTTCTTAAGAGATAACAGATTAAGTATGTAGGGGTAAAGAGTCAAATGAGAGGAAAATAAAGATGAAGCAAATATGGCAAAAAGTTGGAGCCAGATTGGAAGATTGGGGTATCACTTCAATTCTTTTCCATCTCATAAAAATTTTGAAAAGTAAGGGGAAATGCAGAATTGAGAACTTAGAAAAAGATTAAATTATTAATTTCTGAAAATGCTACAAAGAAGTAGGAACACAAATTACATCCTTCTTTTATGGGAGTAAGAAAAAAATAATAGTAATTTGCCAGCAAAGGAAGAATAGCCATGAAGTGGGTTTTCACAGTACGTGAGGCAAGGGAAGAATGAGTGCAAGATGTAAGAAGACCAGGTCCCTTGGGGTCTGCCTCAGATAAAGCAGAGAAACCCAATTCCATTCTTAAAAGTAAAAATTAAACACTAAACAGAAAATTTAGCAAATACTGAAATTAAAACTACAAAAAGCACAAATTAAAGAACCTACATTCTTTTTAAAATTCTGGACATTTGGCTCACCTTGTTAAAGTCATGAACAATGTTAGCAGGATCACTATCTGCAAATTCTGGGACAGGCACACTGATGAATTCAACTGCATCTTCTTCAAAGATCTTAATGTTTTCTTCAATCGTCTGATAGCGAGCAGCTGGGGCATCTGCAGAAGGCTCATTTAAGATGACATCATCTTTGATGTACTTTATTCCACAGTAGTACACGTCATCTGGCTATGGAGAGTTTAAACACTCATTTCAGCAATTCAGCCTTAGACAAGTTTTTAAATGTAAGCACTACTTAAGCTGCCACCTCTATCTAAATAGCATTTTGCTTGCAAACTCTTACTTTCAGATGATAGGTTAGACAGTTTAATTATAGAGTTAACACATTCTTTAAGATCAGGTTCTGAAGTAATATTTAAAAGAATGGCTTCAGAAGGAGAAAAGCAGCTGATTTTTCCTTTACTTTTTGTGGTAGATAAAAACAGAGTATAGGAGCAATTATTCATCTGGTGACAAGTAAGTATGAAGAAACACACAGGCTTACTTCTACCTGCGGACACTGTTTTTCATAAAAAGAATATATGCAGAAACAAGTACCTTTTTTTCTAAAAGAACATACTTTTGATGTAATTTACTTATTAAATGATTTTTCCTTTGTTAGCCAATAGAGATAATTCTATGACTTTTATACATTAAGTACCCATAAGTCTGACTTTTCCTTTATATCATAATTAAGTAAAAAACATAGTAAATCTTTATAATTGTATTATATTCAATTGTAAGCATTTCTGCAAATGCTACAAAGCCAAGTTCCAACCTCTATCTAAATAGCATTTTCCTTGCAAACTCTTACGTTTAGATGATAAACAAACCATAATATATACTTCATGTGTGTGTATGTGTTTGGGGGGTGTCACAGGACACATATATACAATAAATATTGGAGGCATATTAACAAAATATTTTGGCACCAAATGTTATCTCTGAATAGTAGAAATGCAAATGATTTTTGTCTGTATCACCTGTATTTCTTGTAAAAAAAATTATATTTAAAAATGACTAGTGGGCTGGGGTTGTAGCTCAGTGGTAAAGTGCTTGTCTAGCATGTGTGAGGCACTGGCTTACATTCTCAGTACTGCATATAAATAAATTAATTAATTAAATAAAGGTCCATCAACAACATAAAAAAAAAAAAAAGACTGGTATTTCAGTAATGTCTATCAACATGCTGTCATCTTGAATAGTACAGAAAAAAGCATGAGATTTGTTCATTCTACATTTCAAAAATAGTTACTTCAAATTTAAAGTGAACTACTTTTCAACTGTTTCTCCATATTCTGAAACATTAAAATATTTAAAATAGTCACAAAAACTTTAATTTCCTAAAGTAAAATTTCTAAAGTGGGGAAAAAGCCCTACTGAATGATTACCTAGAGGAATATACCAAAAAAGAAGTCATAAATAATTGGAAGAAAAAAACTTATGTTTCAATTCACTGGGATCACTAATAAAAACTCTTAGGATTACTATTAAAAACTCTTAACTTATAAGCAACTTTTACCCTAAGTTACTACATTATCACTGCTGCACTTATCCTACTCTTTTAAGAAATCAATGACTTGGAAGAGGCAGAGTCATGTGCCAGTGTGCTCTGGGCTCAAGAGCAAATGGCTATTGTGGGGGTAAATCAAACTGGCTATTAAGGGACAGTCTATCAACATGACAATATTTGTGGCTAACGCATTTATTCACCTGGCAATTCATGATACTATACCTTTAAGCCATTAATTATAGTAGGAAAATGAAGGTGAGTCAATTTTGAAAAATTACCCAACAGTCTAAACCCTTTAGTCAGCAACATCTCAAAATACTGCTATTCTGCCTTGTGGCAAACATATGATTAGGAGATTTTTTAAATACAGCTTTAAAACAGGACCACCATTCTGGCTAGAATCATAGACTACAAGTACAAGCTTAGGACTAGTTAGAAAATTTTTCTTATACACATGATGGAATGGCCATAAAATAAATAAAAGATAAAAAACATTTTTTTTCCACTTACTTGAAGTGCAAAATATTTGTTGGGGGGGGGGGGGGGGGGGGGGCAGATAAGCTCCTCCAAGAATGACACCTGCTAGCATAAATGCTAGTCCAAAGCACATGCACCAACACCAGGCTCTTCTTTGGCCAACTGGTACCACATCATCTGGATCCTAAGATATAAAATGGACTGTCAATATCTCTGAGCAGAATCACAAAAGGCTCAGGAATGGAAAAACCTTAAGGATTATTGTTTTAACGAATGAAGACATAAAGACCAAAGCAGTTGGTACCCTGATCAAAATCAACCAAGGAATAATAACTGGTAGTAACAACAATTCCAATGCCTGCTCATCTGGGGGACATTGGTACTTAAGGAAATTAAGCCTATTCTAACTTACCACATCTGCTAATCATGTCTAAAGCAATGATACACTCTTTAATTTCTATTGTCCATGCACTTTAAAAATTCAGAAAAGGTTACAACTTTGTCTTGCAATATTATGATACTAAGCTTCGTGTATTACGTAGATCTATGGAAATCTATTAGATCATTCTTAAATTTAGACTGAAAAATGTATTAATGATGAACAAAAACAATGTGAGCTATCAGAACAAGAAAATATATGTGGTTGAAGCAAGAATTCCCTTAAGAGAGAGAGCTAAGGTTAGGCGAGGAATTTTATCTTGATTTTATTGGGAAAAATCCAATCCCAAATGTTATACCAACCAAGAGCAATGTAATAGTGTGCTCCTAGACTGATTAAGATTCTATTTTTAAAGATAGACTTTAACACTGAACAAATACTATTTAATCTAAGGATCAGATCAAGCACTATGAATGTTACATTTTGCTGTGATACTTGTTCATATGCCAAGTGTGCACACTTAAGACACTTAGTGCACCACTGGGAAGCAGTACACATGCATATAAGCCTAGAAGACATATGTGAAAATAAAGTTAAAATACTGGGGAGTTACTAGGTATTATGAATCTTGAATAATGAAGTATATTTTGCTTGAGCTCTAGTCTGATACAAATATCTAGGGAGATAAGAAATTGTTCCTAACATAATTTCAGGGCAGAGGCAGGGTGGGGGATGGGCATGACAGATGGAAATAAGTCATTTCCAACATTTGGTATCAGCTGCTGAGACAGTCAAATGTATGAACACACCCACCCTATCTAGCAGGCTTTCTCTTTTAATAGCACATAAATAGACAAAGACCCCAGGCAGATACCTATAAAAGAATATGCAGCCTTAACAGTCAAGTTTTCAAGCTTATTGATATATCATTTTAACTGTTCAACAAACAACAATTTTGAGAAAAAAACTGTAAATGTGTACCAAGTGCCAAGAGCTGTGGTAGGCACTGGGTATAGCCTCTGCCAAGGAAAAGACCAATTGGATCAGTCTGAAAAACAGATACGTTTACAGTTGTAGAGAATGTAAATATGATATGGGCACAGAGAACACATAAGGCATGAGTTTGGAAAGATTTCCTGGGGAGAAAATAACTTGAGTGGAATGTTAAAGGATATATATTCATTACCAAGGCAAAGATAGAGTTAAAAGGATGAATAAAATCACAGAGACAAAAATGCACATTTCCAAGGACTACATGGTATTTTAGCTGGAGTGCCCAATATGATAGGGAAGGGTCAAGACATGGGGATTAGAAGTAACTGGGGAAGATCACAAAGGGCCATTACAGACCACGGTATGAAGTTGAATTCTCATGTTACTCAAAAATCACTTTTCAAAATTATTACAATAAAAGAAAAAACAGCAATTTCTTGAAAAATTGTATTTATAAAATACTTAAATTATCCACAGGTCACTTATTAAGCACCTCAAGAATGTGAAATATGGCTTAAGAATGAGTCTTTGAATAAACAGTCTTTGAATAACTAAATTATAAAGCCAAAGTCCATGTACCATAGTCAGAAGCTTCAAAAGAGCTACCAAGGGTTCAAAGTCTATCTAATTTCTTTTTCCCTCTCTACATTTCTAGTAATCACGTCCTATCTGTGTTAGAAAAGTTCACATATAGATCTTCTCTCTTCCTAATATGCTATAAGGTTCTTGGGCATATACATTCACAGTCATTTTGTATTACTTGTAACTCAAAGCTAAGCATGGCACTCAATAGGCATAAGAATATTTGATGTGTGAACAAAACTTAAATACTGAAAAAAAAGAAGCTTTGGCTACTGAACTTTTTATGATTTGCAAAAAAGTTACATTAGCAACTAACAAGATAACGCAGGAGGGAAGCAACATCCTAATTCATGATGCACAAGAAACTGGCAATTTAGCCAGTTACTTACTTAGCCCAGTTCAACATTTATTAAAGGCCTGTTATGTGCAACACTGTGCTAGATCCTGTGGCAAATTCAAATGTGATTAAGACGTGGCTCATACCATGAGCAATTTATGGTCAAGAATTAACACTACGTATGACAGACAAATGTCTCATAATCTGAGTCATGAAAAACGGATTAAAATACATTCAAGATTTAAGTTTTAATTAAAAGTGTTCTTAAGTGATTAGATTTTAACATTTGAAAGAGTAAGCTTTACTTGAAGAAAAGCTCCATGACTATCTTAAAATATATAAAAAATACATTTTGACAAAATTCAATTTCCATTCATAATAAAATTTCTTTGTAAACTAGGACGAGGTGAAATTTTCAACATTAATAAAAACCTACAGCCAACCTCATAATTACTGGTAAAACTTTAGACTTATATAATACCTTTTCAAGTCAGGAGTAGAGAAATTCCCATTAAAATGGTTTCCTTTCAATATTTTATTAGAGATCCTAGTCAGTAAACAAGGAACAGGAACAAGAATAGGAATAGGATTAGAAAGAGAAAAGACGGTCATTATTTGTAAATAATCTTTGTATAAAATCTGAGAAAGTCAGATTATTCGAAACTAATTACAAATCAGCAAGACTGCTAAAAAATCAAATATCCAAAATCCACTCAAAGATGTGTACATGAATATTCATAACAGTATATTCAAAATAGCCCCAAACAAAAAACCCAAATATCTGTCAACTGGTTAATGGATAAATAGAAATAGTGATATATTCATACTATGAAATAGAAAGCAATAAAAATGAATAAAAAAAAATAACACAATCCAGCATGGCTAAATCTCAAAAACATGCTAAGTGAAAGAAGTCCAACACAAGAGTTTTATCTGATTTCATTATGAAATCCTAGAAAAGGCAAAACCATAGTGACAAAATGGAAGGGGGTGGAAAAACTGACTATACAGAAGCATGAGAATCATTTTAGGGCCATGTAAACATTTCCTATCTTGACTTTTACAGTAGACTCATGAGTTTACATTGCTACTATAAATTCAAACTGTACAAATCAAATGGCTAAGTTTTACTGCATGTAAATTAATTTCTACATGGAAGGTGGGGAAGATATCAACTGAGTTCTTACATAACAGGAAATAAAGAAAGTCTAACAATACCAAGTGCTGGGGAAAGCACTAAACGAAGGGAAGGTGGGGATTTTCACACAGCTGACAGGTGTTGGAATCACTACTCTGCAGAACCATTTAGCACAGCTAATAAAATTAAAGAATCATTTATCTTAGGCCCTAACAATTTCAATCTTAGGGGATATAGCCCTAGGTAAACTTTTGTGGTGAATAAAGATGTCCAATGTTCACTGCATAATTGTCAATAACAGAAAAAATGGAAATCTAAAATGTCCATCAAGAGAATAAAGTGTTATAGACTTATATAATACTGTTAAAAAAGAATCAACTAGCCCTGTTGACTTTTTGATAAATCTAAGAAACATAATAATGAACTAAAAAAAACCCAGGCAAGTTGTACAATATATAAGTATATATTTAAGTATACTAAGTATTATATTTACGATTTTAAAAACAAAATATGCTATAGGTTCTCTACATTCTCTATATTTTCATATACTTGGAATATTTCATAATTAAGGACAATAAAAAAAAATCATTAAGAAGCAGGAGCTTCTTCACTGGGGTATATAACTTTACCTGGCCTCATTTAATAGAAGTCACCCAGGCATTTCCTCCCCCTGTACTGTAATAAAACTGGTACACCTTAAATTGTGTTTATAAGGTAAGGGAACTCCCACAGGTGCTGTACAATTATCATCTCATTAATCTTCCTGAAACCTCAAGATTTTAGCCCAGTTTATAAATGAAGACACTGAAGTACATGCTGGCCTATAAACAACAGGAGATATAGTAACAGCAGATATACAAAGTCACGGCTTTCAAAATGTTTTACTGTAGCACCATACTAATTTCTGATTTAAATAAATCTTATTGTATGATAAAGTAGAATTACTTAGCCAAACTATCTTCAAATGAAAGATATAAATTGTGTTCTGTTACTTCAATTAGTTAAGAATCAGGTCATCTCAATCAATTCCCTAAGAGGCTTCAGTAAATGTGCTTCAATTATAAATTTAACTTGAATAAAATATGTTTTTTTCCAATAATGTTTTATTCTGTTCTCAAACTAACAAATCACTTCACATCCTCAGGTACTTCTACTTGAACCTTTTTAATATGATGAATGAGGCTTGTAATTTGCATTTTCAAAGCTTAGATGTTACTATCTTACATTATTACAACAGCAATGCTATTCTAAAGAGGAAAACATATCTTGGTTTAAAAATTAAGAGACAGAAACACACAATGGAATAAACACTTTAAGTATAAAAATAAAACAGAAACATGGAAAAGAACCAACATAATTTACTGAGAATATCATGGGTTATTTAATCTTCAGAAGTAATATTTTTTTGCTATGAAACACATTTCAAAACATGTTGCGGTAATACAGGTATACACAGGTCATCTACCCATGATGTGTTGTTTGGACTTCACGTTTCCCAGAACAGAATTAGCTGCCAATATTTTAAAAATTTGCTTATTCACATCTTAAAAAATGTTCTAGTGTTCTCAACTCCTCTCAACATTTTTCTTGCTGCTTGAAGATCAAACATACAATGTTCTTTTCTACAATGTCGCTTGATTTTGAACCCTGATCTTCATTTTCAGCTATGACTGAATATGGCTCCTTCTGTAAACTTATTACATAGATGTTCTACTCACCTAACTTCTACTTAAGATTACTTTCTTCAGTATGGAAACATCAAAAAGACATGCTCTAGTGATCTGTCCATTATTAATAGCCTTAACTACCAAATATATCTGCTATATGTAAAACACTTTCTAGCTGAGATGTTAACAATCTATAAAGATACTAAATATGTGTTTGCATTTTTTTCTTATCCACTTAAGTCAGTATCTGAATTTTGCTTCCTAATTTGCTTTCTCAAATAGGACTGCTATTGTCTTAACTGGTATGATGAAGTCCCCATGGAAAATATTATGTTTGACACATAAACAGGAAGCAGTTTTCCAAGTGATTGGCATCATATGGTTAGAAACAGAAAGCTGGGTTAATATTTCACAAAGGTCTCTGACCTTTACAGTACTGGCTTTTGTTCAGCTGAGTTAATTAGTATTGAGTCAAAGTTGGTAATTACACCAACATGTTATGATCAATAATATTATCCCCTTATTCTGCATTTGGAATGGGGGAAGTTTTAAAAAAAAGGTGGGGGGAGACACTCTCCAATTACTATGTCTACAAGTATTTCACTAACATATTTTTTTTATTAACAAATCCTACAAAGTACCAGGAGCAATAGAGATAGAAAATAAAACCAAAAAGCTATTGCATAACAGTCTAACTCTTGTGAGAAATCTATGAAATCTGAAACAAATTATTAGCACCAGAGAAAATTAGCACAGGCCTAGGCAAAGAAAAATAGGTCAGAACTTAAAAAAAAAAAAAAAAAAAAAAAAAAAAAAAAAAAAAAAATCAGGCAGGCTATAAAAGCATTTAGGGCTGGATCATAACTTAATCACATGTGTACCATTAGTGACCAGTAGAGTATGTAGTACAAAGTAAAACACTGCTATATGAATACCTTAAAATCTATCCTTTTTTCTACAGTTGAAAAGATGACCATCCTTTCTATGTGGTGTTTATTCAACCTATGAATAGAACTGTACTAGTAAGAGTAGTTTATAAAGTGAAATTTTAGCAGAGTTTCACATTCACATTGGTGAGTTAAAAGGTATTAGAATAGCAAAAAGAAAGCCTAGACTAGCACAAACCAGCAGATGTTTGTAAACAGCAGTATTATATGCAAATGTTATTTATTGTGAATGATAGCCTTTACCAGGAAAAGCTAAATTAATTAAGACAGATTTTTTTTTTCCCCTACCACTGGCTGAAGTACACTGGGATCATATTGTTCCCAGTATCAACTTTCTTCCTAAAAATTTAAAGCATGATAGGAATGTTCTACTCCTGTATAATTCATTATAAAATTATCAAGATTATAAAAGATAAAAGTAAACCTGTTTTGAATTCACTTTTTATATAAATGTTGGACTTTAATCTCATTCACCCAGATAAATGTTACTCATTCATATTCAAATATGGGTAATTCCATTTGAAATGCAGAACAAATGCTTGGTAAGAAAGAGAGGGGGTAGGGAGGAGTATTTAATTATTATAATATTGGAAATTGAATCCAGGGCCTCATGAGCTCTACCATTGAACTACATCCCTAGTCCACATAAAATCATATAATTTTAATTTGGACAGTTATAGATTATCTTCCACCTAAGTTTGAAATTTTGAAAGTTACATAAAATGACTAACTAGGAAAAAGAACTATAGTTCTTGAGATCATGGATATTTGTTTCTCTACAGTGAGCAGATGAGAAATGCTTTGACCCTTGGGCTCTAAGGCCTGGCATTCAATGTGTGTACTGTAAATACTCAGTAAAATTTGCTTGCTTTCTTATTTTTCAGACTCCTGGACTCACGGACATGATTTTCTTGTGAAAGCAGATACAGACATTTAAGTAGGCTGTAGTTAATTTGGTATGTACTGCTTACATAACTGGTAGGTCTTTCCTAGCTACACTATGTGCTTCTGGAAGGCTGGGATGCTTAGGAATTTTTAAATTCTTCATATGGTGTCTGACCATGAAGTAGTTGCTTCTGAAATGTGTGATCAGTAAAGTTATCAGAAAGAAAAAAAATCCCCGGTAAAGTACCATAAAAAGTTAGTTATTCTAACACATCATTTTACAGGTAAACCTAACAAGGCCCAGGAGAGTTAAGTAAAAATTATTTGTGGAACATTACAAATATCTGAAGCTAATAAGGTCTATCATCTAACTCCACACACTATTTAAGAAAAACATGGAACTATTAGGTCAGCATCTGACTAGATAGCTTAGACAAATTAACTTGGGCAATAAATGAAGTGAAACTATGTCCCATTTAGACAATATACACCCAACCAGAGGTGACATAGCTTGAATTTCTATAGAATTCTGCTATTTTAATAGGCTTACCTAAACAGAGCCACACTCTTAATAAGCACTGCATGTGTTAACTATTATACTAATAGCATCTTTTTTACATATTGACAAAATCAAGAAGAGTTTTTTTATTGTTCATCATTTTACAAAGGATAGTAACAAAGTACTAAAATAATTTACATGTGAAGCAAAAACAATAAAGAAAAATACTCAGGCACATCAATATATACATATTTCAAAATAAATTAAAAAGGAAAGATATTTATTACAAAAATGAAACTTAAGTATAGAGTAATAAAGCAATAAAGAAAAATCATAAAGTTGGCAGTGAGTTGTTTATAAAATTACTCATGAAAGAGAATTGTCACTTTGAAGAGGGAAACCAGAAGATACCTCCTCTATCATTCTAGGTCATCCTGTCTGATCTTAAATTAGTGCTAACAATAATTCAGATAGATTCCATTACTACTACTACTACTGTCATTAAGTCCATTTTTGTATAAAATGTTCTAATGAATCTTTTAAAAAACCATCAAGACTGCTGAGTTGGAAGTCCTAGTATTGGTTTTTCATTAAATGCTGACTTTAACTTCCTCCTGAAAGTCCACTGAAGTGCTAGTAAAGGAATAAACAGATGAACATGTAACCTCAGAGAATTTTATACCCAGATCAATCATCAACTGGGCAAGATAAAGAATTCTCAGACATGCAAGGCTTTAAAGATTTTTATCAGAGATGCTTTTTCTCCAGATTTAAAAAACAAGACTGAAGATCCAACATGGGATGGAGGCAAAGGCAATTCCAGGAAGATTAAGATTCTCTCAACATCTGTATAGCAACATGCCTAGAGTATAATCAGTCAAGACTGGAAGAATGAATAATGACAGGCAGGAACTCACCAAGAAAAATATAAAACTTGGTGAGGTACCTGCTGAGTCTAAACACACAAAAAGATAATTCTACTGTATTCTGAGTATCTGAGGATAAACTGGCATTAAAAACACAGAATATTAAGTAACCTTCCAGGTTGAATATGTAGCTCAGTTGCCTAGAACATTAAGCGACCTTCCCTCTAGCCCCAAGAAACAACGATCAAATTAAAAATATATAGGTACAATAAAAGTATACTATTCAGATATAATTAACCAAAAATTGCTGTAACTATACCCAGAAAAATTGGTTACATGTGTAGTATGTAAATACAAAGAAATGGCTAACTAGTCACCTTTCATTTAGATATATCTATGGGTAATATCTAAAACCACAAAACAAAACAAATAAAAACTATGAAAGAGCAGTATAAGCAAGTATTTAAAGTAGCTGCTCAACTATGGTCAAGGACCTTTGGGGTGGGGTAGGGGTGTCCATTAGATCAAACTATTTCCCTAATAAAACACTGACACTGTTTCACTTTCACTCTTACTGGTGTGCAGTGTTTTCCAGAAGCTAAACACAATAGACTGCAGAATACCACAATAGACTGCAGAAGTTGATGAGAATCCAGCTGTCTTCTATTGAGCTATTCATTAAAGAACGCTGTAAAAATGTAAAACAATGCTTAGTCTTTAAATCATTTTGGTTGCTTAGAAATTTTATTATTCATGAAAATGTTATTTATGGGGGCTAGGGTTGTGGCTCAGTGGTAGAGCTCTTGCCTTGCATGTGTGAGACACCGGGTTTGATCCTCAGCACCACATAAAAATAAACAAAATAAAGGTATTGTGTCCATCTACAACTAAAAAAATACATCAAAAATGTTATTTATGTTAACATACTACAGGTTTACTATTACTTTATTTTTTTAAGTCCTAATACAGAAAATATCAAGATATATAATCTGCATAAGGCAAAAGTTCTTTGGATTCCAAACAACTTTTAATATAAGGAGTCCTGAGACCAAAAAGTTTTGAGAACCCTGATTTAGAGAAATACGTAGCTCAGATCACCCAATATGGTTTGGGGAGGTTGTTTCCAGCACAAAGATGCTAGCCAAGGGGATCTGTGGGACTTGTTGAATCCACCCAACTACATTCACCAAAACCCCAGAGAGGACACTTTTTTCTAATTTTCTCAAAAGCAGAATATGGAAGCAGAATACAAGAAGAAGCTAAAGAGTAAATATGATTCCTGTAATTAATTTAAGGACTCAGAAATCAGAACAGTGATTGTCTCTAAGGAGAGAAGACAACATATCTGAGTTGATGACAGTGTTCTATCTTGATTTGGGGTGTTTAGTTCAGATGGAATTTAAATTATCTAGCTGGACACTCAAAAGATCTGTGCATTTTACTATGTATAATGACACTATGATTTTTAAAAAGTGTGTTCCTCTTAGGTAGGACAGGACTATTTGCATTTTAAAACTAAGTGTTAACTTTGGTAAAACCCAAAATTAAATTTTAAATATAGTTTTAAATCCTAAGGGTTTTTATGTTGCAGGAATAAATCCTTGACAGTACTGCTTCCTGAACAGCACCCCCCCCCATTCAGTGAGGGCACTGAACAAAAGGGAGAAATATCATTCATTTGATTTCCCCCCACCATTTAAAAATGTACAAATCATTCCTACTTCATAGGCTATGGAAAAACAAGCATTATACCTCATTTGAACACATGGGTCATAACTTTCCAGCCTGCTTTTTACTTTAAACGAGATTGTAAAAATGATGGCTCAGTGTTTCTGACTAACTTATTGCACGAATTCTAGTGAAATTCCTGATTTCTAGCTTACTTTTGAAAACTGGAGGATTAAACTGGGCACAGAGGCACATAACTGTAATCCCAGCAATTCAGGAGGCTGAGACAGACTGCAAGTTCAAGGCCAGTCTGAGCTATTTAGCTGGATCCTATCTTCACTCCCCACCTTTTTAAAAATTATCATTATTATTATATTGGTAGTGCGGGGGATTGTACACAGATCCTTGCACATGCTAGGCAAGCACTCTACCACTGAGCTATACAGCCCTAGCCCAACATACAAAATAAAAAGGGCTGAGTGGAACCTGAGTCCCACTCCAATACTGTAAACAAAGTGGAGGATTGAAAAACAAACGAAAGAAAAAGCTGGAGGAATACTGGATTAAGGATGGACCTCAGGGACAGATCGCAGAATGCAGTCTTAGTGTATGGGAAACCCTGGGTTCAATCCTCAGCACCAAAAAAACAACAACAACAAAAAACCCAGAACAGAAACATAAAAACTAGAAGACTGAGTAACACTGGACCCAATTTTAAAAAATGAAAACCAAGAAAATTTTAACTTGCTTAATATGCAAAAAATCATTTCATTAATTCACCTATTTGGGCATAGGAGGCATTGAGTGTGCCATCTCTGCTTAACATGCTTAGCAACGCGCTAGCCAAAACTTAGGCTTGGGAAATTTTATGTCCTAGTAGTAAAATAAAAGCAATGAAAAAAATGAATTGAAGGAGAAAGCTATAAAATGTCAGATGAAAGACTAATGCAGACCTAAACAGACTGTCTCTCAAAATTGTTTTTCCCAGCATAAAGATGAGGTCTTCTTTTACATGTTGCAATGATTCAAGAGGTTTAACTAACAACACAATTTACCATTTCTTAACTGTTTAGGGTTTTTGGTTTTCTTTTTTTGTACTGGGAATTAAACCCCAGGGTGCCTAACCACTGAGCCACATCCCCAGCTCTTCTTTTATTTTTTGTTTTTAAACAGGATCTTGCTGAATTGCTTAGGGCCATGCTAATTTGCCAAGACTGGGTTTGGACTTGCAATCCTCCTGCCTCATCCTCCTGAGCCCCTGGGATTATAGGCGTGTGCCACCATGCATAGCACAGTTTTGGTTTTTATATTAACTAATTTTAAACAGTAATATAACATTATAATCATATGTGAGCAGAGAAAATATTTAGATTCAAGCTTTATCTTTATTCTGAAAAACAAACTGGATGTATTATTTTGGCATTAAAGGTTAAACATTTAAATGTGCAAAACCCCACCAAAACTCCTTGCTCCTTAAAGTATGGGATTCAACTATGTCAGAAAGGTTTGTGTAAATATTTGAAATTTTTAAAGGATTAAATATCTAACACCATGCTTAGAGTCAATTTCCCAAATAAACTTCCAGGATATTTTACTTATAAGTGGTATTTATAAACTGCAAATTTTATTTCAATGTTAATTTCTCTTGTCATATTTATATTAGCTTCAAGTAAAAAAAATTATTGCTGAAAACTTATCAGGATTAAAAGATAAAAACAAGCCGGGCGCGGTGGCGCACGCCAGTAATCCCAGCACTTTGGGAGGCTGAGGCAGGAGGATCGAGAGTTCAAAGCCAGCCTCAGCAATGGCGAGGCACTTAGCAACTCAGTGAGACCCTGTCTCTAAATAAAATACAAAAAAGGTCTGGGGATGTGGTCCAGTGGTCGAGTGCCCCTGAGTTAAATCCCCAGTACCAAAAAAAAAAAAAAAAAAAAAAAAAAAAAAAAAAAAAAAAAAAAGATAAAAACATTAAGTAAAAAAGTCAGAATATCCCTCTATCATACAAAGAAAGGGTAACTTTCTGACTTCTATAACTCAAGATTCAAATTTTTCTGTTTAGGATAAAGAATCCATGTTCCCAAAATGTACATTTATAGAAATACTGCACAACCAATCAATCACAGAGATTCAAAGATGTGTAATTACTTAAATCTGTTCATTCAATTGTTGAATGAGATCATATTAATTTCCTTAAAGCTGTTAAGGATATGTCTCAACTACTGATTAAAGGGGATAATCACAATTAAATGGAGATTTTTAAAAAATGATGTCCTTAGAATCATATCTGTAAAATAATTTTCAGTTGTCTATTTGGTAAGACTTTCATTGTTAAGCAAAGAAGAGAGGCTGGCAATAACTCTTTATATATAAACACAAGCTTACTTAAGTACAGTTGCATTGTCACTATTTTCTAGATCATTTAGACAAAAACCACCTCATTCACATTCAAAATAGTTGAATCCTTTAATGGACAATATTTATGGCCTGAAGTCCTTTGGTGTGAAAGTCCTTAAGCTCCAATAAAAAGTGGCACATTTGCAAAAAAGTTTAAGAGAGTGAATTCATTTTGTCCTATTTGAAAAGATACAAACCTCCCCCCATCTCCATTTACATGATGTTATACAAAACAGCTCAAGAAGCTTCAGTTAAAACAAGAACTCTGTGATAAAGAAAATGTCCCACAATTAAATTGGTACATTTTTTCCTATGGACAAAGTTAAGCTTTAGCAATGCATAATAAGCAATTCCTAAAATTCTAAATAAGTCTATGCCATAAATGTGTTCAAGTCATTTCTAATTCCATGAAGTCTTACTGGCTGATTATGCCCAGAATAGTACACTAACTTGTCTAGCTGGGAAAACTACAATCCTGGGAGACCTTCTGGCAGGTATCTAGCCCTCCAATGGCATGATATGCAACCTCATCCACACTCAACAGCAGCAGTGTCCAGCTGGGGATGGGCACCAGGAATGCAAACACAGGAGGTTTTGCCAAGGCACTTGGGATACACAGAGGCAATTCATTTATCTCCCAGCACTAAATTCTCACTTCAGATATCAACACCATCCATGGAGCCCAAAATGTAATGACTACAAAAGTTTTTAGAGGCCAATGTTTGCAAACACAAAATTATATAACTAGGTAATGATATGTATTTGGTTAAAGAGAACTAAGCTTCCAATGCCCTCTCTAAAGATCAACACATTTCAGTCCTGCTATGCATTTTATGATCCTCCCCCAACTCCCCAAAACCCATAAAACACAGAAATCACTACTATAAACAATAGGCTGTATTATGAAAACCTTCAGTCCCAATTGTGCAAATAGGGAAAATTGGAAAGTATAAACAACTAGAGTCCAAACAGCCATTTTGTGATGGGTAACTCAGAGCTTAGTTGTCTTTCACTTTCTCTCAAGCTCCCTTCCTGCCCCATTTTCTCTCTTATACAAGCACTTTATTCCTCTTTCTTTTGAAGACATCTACGGACTTAGCAGGCAACACTCTGCATCAGCGAAATGGCTTGTGGGGATAACTAATGAAACAAACGTAAGCTTTTTCAGGGCCTGATATTGGGAAAGAGGTTTCATAAGCAGGCATCGCAACAAAAGAGTTGTTGACAACTTGTCTGTTCTACAGTGAGGTAACCAAAAATGAAAATTTGCTTTATTACATAATGCTTTTATTCATCTCCTTTTTCTTCAGCCACTGCTACTTAAGATGAGGGAGGAATGTAGCATGTTAAGCATGGAAAGGAAGAAAGGTAACAGTCTAGTTAGAGTGAGGCAGTAGTTGTTATTTTTCACAATTAAAACAATTTAATTCTTGCCAAAATAAAATTATGCAATCCTAGCATCTCCACAGAATTTTAAAACTGGAAGAATCCTTACAGACCATCTGGTCCTACCTTATCTCACAGACAGGAAAACTATTTAAGCCCAAGATCAAGCAGTTATATAATGACAAAATTGGGACTTCTGATTTAGTACAGTCAGTATTTTCTTTGATATCCCACATATATTCAGTATTTTCTTTGATATCCCATATACAAACAATTTTCCAAGATTCAAAGTTAGACATAAAAATAGAAACGGACTCTTACCTGCAACATAAAATTTATGTTTATCATTTCAAATCCATTTTTTGTCACACAAAACAAATTCTATAGGTTCTTTGGTGTTTCTATTCCTCTAAGAGCTTTGTGACCGCCAAGCCAGGTATAGGAAGGTGAAAACAATTAACAGGAAAATTTAGGATGGGGCGGGAACCCGCAAGCTACTTGATTGAGATAATAGAAACAGCTGCTGGGATTAACAGCTACTGAAAAGACAAGACTGAAACCATAATAGAGCAATGGAACTGCTTCTGGAGGGTTGTTCTCCCCCTGCAGAGAGAAAAACAGCAAAAGACAGGAGCAGTGTAAAAGTATTGGAATGCATGTTATATAAGACAGCTGACTAGAGTGATCAGAATTCTTGTGACATAAGGTAGTAGAATCTGCAGTTTAAAACCAGAACTCCAGATGATACCAGGGCAATAGGTCCTCAGGAGCACGTTTTGAAAAACACTGGTAAATAGTAGTCTAGGAGGATTAAAAATTTTTACTTGGGAGTACTAGGTGTTAACTAGCCTCACTAGATCCTCTCAACTAACCAGGCAAAGGAAATGCCCCAAGCAAAACACATTAGGGCTAATTCGGGTCCCTGTCCAAGCAGTCAGACAAGGTGGTTGCCACACAGTCACCCCCAAGGAGCTAGAGAACATTATGTAATCACTGTCCCAGCTTTAAGATGGAGAGATCAGAAGTTCTCTCTCAAATGTCTGTCATTAAGTAAGGTCTTCCTTTATCTATTAAGTGATTCATTATAAGAATCCTACTTTTAATGTAGAGAAATATTTTGTCACCCAATAAAGAAAAGTCTTTCAGCTTATAGGTAGGAAAAGAATTCATTATTTTTCTATCTACCAATTCATCTGTGACTAACATGTTGGTTATAAAGGAAGAGTCTGGTCCTCACTACTTAGTTCCAGTATTTTTCTTTGAATATAGGGATCTGAGAAAATAAGAAATGAAAAACAAAGTACAGCACTATAAATGGTTACTTTCAATAGCTGCAGTAACCACAAAATTTAAATTATGATGAATTTGTGAGAAAGTCTAAGAACTGAAAATAGGGCCACTAATTCATAAAGAACAAAAATTGTCAGAAGTCAGACTTAAAGTGGCTCAGCAAATTTAATTCTGGTGTTTGTCCAGAGTTTCAAATCTTCTTCACTACAGTGGAACAGAGAAAAGCTATATGAAATGACATCATCCAATGCTTTCTCCTCCTCCTTTTTTTTTTTTTTAAATGGGAGGAGTTACATTTGTTTATAGGATTTAAAAGTTGCATACATATGTAATAGCATTACAAATATATATTTGAGGTTGTTCTGACTGGGTACTTGACTATTAATCTATTTCAGGTACAATGTATGTTAGATTAACAGAGTTAAGATAATTTACTACTGCAATTTTCCTCTGTGCATTCCAAACATTTTCTTTTAAGACCAAGACTGTGTGCAATGGATTCAGAAAAACAATACTAATGCCGAACCCAAAACCTTTAATCCTTTTAGGGAATCAGTTCACTGTTCCTATTTCAAGGCAAGACAAGTCATTTAAAAACCAACCCCAGTCATTTCTAACTAGAACATTGCCAGAAAATAAATATCAGCATGTCCAGATTATCATTATATTCTCAAAAATTTTATAGTATATTAGTGGCCCATTTTTCAGTAATAATTTTCATTAGACCATATAAAAATTCTTATTACTCATACTTGGCACACAAATGATTTAAGTCAAAACTAAAATTACCCTGCTAAGTCTTGAAGACTGCTAACGAAAAATAAACTAAGCAACATAACTTCTACAGTTAATTTCAACCGTACTGAAGTCTGCAGCCTAAAGAGGATCTAGTAAGAAGAGACAACTTCTGAGAAAATTATATTCATATTTAAGCCACTAAAAGTTAATAACGGCTCCAATCATGATTTTTACTTAGGGCTGAAGGGAGATTTTATAAAACGAAGGAAAATTTTTAAGGAGTTGGAGACAATTTTTTTTTTTTATTTCACTTGCACAAGGGGCTCTCACAAAGACGCTGATAAAATATTTAAATGCCAACTGCTGGTTTTACACTAACATCCATCCACATAGTCATTACTGACCTTTACCTGGAATATAGTGCTAATTATCAAACCAACAGCCAGAACCTACTCCTAGCCGACTATTGCCTCACCCCCTTCTCCAGACCCCACGGTGAAGTTCACCTGCCAACACCGAAGAGCCGTGGAAAAGGAAGGTAAAGAAGAAAACGCTTTTTTTTTTTTTTTTTTTTTTTTAAATTAAGACGCTTGCAGTTGCTGGACTTAGTCCAAGTGCTGTTCAGCCTGAAAACGAAAGTAGGAAACGACAGAGGTTTAGGCTTGGAATGATGTCAGCCATTTTAGGCACATTATTTATACTGGGAAGGGGAAGTGCCAAACTCGGTGGAGCTTGTTTTGCCTGTCGCAGCCGGTCCCAGGTGGAACCAGCCAGCTCCCGGCCTCGCGCACATCCCAGGACCGCACGAGGACGGGGGACGCGCGCAGCTCCGCGACCCCGCGGTGGGCGCCGCTGGCTGCACACGCACCTCGGTACAAAGGAGTAGCCGCGGCCGCAACGCGGGGGGAGCGCGGGCTCTCCCGGGGTCCCCCACCCCGCGCAGCTGCCCCGCCGGGCCCAGCCCCCGCTCCCCGACCTTCCCGGGCTCGGACCTTGCAGTCCACCGCGACTGCGTCGGGGGGAATGATGAGCGCCTCTTCGCCGCTCTTGGGCTCGTCCTTCTTGGCCTCCTTCTGGGCCAGAGCCGAGTTGAACGTCACTTTCACCATGGTGCGGCCTGGGGCGCCCTAGGCGGGCGGCGACGGGCTGGAGGAGCGGGATGCGGGCTCCCGGCTGCAGCTGCAGCCTCCTCGGCCGGGCTCCGGGCGCGACTCAGCGGCGGCTGACGAAGCTCCGGCGGCTGTGCAGCAGCTAAGGCGGTTACTAGCTCAGCTCTCGCAGCCTCCCAGCTCGGGCGCGGGGGCGGGCGGGGCCTGAGATCGGGAGGGGCGGAGCTGGCTGGTGAGGGGCGGGGCCCGGGGCGGGGCCGAGCGCTGCACCAGACCCTGCCCAGGCCCCCAAACCGCGCTCAGAACCCAACCCGTCGCGGGGAAGGGTGCACCTTGGGGGAGGGCAGCTGGCCTCTCTGGGTCGCCTGGATTTTCCGGTCCTGATTTCGCTTTCAACCAGTTTACCTCCAGGCCCAATGTCCCAGGTTTGTGGCAAAATTGGGTGAACTTTTGTGGTTTGCCGCACACAATGGGTTAACCTCTGGCAGCACTAAGGCCGCCTCTTCCTTGCCCGCTGCCCCCACCGCGAACTTAAGGGCCAAGGAATTCTTGTGTTAGAAAGATCTCCATTTTTGCCATTTATTAGCGAACCGACTCACTACAGCACAGAAGCGTTCAAAGCTCTGTATTTGTGATCTGACTTTATCTCCCACAGACCTCGCCCAAAGGCGTTTCCCGACTGACTTGCTGGTCTTCTTTCCTTCCCTGGAGAGGTCATTGCCTGCCCTGCCTAGTCCCAGATCAGTTCGCATGAATCCTTTTAGCAGATTTGTATTTTGAACCTCTTACACTGGTAAAACAAAATGTTCCACTCTTGTGCAGACTTGGAACAAGCCCATGTGAACACTGAACTGATTTGTGATTCAAAGCAAGGTACTCAATGATGAGTCCTTTTCTGAAAAATGGAAAATACTCATTTAAGGATAAAGCAAAATTCTCATATTTTGAAGAGGTTTCACTTACAACTAAAACCTCTGTAGAAAGAGAGGATACTGGCCCGTACTGTTTGTGGGTTTATGTATGACTGTGTCACGAATGGCCCTTTGGACAAATGGTTGATTCTGTTTCCTTCTCCCAGCTCACTGGTTCACCCAGACTTGTGGCTGTGCTCTGTAAGGTTCCAGCTGAGTCAACTCTGGTCTAGGTCAACCCTGAAAAAATAGGTTGAGTCTGAGGTCCTTGAGTATTTGACTGTTGAAAGACAGACTTAGCTATCTTACATCTTCATAGAAAGTGGGATCACAAATCCCCGAGAAACAGCCCAAGATGTACAAATTTCAGAAATATCCTGGACTGAGAAAGAAACCCAGTCTGGACTTGGAGTCCTCTTGGGTATTCTGAAAGAATTAAGTGTTCAACAAGAGTAGGAGTTGGGTTCCAGTTGTAATGAAATTTAACAGAAGCTAGCCATGAGTTGCAACAAATTTAAACTCCCTGGGTTGGTCTTACTAGGCCAGAGGTCAACTCTGAGGTTCACTTTGTGAACTGGCATTTGGTAGTAAAAGTGGAATCTAATTCATCAAAGTTAAGTACTGCCACCAGCTCCCTAGTTTTGTAGATTTCCTGAGACATTCCAACTCAAGGCCAAGGAATTTTGGAAGCAAGATCTGAAGGATTATACATATATCAGTCTGTCAGAAGACACTACTACAAGTTAGTTTAAGGATCTTAATTGGCTTTATTTTCAATTCTACAATTGAGCAACATTTCATTCCATAAAATAGAATAAGTTCCAATGAGGCCCACAGAGGAGGTTGGTTAACAGATGGAGAAAAGAAAGCAAGGGTTGGGAATACAGTTCTGTGGTAGAGCACTTGCCAATCATGCATGAGGCCCTGGGTTTGATCCCCAGTATGACCAAAAAAAAAGAAGAAATGGGTCATTTCAAAGTCACATGGACAAGGAGATAGAACAATAGAAAAATAATTGGTTAACATCAGCTTACTTCAGTTTACCTTATTTGTGTATAAAGTTTGAGGTAAAGGGAACTTCACTATCATGCCAATTAGAACAGGTCTGTTAGGAAGATTGATTGTTACCTCTGTAATCCTGACTTCTCTGAAGATCAAATAAATACCTTAGTTTCAGCTTGTTGACTTGAAACTTTAAGCATGAGAGACTCCATTTTGACATTTAGCCTGGTCTGCTGGGGTCTAGTGCAAGAGCTTAGTCTAAAACAAAGGCATACTGTGATTCTTATTTAACACTTCCTAGTTCTATGTTAGAATGAAATGGTAGAAAAATACCCAAGGCATTTTACAGTGAAGAGAATTAGGGAAAAAAAAAAATCTTCCTGAACAACGCTGTTAAACAGATGAGGAAACCGAGGCAAAGAAGAACAAATGAGGTGGACAGAACCAGAAATCCTCCTCAGGCCCAGGATTGGTATTTTAAAAGATGGCTGAATGAGAGACCTTTCATTATGTTGTATACTAGCAGTGAGCAACAGTTTAAAATCAGTTGGCAAACAGTCTGGAATAATCTCCTGGTTTTGTTTCTCCATTTTGTCTGGTGTGTCTACAGAGCTGTGTAGTACACAACAACAGGGATAATAAAGAAGCTGGATCAAGACCAAACATAGCAAATCCAGTCTCGTGATTTATAAAAGGTTGCCCGTTGACCCTAGAAACCAAGGAGTTGGGGAGGAGGAGAGTCGATGAGTCAACAAAAAAGTTAAAAACATAGTCATAAGTTACCATTAACTATCAAATATAAAGGAAGTCTTAGAAGAACTTTGTTTTCCTTTTTCATGTTGATTTTGAGAGAGCCAGAAAAAAAAAAATCTGTTTTTCAAGTGACACTAGTTTTATATTTCACTAGGATCTGAGGTTGTTTTTCTACTTAACTGAGAAAGAAGACAAAATGGAATTGGGGAACTAAATTGTAGAATCATGGTTCATTTAGATTTGTGTGATATGACTGGACATGGATTATTATTATTATTCTTAGGTTCTTTACATTTCTATTCCCTCAGTTCTTTCTCAAGGAAGCAATTCCTTCTTCAGAGAAATTTCTTGAGGTTTAGCAGAATGAATGGAAAACATTTTTTTTTCTTTTTGCAAATATAAGGTCTTTGGTGAAACAACATAACTGAATATGCCCTTTGAAATGTGCTCTTGGCACCTCCCCTAGTAACCCAATGTGTGGTTTTAGCTAGGCATCTTGTGGCTTTGTCTCAACTTTCATAAGGGAAGTGTTCCTTCTAGGGGAGAGGGGAAGGTTTCCACTTGCCTCTTCACACTTTAGCAGTTTTTCTCTGTTCTTCATAACTTTGGGCATCCTTTATTGCTTCTAAACTTCTTACCTCCCAAGTTTATATTTATTATCCACCTTCTAGCACAATAGCATTATGCTTTTCAATTACTTTATCTTATATCAGTTATTTAAATTCCATTTTAGAATAATTTATCATTATTTTCCTTAATGAACGGGCTAGATGAATTTTTTTCTTAGAATCTTGGACTACAATTTAAACCTATTGAGAATTTTCCTGACAATGACTGAAGATCTCTTGATGTTTTGTTTGATTGTGAAAAGACTGGATCTGCTGTGCACTGGGTGCTTTTGTCCTCTAGTTGTCCTCTCTCTTGGTTTCCCTCCTCCAGAGCAGGGTTTTTCTAAGAGTATCCCTGTTTTGAATATGTTTCTTCACACTAAAAAGGGGGAAAAGGAGAGGGAAATGGTGAGAAACAAACCAAAAGAAAAGAGTGAAATCAAAAGAATGAGAAGATGAGCCAAACACTAGGAGAAAATATTTGCCAAAGACATATTCAATAAAGGACTTTTATCCAAAATATACCAAGAACTCTTAAAACTGAACAGTCGGAAAACAATGACCCCATTAAAAACTGGGCAGTCTCAACAGATAACCACCAAAGAAGATATTCAGTCCAGATGGCAAATAAGCATATGTGAAGATGTTTCACCTCATATGTCATTAGGGAATTGCAATTAAAACAGCAGTGAGCTTTCCCTACATACCTATTTGAATGGCCAAAGTCCTATACACTGACAATACCAAATGCTGGTGAGAATATGGAGCAATAGGAACTCGCATTCGTTGCTGGTGGGAATGAAAAATGGTTTAGTCACTTGGAAGACAGTTTGACAGTTTCGTGTAAAACTAAACATATTCTTGCCATACAATCTAGCAACCATGATCCTTGATGTTTACCCCAAGGAATTAAAACTTATGTCCACAGTCAAAATGCATTCTACTGTCATATATAACTAATCGGAACAACAACAACAAAAATATGTCTACAAAAAAACTTGTATTTTTCTAGCTGTTTTGTTTATAGTTGCCAAAACTTGGAAGCAATCCAAATACCCCTCAGGAAATGAATGGACACGTACACAGTGCTACATACAGATGATGGAACATCAGGCTATGTGAAGACATGGAAACTTCAGTTCATATCTCAAAGTGAAAGAAGGCAATCTGAAAAGTCCATATACTGTATGATAGCTGTATGACATTCTGGAAAAGGCAAAACTATGGTGACAGTAAAGAGATCAAAGGTTGGGCTGGGATTGTGGCTCAGCGGTAGAGCGCTCGCCTAGCACGCGCGCGGCCTGGGTTCGATCCTCAGCACCACATAGAAATAAACACATTGTGTACAACTAAAGTAAATAAATAAATATTTTTTTTAAAAAAAAGAGATCAAAGGTTGGAAATTGAGAAGAATGAATATGTGGTGCATGTAGGATTTTTAGGGCAGTAAAACTGTTTTTGTATGATACTACAGTGTTATACATACTATATGTTGTACATTTCTCCAAATCCACAGGATTCACAATGCTAAGAATGAACCCTGATATAAACTATAGAGTTGGGTGATAATGATGTATGCAGCCTCATTGATTGCAACAAGTATACTAGTCTGGGGTGGAATGTTGATAGTGGGGAAGGTTGTATATGTGTGGAGACAAGGGTATATGGAAACTCTCTGCTTTCTTGTTCAATTTTTCTGTGAACCAAAAATTGCTAAAAATAATAAAGTTTATTAAAAAGGGAGAGAAAGAAATGGCACAAAGTCAGGTGGACCAAAGTACAGAACCCACTTAGAAGACCCAGATCCTTCTGAGTGTCTTGCTTAAAACTTATCATATATTGTATTTACATTAGCAGTACAGTTACCTTTGGATGCATGGAAGTTTGATTTCAGGACCTCTGTGAATACCAAAATCCTTGGATGCTCAAATCTCATATATAAAACTGGCATAGCGTTTGCATATAACTTGTGGATATGTTCCTATATACTTTAAGTCATCTCTAGATTGTTTACAACAGCTAATATAATGCAAATGCTATATAAGTAGCATTTTTTTTTTTTTTTTTTTTTGTGGTACCTGGGATTGAACTCAGGGGCACTCAACCACTGGGTCACATCTCCAGACCTTTTTTTGTATTTTATTTAGAGACAGGGTCTCACTGAGTTGCTAAGTGCCTCGCCACTGCTGAGGCTGGCTTTGAACTCGCGATCCTCCTGCCTCAGCCTCCCAAAGTGCTGGGATTACAGGCATGTGCGCCACCGCGCCCGGCTTAAGTAGCATTTTTTAAGGAATAATGACAAGAAGAAAAAGTCTGTATGTGATCAGGCAGATGCAGTTTTTTTCTTGAATATTTTTATTCTGCCATTGATTGATTCCATGGATTTGTAACCTGTAGCTACACCCTGCAAACAAACCAACTGTTTGTAGTAAGAATCAGAGTCTAGAGTGAACTGCAGTGGCCTAGTAAGGTTTCATGGAGAAGACAGAATTTTGGTTGGAGGAATGAAAGGTTCAGAAGATGGAAAAGAAAGAATAAAAACAGCCTGAGTAGAGGGAGAGAGGACTGAGCCAAATGAGAGCAGCCTTGGGCAGTTGGAATCCATCTACTGAGTAATTGTGGGAAATGCAGCTAGAGGGGGACTGGTGCCTCCATCTTTGTATGTTGTGTGTGCTGGCCAGCTTTCTGTTACTGGAACAAATACCTGATATAATCAGCTTCTAAAGAGGAAAGGATTATTTTGGCTCACAGTTTGGGAGGTTTCAGTTCATGATTACTTGTCCCTGATGCTTTGGGGCCTATTGCTCCTAGCACATCATTGTGGAAGCACATAATAGAGAGAACTGCTCACCTCATGGAAGCCAAAAGAGGAAGAGAAGGAGACTGGGGTCCTAAAATCCCTTTGACGGTACACCCCAATGACCTAAAACCTCCCATTAGGCCTTACCTTTTAAAAGTTCTGCCATCGGGCTGGGGTTGTGGCTCAGCGGCAGAGCGCTCGCCTCGCACATGCGCGGCCCAGGTTCGATCCTCAGCACCACGTGAACATAAATGCATTGCATTGTGTACAACTAAAGTAAATAAATAAATATTTAAAAAAAAAAGTTCTGCTATCTTCTAATAGCACCACTCTGGAGACCAAGCCTTTCACACCTGAGTCTTTGGGGGAGTTATGATCCAAGCCACAGCATCATGTTAGACTGTGCTATGGATTTTCTCTTCAAGGAAACTGCTGAAAACTTCTCCAAATTTTGAGTTTAAAATAAAAGCTACTCTATAAGGATTGAACTGGCGTTGTGGTGAGTTAGAAATAAGGAAACACCAGAGGCAGAAATAGAAGTTCAAACCCGTTTCCTCCATCCCCTTTTTGAAAATGAGGACAAAGAAGATAATTTCTAAAGCTCTTTTATTTATATCAATATAAAGAATACTAACAGTGTCTAACAGAAGTGGTTATAAGTGAAAAAAGGTAAAAGACATATGCACTGAAGCTGGTATCATAAAAAAATCAGTCCAACTCCAGTCGAACCTTCCTAAACATTACACTGGGCTCCATCAGGGAAGGCGCTGGACTTCCAGGCAATGGCATGAAGTTGTTGATATAGTCCTAGCCATTGCTTTGGTAACACTGATCACAGAAGGCAGCACTAATATTTCCCTGTTGTGACTACATACACATATCCTCACATGAAACTTGTGTGTGCTTGTGTGTCTATAATTTAAATTCCTCTGTGTGCTTTTCAAGGGCCTCCATAACCTGATAACATCCCTCCAAGTCCTCTTCTCATCCCCCATGTACTCTCTCCATTCTATTCTGTTCTGTCTGAAGATGTTGAATTTGCCCTGTTTATATCTTCATCAAAATCATTACTCAATTAAGATAAAGCATATAGCAAAGTTATTTATAATAAAAGAGGAATATGAAGTTAGTCCTAAGACATTAATTTCAGTGAGTTTCTTAGATGTTTGATTGAAGTGCAGAGAAAGTTAGTACCATCTTCTTTATTCCCTCCTGCACTTTTATAAACTGAGAAAAATCTGGCACATCTAGAGTAAGAGACAGAGCTGAAGGCAGACTCCATTTAACCCCAATTTTTAAAAATGCATTAATTACCCTAGGAATTAATTCAAATCCTCATGTGATCCCTATATGTATATTTTTTTTCTTCCTTATTTAATTTATTTATTTAGATACTGGGGAGTGAAACCAGAGATGCTTAACCACCAAGCCACATTCCCAGCCTTTTATTTATTTATTTTTTATTTTTTTTGAGACAGAGTCTCATTAAGTTGCTTAGAGACTTACTAAGTTGCTGAGGTTGGCCTTGAACTTGTGATCCTCCCGCCTTATCCTCCCAAATTACTGGGAATAAAAACTTGTGTCATTGCGCCCAGCTCCTTCCTTGTTTTTTTTAACCTTTCCCACAGCTGGAATCAAAGCAGTGGTAACTCTATGTCTGTTACTATTAACAATCTGACATTTTTTTTTTTTTTTTTTTTTTTTTTTTGGTACCGGGGATTGAACTCAGGGGCACTCAACCACTGGGCCACATCCCCAGCCCTTTTTTGTATTTTATTAGAGACAGGGTCTCACTGAGTTGCTAAGTGCCTCGCCATTGCTGAGGCTGGCTTTGAACTTGCGATCCTCCTGCCTCAGCCTCCCAAGTGCTGGGATTACAGGAGTGCACCACCATGCCTGGCTAACAATCTGACACTTTTAAATGAGAGAGGGAGGGAGGGAGAAAGGGAGAGGGAGGGAGGGAGAGAGAGAAGAAGAAGGAGGAGAAGGGGAGGGGGAGGGAGGGAGGGAAATACTTAACCCTAACTCAGAAAATGTTGTTTAAAGTATAGATGCATTCCTAAGTGAAACATATAACAATATACACTATTTCCTAGAAATATTTTCATAGCTCTAACTGCTCAATTCTTAAAATTTACTTATCTAGAGCTTGTATGAAAATAACTTACACAGTTAACCATGGTTTTATATATCACATCTCTAAATATTTTTGTATATCTTATATTTTCTATGTATTTATTAATTACATCTGAGACATATGTGCTATTTAAATCTAAATCAAAATGGGGGTGGGGAGTACTAGGCAAGAGTTTCAAAACAAATTTGACTGGCTCAGGAAACTGAAATGTCTAAAACCCATAAATTTGAAGTCTCATGTTCTTACACTTAATAGCCAGAGGACTTTGCCTTTTGTTCAAACAGTGTTCTAGCTAATAGAATCAAAGTACTGGAAAACAACTTTAAGAAGTCTCTGATAGTTCTTTTTCTGCCTAGTCTAAGAACAGATTGTAGTCCAATGTAATGGGAAGGTCATGCTTATTTAGACAGACTATTTTTTTAAACCACAACAAAATTACTTTCCTTATGATCATTTCACAAAACTTCAAAAATCAAAGACAAAGTTGAACTATTTTTATTTCTTGCAGAAGTGAGATCAATGGCAGCTATTCGTGGGCAGGTACTGAAGTAATCTCTTCAGCCTCAAACTCCAAGATGCATTGCATCTGGCAATAGTTATTGAGGAAGGAAAAGATTCATAAAGCAGTGTAATTAAGGGATGAAAACAGTAGGGCTGGAGCTAGGGTTGTGGCTCAGAGATAGAGTGCTCTCTTACCATGCGTGAGGCACTGGGTTTGATCCTCAGCACCATATAAAAATAAAATAAAGATAATGATAATATGTCCACCTATAACTAAAAAATAATACATACATTAAAAAAGAGGGGCTGGGGTTGTGGCTCAGCAGTAGAGCATTCACCTAGCATGTGTGAGGCCCTGGGTTTGATCCTCAGCACCACATAAAAATAAATAAAATAAAGGTATTATATCCAACTACAAGTAAAAAATAAATATTAAAAAAAGAAAAGAAAAGAAAACAGTAGGGCTTTATTGCACACTGAGTCTGTATAACTTCTGTGTGGTAGAATAGCCCAGCTACTCACACTGCTGAGAAGAAATCAGTTTCCTTCTCAGGAATCATTTCCTAGACCACCATGACTGTCTATGCCTAGTTAAACTGTCCACATATTCCCAGCTTGTAGATGACACACAGACCTGGGAAAGACCTCCCCATGAGTTACTTACAAGTAAACCCTTAGAAGTAACTGGCACAGTTAACCTGTGTTGTCCAGAGCAAACTCCTTCTATTGCTTTCTAGGGTGATGGGAGGTGAAGCATGGACTTGAAAGCTATGTTTCTTAAACTTGAGGAACACTTCAAGATCTTTGGACTGGTGAAAATAACTGGTTTTTATTTTCCTAGGTTTTGCCCTAACACTTTCAGTTTTAAATTTTAAAGCATTTGCTTTGATGTTGAAGAGGAAATTGTTAAAAATATATATTATCTCTTTAATAAAGTGATAGCTGTAAGGCAAACTGGGAGTTTATAACCAAAGGAGCTCTAGGTGGGATGAAAATATAAGAAATGAACCCATGTGTGACCCATGCCAGGGACCAAACAAGGCTGTAAAGAAGCATGTTTGAGAGTCTCCCTGTACAGATTGATTCCTACAATGTCCGCAGATACAGTGGGGATTATTTCATTCCCTAATCTGCCTGGGTCCTGTGCTAATCAACTGGCTAAAAAATATGGGAAATACAAACAAGTCCACCAAAGCAGGAGGCATAAACTTAGATTTTTACGTCTCATTTGGTGTGATCAACTTCCTTATACTTTGAGTCTTTGAATAATAGTGAGGACTTGTACCCAAGAGAAGCTTGTTTGTACACTGAGTCAGAAAGTATCTAAAGAAACTGGTTGTGTCTGATCTTTCATCTAGTTTTCCTCTGGCTTGTTTTAAGAAAGGGGAAAGGTTTGACTTATTAAAATTAAAGAGGACCAAGATACAAATGTTTTATGTAAAAACCCCTTTAAATTTTTTTTTAAACAAATTTCCCCTAAAAGGATGTTTCAGACAGATAAAATAAGAACAGAGTTGAGATATACCTTTTGAAGGCCAAGGGAGATTCATGAGTGTTAAATGTACTAAATAGAAATTTCTCCTTAGGATATTCTTGGGTTTGGTTGATCACACTGCATAAAGACCTATAAATTCTATCTTAAAGAAGGTGTACAACCTAAACTGGAAACCATATGTTTAACTGCCACTTGATTTAAGAGACCACACAAAAGAGAAAAAATATAAAAGAAAATCTGATCAGGTGCTAAAAGATATGTGAAAGAAGTGGTCTGCCTTTGGTTTTACCAATGAAAAAAGCAAAGGAATGAAAAACAGCACCTCCTTCCCTTTTCTAAGTGCTCAGTTCAAGACATAAAATTATTAAAGGAATGAACACAATATGACATCCCTACCACCCCCCAAATAAAATTACATAGAACTGCAAGCAAACCTCTACTTAACAGAAAATTAAAAAAAAAAATTACTGGTGGTTCAAGAAACACCCATACACTTAGAAAATTCCCCCCAAGGAGTCTAGTCAGTTAAAAACCACAGAAGTTACTAAATGGGGCGTGGGAGGGGCAATACCCCAAGGTGACAGCACTGATACCAGGAAAAGGGACTTTGTTCTACTTGACTCTTTCAATGCCCTTGTCTTTTGGAGCTGTGGGTCAAACTGTTGATGGATCATGCTACACCAATTTTGCCTAAACCAGTTTTTACTTTTCTTGGTTTGGTCAATTTTTAAACTTTGATACAGATGTCTTTCTAAGAGTAAACTAATCACATTTTTCAAGGATGATGCTTTGAAGGCATGATAAAACATTGAATTATAGTCATTACAAAAAAATAGCCTGACCATCATTCTGAAACACAAGAGTTAGTTTTATGAAGAATTGGAGTGCATATAAATGAAACAAACATGCAAACTGTAGATAGAATCTTAACAGCGTTTAATTAAAGCAATTTGATTCAATGTTTTAAAAGACTTTTGCAATATTACCTGTACACTTTTACAGAGTCAGCTCTGTCCTAGTGGGGATGAGAAAGGTCCCTCATTAATGGTAAGTAGGTGAGTGGTTGCAGAAGACTGTGCAATAGCAAAATAAAGAAAGAGAAATTGGGCAGAGAGTGCATGGGGTATGAGATGTGGAAAAAAGGACACATATCATTAAGAACAAGTGGTTCTATCATGCAGAAATTTGAACGAATAAATCCTATTTTCTAAAGGAATGCACCCCCAAAAGAAAATAAGCAGCTCAGTTGGTTGCAGATAGATTTCTAAGAAATTTTCTTACAGAGTTCCCAAGAATGCCAATATTTCAGAAGCTCTGATATCCATGATCAAACAGTATTTTCAAAGAATTGAGGAAGAAAGACAAGACTTGAAGTCATGACATAATGAATAAAACAAGATAGTGAAGAATCGTTGCCAAAATGCAGTTAACCCTGTGCCAACTTGGTCAGAGCAAAAAAGGTTGGGTTCTTAAATGATGCGGCAGTCATTTGGGGAACTTTCATCTCTAAGCCAAACTGAAGAATGCTACTTATAGCAGGCTCCCTTTGGGAGGAATCTTAGGAAAGTCACCAAAAAAAAAAAAAAGGAGAGAAAGCCAAAGAGTGTTTTTAGCCTCACACATCCTGTGCTTTTTTTGTTGTTTGTTTGTTTGTTTTCTGTTGCTATTTTAAAAGATAAACATTACATTTGTGGTTAAGTTTGTTTGTTTGTTTTTCCAGGTTAAAGAAAACAATATGATCATGAAAAGAAGAGACATGAGATGGAGTTAATGACCTTGGAAATGCAGGCTCTTTTCCTGATTTTAAAAATAAAGAAAGAGACATTTTTTTTTAAAATAATGTGGTTTTAAGAACAGTGAGGCTTTTGCATCCATCAGGCCTACTAGTTCTAGAATGACTTAAACAAAAGACACTCTGTCTACTCGGAAGCTCTGAACAAAGAGATGGCTGGCCTTGCTGGATAGCCACAGTCTGCTTTTAGGTTTCATTCAATTGCTCTTTTACAGGCAGAAAGTTTTGTTCATCTATTTTATGGAAACTAGACTATTTTCATATTATTTTTAGCTAGAAAATGAAAATGAATTTTATTTAGAAAGTGTTTTAGCCTGTTTCATGTAGATGTAAGGGAAGACATAAGACCAGATAATTTATAAAGAAAAGAAGTATATTGGCTTCCAGTTCTGGAGGCTGGGAAGTCTGAAATCAAGGGGCCACATCTGGTGAGGGCTTTGTATTGCATCATGCCATGGTGGAGGGCCTTGCATGGTGAGAAAGCAGGTGTGAGCAAGCTCAGCTCTTTTCCTCTTCTTATAATGCCACTAATCCCATCACAGGGGCCCCATCCTCATGACCTCCAAACACCCTACTTCCAAATACCATCAATATATACATTTAGGAACAAAGTTTTCAACACATGGACTTTTGGGGGACACATTCAACCGTAACAGGAAGCCAGTAGAGCTTTCTTGTGGGTTTAAAGGCGATCCCAATTTACCACCAGGTACTTCTGTACTTAGGTTTCACAGATACCAAAAGTGGCCCTTATTTTATCTAGAACTCTGCTGTCATCACACAGGACACTACTAAAAGCTATAGTTTCCTAGTAGATCAGATAATTGGAGAGGTGGAGGTGGACCTATGTGGGAATGGTTGGGACGGCGGGTGGAAATGCCTGCTGTCCTAGATAGATCTTATTGAGACTCCTTGAGAAATGACTCAATCTGCTGATAACAATCACTGAAAGGTGTTGCAGAGTGGTTTACTTTACACAGTCTACAAGGTGATTGACTTGTAATGGTGCCATTACTGCAGAATTGGAAGACAAAAAGGACTCCAGGAGATCTCAGGCACGTGATCTTATATAACTCCCAAAACAATATACTGATTGGCCTTGTATTAGTTTCTAATACAATTCTAATGCAATTGCTCTAACAAATTATCACAAACTTTGTGACTAAAAAAAAAAAAAAAAATGTATTCTTTCATAGGCCTGGAGGCTGAAAGTCCTAAAACCATGTCACTAGGCTGAAATCAAGGTATTAGCAGGGTTGTGCTCCTTCCAGATGTTCTAGGGGAGAAACTGTTCCTTACAGCTTTCAGTTTCTGTGGATGCTTTTGTTTGGGACTTCATCACTCCAGTTTTCAAGATCTGCGCCTTCAAATCTTTCTCTGTTCCTTCACATGGTCTTAAATCATATGTAGACCAGAGAAGAAATCAGAACTATTGCTAAAACAGGTAATACTGTTAGAGATAAGTTGTATATGCTTGAAAATGTTCAGTGGTTAGTGTTCTAATACCTGTTCCATTCTAATCATATTACTAGGGGTTTGGCTCTGAACTGGGCACATACTCAATTTTTGCCATGGAGCCTAAATCTATGAAGCAATACCTTCTTTCTATCAAAGAGTCAAAAGAGCAGATGCCTGTCTTCTTCATCTAGACTTTGACATAGCTGGATATGATGCTTGTGATTGCACATCTTACTCTATTCAGACTTCCTATTGAGTTACTTAAGACATTTCCTCTATGTTGCTAAAGGAGATATGCATTAGTTATCTACTGTATTAGTTATCTACTGTTATCAGCCCTGACTTTTATGGTTTAAAAGAATTATTAATTTTACTCTTGCATCTTTAATTTGGGCAGGGCTCAGCTGGGGTGCCTTACCTCTACCCCCACCCCACTCCCTGCTGCCAGTGGTTGTGGCTAATTTGGGCACTGAAATGTGTGCTTTCAAGATGACTCATTCAGGTGACTTGCACCTTGGTGCTGGCTGTCTAATGAGCTCAGCCAGGGCTGTGGGCTGGGCCCTCAGTTACACTCCATCTGAACCTCTGCACAGATTCCTTGGGCTTCCCTACAGCATGGTGGCTCAGTTCCAAGAGCAAGAATATTGAAAGGACCCAAGAAGAAACTGTATTACATTTTTTAATCTCACCTTGGAGGTTACACAGTATCACTTCTTCTGAAGTCACAAGCCAGCCAGATTCAAGGGAAAGAACATAGCTGTCACCCTCAGTGAAACAAGTGTCGAAGAAAAATGTGTGACTTTGGTTGTTGCAGACAGATTGGGAAAGTATATTTTGCCATAAATACTTTCATACATGAAAGAACACTGGGCTGGGGTTGTGGCTCAGTGATAGAGCGCTCGCCTAGCACGTGTGTGGCCCGGGTTCGATCCTCAGCACCACGTAAACATAAATGCATTGCATTGTGTACAACTAAAGTAAATAAATAAATATTAAAAAAAATAAAGAACACAGATAGGATGTTAGATATGAAATGGGAGATATAATTGTAATATGAAAGAAATGTTAGGGATGGGGTTGTAGGTGGGTGAAATCTTGCATGCTTTCACATTTGTAGATAAAAGCAAATATGCACATATCAACAAAACAGTATAAAAAAATAGTATACATGAAATATCTGAACTATGCTATATGTATACATGTGTATTGATAGATTAGAAGTATATCTGGAACAAGCCGGGTGCGGTGGCGCATGCCTGTAATCCCAGCACTTGGGAGGCTGAGGCAGGAGGACTGTGAGTTCAAAGCCAGCCTCAGCAATGGCGAGGCACTTAGCAACTCAGTGAGACCATATCTATAATAAAGTACAAAAAAGGGCTGGAGATGTGGCCCAGTGGTCGAGTGTCCCTGAGTTCAATCCCCGGTACCAAAAAAAAAAAAAAAAAAAAACGTATATATGGAACAATGGAAATTGAGTTTAGTGGACTTTGTTGTTTTTTTTTTTTTTTTTTTTCCTATAAACTTGCTTAGATGAATGGTACTGGCAGGAGGATAGCAAGTTAAAAGCCAGCCTCAACAACTTGGCAAGACCCTGAGCAACTTAGGGAGACCATGTCTCAAAATAAAATATAAAAAAGCACTGGGGATGTGGCTCAGTGGTTAAGTGCCTCTGGGTTCAATCCCTGGTACCAATAAACAAACAAACAAACAAATAAAATTAGTACTAATCAATAATTTTAATACATTATATAAATCAAATATATCCATAAGTTCCAATAGTCATAAATACAATATATTATATATCATGAACTACCAGACTTTTAAGGAAAACCAAAACTGAAAGACAAGCAGTTAATTCAATAAACATAAGCATGAATGCCTGAGGAAATAGTTATTAAAGCAAATAAGATTTAAAATGAGCTATAACTAAAAACTTTAGAGCTGGGCGTGATAGCACACACCTGTAGTCCCAGTGGCTGGGGAGGCTAAGATAAGAGGATCACCAGCTCAAAGCCAGCCTCAGCAAAAACAAGGCACTAAGCAACTCAGTGAGACCCTGTCTCTAAATAAAATACAAAAGAGGGCTGGGGATGTGGCACAGTGGTTGAGTGCACCTGAGTTCAATCCCCAGTACCCACCCGAAAACCTTGAGGTATAAAAGTATACTGTAATCATAATTGCTGGCAATTTTTATTTTTTATGTTATTATTTTTAGTACTGGGGATTGAACCCAGGGGTGCTGTAGCACTGAGCCACTACCTTAGCTCTTTTTATTTCTTATTTTGATACAGGGTCTCCCTAAGTTGCTTAGGGCCTCTTTAAATTGCTGAGCCTGATATTGAACTTGCAATCCTCTGGCCTCAGCCTCCCAAGTTGCTGAGATTACAGGCATGTGCCAGTGTGCCTGGCTAGGCAGCTTTTAAAGAATTTGTTGATGAAAAATAAAAAGGATCATTGAAATAATAGGTCTATGACAAACCAAATAACAAAATAATTACACCAAAGAATAAAACAGTGAACTGTAAGAAATGAGCACAGGAATGCAATTATAATAGAGGATACCAGACAGAAACAGAAAGTACTGCAAATAAACAAACAAATAAATAAATAAATAAAATGATAAATTAATGCATTTTAATTGCATGAATGTATTTAAAAATAAATAAATAAATAAAAACTTATACCTACAGATAAATGTGGTAGGTAAACTTCTAAAATGGTCCCAATGATTTCTGTTAGAAATGCAATATTATAGGGCTAGGGTTGTGGCTCAGTGGCAGAGCGCTCGCCTTGCACGTGTGCGGCCCGGGTTCGATCCTCAGCACCACGTAAACATAAAATACATTGCATTGTGTACAACTAAAATAAATAAATAAATATTTTTTAAAAAAAAGAAATGCAATATTGTAAAGTTTTAGTTTGCTTATGTACAGGAGAACTTCAAAGTACAAGTTGGTAAAGTTCTTCATAGAATTATTGTGAGAATAATTACCACAAAATATGCCTCAGTTGCACTTTACAAAGTAAGATACTCTACTTTCCTCTCAGTCACCCTGCCATTGCCTTACTGTGTGATTAAGATTTTTTTAAAATTTTTTTTGGCCATTGCATAGTGGGATCTTAGCATCATTAAGCAGATTTGAAATGATCCAACAACTTTCTCTTACCTGTTGCACCATTGCATTGAGTCAGTTGGAGAAAAACGGCACATCTTAATTCAGGTGAATAAGAATCACATTAATAATAATAGCCTTCAAACCGCATATTTATGATTAGTAGTTAATTGTAACGAGAAGCTAATTATTCTTGGATTGAAGTTCAGGCAAGAAGAAAGGCAAAAGTTGCATGATTTTTTCAAAGCTGTCATACAACAGCAAAACTGGAATATTCTGTAATTTCCAACTTTCTGATAGTCCCTTAGACGTCTGTAATGGACTTTTGGTTTGGATAGACTTAAATAGTTTCAGGTAAAGATAATAGGTAATAGAATTGAACACTCTTATATCCAGGAACTGTACAAAGTGCTTTACATGTATTAACTTAGGTAATCTATCCACAGGATATTCACAAAAGGTAAGTATTATTATCCCCAATTCTAAAGGTAGGAAAAATGAGGCACAGAGATACTTAAGCCATGTGCCAAGGTCCTACAGCTAAGTAATGGAGTCGAGCATGAAGCAGGCAGTCTAGATGTAGTCTTTGCTCTGAACTTCGTGTGCAGTGGAGACACATTGGTGCTATGGAGTGGAGGTGCTAGGGGATTTCAAGTTTTCATGGGGTGGAAACTGAGAAATGAATCATATTATTGGGCATCCAGGAGTTTTAAAAGAGTTGTCACTGCCTGGAGGTAAATGCTGATTCTACTTCTAACAGTTCATTTGTACCCTCTTTCTGTTGACTCTTTCTTCCTCTTCTTCTGTGGATTGACAGCTAAGGAGGAGTGGCCACTGATCCCAAGCCAGCAGGCTTCTTGTGCTGAACAGTATGTACACATGGAAGCGGAGCTTAGAGACTCCAGAGGGAGGCACACATATGGTGAACTTTCAAATTTCAAATACGGGAAGCCTAGTTTCATTCTTTTACCATATTGATGTTTTTCAAATCACATCTGTTTTTGGTTTTGCTTTTGTCAAGATTTTCATAGAAAGACTTATCTGTACTAGCTAGTGACCATATTTTAAATTTTTAATAATTGGCAATAAAACTATATGCTAAATAATTAGTAACTAAAATATTGGTAATTAGTAATACATGCTCACTGTAACAGATTTGTATAGATCAAAAATGTTTCACTTGGATCACAAATTTAAAGGCAAATACAAATCCATAAAATTGCTGGAAGAAAACATTGGTAATTTTTTCTCTTTTCAGTACTGGGGGTTAAAATCAGGGTGCTTTGCCACTGAGCTACACTCCCCATTTTGTGACAGAATCTCACAAATTTGCCAAGGCTGGCCTCAAATTTGCCTCCTGACTTGGCCACCTGAGTAACTGGGATTACACCATGCCCACCTAAAACATTGGTGAATTTAAATAATAATTCTGAATTAAGAGCAGGACTCTAAGAATAAAACAACATCTGTAACAATAAAGGAAAATGTCGATACATTAAATTGCACAAAATCTTCTCATAATAATATACCATAAAAACTAAGAGGATTAAGAAAAACAGGAGGGCAAAATTTATGACATCTATGGTAAATAGCTCTTTTAAATACTATACAAAGAGCTACTTCAAATTAATAAGAAAATTATAACTATAAATATAACTAAAATTATAGCTCAATAGAAATTTTGCAAAGAATGTAAATAATTTACAAAAGAGCACATAAAATACTTTGACTTTACTCATAAATAGAAATATTAATATACTAATAAAATGTAATCTTTATTTGATTTAAACTTTTTATAGTATTCGGTGTTGACAAGGATGAGAAAATGTGACCTGAAACAACCTTTTAGAAGGCATCATAGTAGTATTTATGAACATTTTAAAATTCTCAGACTTCTTGATCAAGTAATTCCACTAGGAATTCATTTCATGTGTATATTAATAAAGACAAACCATATTATGTATGCCATTGTGCCACTGTTTGTAATAGGGAAAAATTGCAAACAACCCAATATTCTTCAGTAAGGGAAGGGATAAATAAACTTGATGTTTCCCTTACACAAAATACTACCCAGTATTTAAATAATAAAACAACAGTAAATTTGCTTACTTAGCTGGGCACAATGGCATGTGCCAATGGTCCCAGATCATGTTGAGACCTATGAGTTTAAGATCAGTCTGGAAGATAATGAAACCTTGTCTCAAGGGGCAAAAAAAATTGTGCTTACTTGAAAAGATGGTCAGAACATATTATTTAGTGGAAAAGGCCATTTGCAGTACAATATGTATGGTATGATCCATGTGGGTATGTGTACATTACCGTATACACATGTGTTGATTAGGATGCCTTGTTGCAAGTAAAAAGGAAAGCATGGACTATATCAGATGCTGTAATTGGAAGTAAAGAGGTTGTCTGAGTTTAGGGTTGGTGTTAGTGGCTTAGTCCAGTGACCCAGTCTGGTTACCATGATTCTCCTGGCTCAACCTCCTCTGCTAACTCCTCCAACTGGTTCTTGCAATAGAGCTCACCTCCAAGCTTGGTTTGTTTGAAGGGAAACCCCCAGGAAATTTCCCTTTGCATCTTATTGCTCCGAACTGGGTCATGGTAGTGACTCATGTGCCCATTCTCAACCCAGTTCTGGGACAGGCAAACTTCTGCCCTGATCACTTATCCCTGGAGAAATGGTTACTGTCAAGGAAGAGAAACTGAACCTGATTGTCTAAGACAAATCAGTGTTCACCCAAGAATTGGAGCTCACCAAACGACATGGCAATTATACATAGAAGGGAATGAATCAAAAGACTGTAGGGGTAGACACCGACTTTTAATTTTCACTTCTTAGGCTTCTACACCATCATTTTTTTTATATAGTTGCATGTGTTTGACTCAGGATCTTAGAAGGAATTCTATGAACAGATGGTGTACTCAAAAAGGTTGAATAAAGAGACTGTTCACCAAGGTGTGGGCAAGTTTCAAAGAACAAAAAAAGGGGTGGTGAAGCATGCAGGCACTAGCAACAGCAAGAAGTTGTCCTGTGCCTAGGCCCAAAGTGGGGAGGGAGAGGAAGTGGAAGGTGAAATAGTGATAAGGGAGCCTAGAATGAGCTGTGGCTAAGGAAAGACTGAAGAGCAGCTACCACCTGAGCAATAATGAGACAGGAAGCAGTGCTAGTATGGAGAAATAATTAAATATTCCTTGTCCTCCAGTCTCCTGTTGATGTTTCCGATTAGCCAAACCCAACCAGAAACCTGAGTACAATCCATAAGATGAGGCGATCTACAGAGGTCAGCTTCCTGGGATTCAGAGCCGAAGGAGAGTGATGGAGAAGAGATCCTATGGGAGCAGGAGTATACAGGTGGGGTCATCAAACATATTAAGTGAAAACATTAATACTTGTGTTAGTTTTCCATTACTGTAACAAAATGCCTGAGACAATCAACTTATGAAGAGAAAAGGTTTATGTTGGCTCACAGTTTTGAAATTTCCAATTCATGGTTAGTTGGCCTATTGCAATGAGGCAACACAACATGGCCAGAAGTGCATGGTAGAGGAAGCCCTCAGCTCATGACCAGAAGACAAAAGGGAGAGAGGAAAGAGAAAGGGTCCCAATATCATCTTCAAGGGCACAGCCCCAGTGACCTAAATCCCTCGCAGTAGGCCCCACCTCTTAAAGGTTTCACCACAACCTAACAGTGCAATGGGCTGGACACTGAGTCTTGAACACATGGGACTTTGGAGGACACTTATCCAAACCATAGCTATGCCTTTTTTAAATTAAAAAATATGGGAAATCCTTTGGCAGATTTCAAATAAATGAACCTTGAGGATATTTTGCTCAGTAAAATAAGCCAGTCACGAAAAAGATAAATAGTGTATAATTCCACTTATTTAAGGTAACTGAAATAGTCAATTCATAGACACAAAGTAGAGTGGTGGTTGCCATGGAGAGGAGAGGGAAATGGAGAGTTGTTGGAATGGGTAGAGAATTTCAGTTTTGCAAGATGAAAAAGTTCTAGAGACCTAGGACTCTTGTACAACAATGAGAAAGCACTTAACACTACTGAACTGAACATTTAAAAATAGCTACAACAGATTTTGGCCAATCTAATCGTTGTATAGAGGCATCTCGTTTTAATTTACATTTTCCTGATGACATTTGATGTAGAAGATTTTTTCTTGTGCTTTTTTGCCACTATATATCTTCTTTGGGGAGATGTCCATTCAGATCTGTTGTCTAGTTTTTAAAAATTTGGGTTGTTCATGTTCTTATTGCTGAGTTTTAAGGGTTGTTTGTATATTTGGGATAAGAGTCCTTTATCAGCCGGGCATGGTAGTGCATGGGAGGCTGAGGCAGGAGGATCCCGAGTTCAAAGCCAGCTTCAGCAATGGCGAGGCATTAGCAACTCAGTGAGACCTTGTCTCTAATAAAATACAAAAAAGGGCTGAGGATGTGGCCCAGTGGTCGAGTGCCCCTGAGTTCAATCCCCAGTACCAAATAAATAAATAAAATCCTTTATCAGATATGTCACTCCCAAATATATTCTCGCAGTCTCTGGCTTGTCTTCTCATTCTCTGAACAGTGTCTTTTGCAGAGCAAAAGGTTTTAATCCAGCTTATCAATTCTTTCACTAACAACACAGAAGGACACAGAGTAGTGAGAACTCTCATTCATTCCTAATGGAATGCAAAATGGTACAGCTACTTTGGAACACAGTTTGGCAGCTTTTTACAAAATGAAAAATACTCTTTACATTCAATTCAGCAAACTTGGTAAACAAAAGCCTGCACAGGGACATTTATGATAGTTCATGATTGCCGAAAACTTTGAAGCAATAGAGATGTCTTGAGTAGGTGAGTGGATAAACGAATTGTGGCACAGTTATACAATGGAATCTTATTCAGTTGCTCGTCATTTTGATACTTAATGGCTAACATGGTATCTTTTAGGCGATGTAATGTTTCATCACAATAAAAAGATAAATGCATAAAAGGAGCCAGTCACAGTATAGTACGCTCATGTATAAGAAGTTCAAGGACAGGCAAACCTAATTGGAGGTGGGGGTAGAGTTGCAACAGCAGTCACCTTGGTGGGTAAGGAAAGGATGGTGTGGGTGAGCAGGAAATTGGAGGAAAGTAAAACAAAGTGTACATTTCAAGGCGTCTGAAGAGGGGACACATCGGGGACTGTTAGCTTGGAAAACCTGGAGTGAAGCTTTTTTTTTTTTTTTAGGAAGGGGAAAATCAAATGTATTTTTAGTTTGAGGAACAGATGGAGAGGGAAGGATGACAGCGCAAGAGAGGGAAGAGACAGATGACATCCGGAGGTGTGAGGGGAGAGGACGGAGCAGGCAGAAGTGGGGTCATCCTTGGAAGGCACAGGGACACCTCTTGCACGGTGACCATGAAAAGAAGAAGCAAGGACGCGTGAGGGCTGACCAAGCCAGGAAGTGAGGGGAAGCATGCCAAAGAATTCGGAGTTGCATAGTCTTTCCTCACCACATTCACCTGCCTTCCCTGCACCTGTTCAATATCACCAATATCTTGAACACTCTAGCCTCTCGGATTGATATCTTTTTCAAAAGCAGCCTCTGCCACCAACTACTGTTTTCAAAAACATGTCTACTGAACTTCTTCCCATCTGGACATATAAGTATTTGATTAGAAAACCTCTAAGGCTTATTCAAGATGCAACATTTTGTTTTACTATGGATGTGAATTTTAGAATAAAATTCAGTTGGAAAATGTACATATTTTTAATTTCCTCTGTGCCCTGAATTTAATAAATGCAGCTGGGAAATAGGTATCTTATGCCAAAATTATGTTGGAAATAGAGGGAGCTATCTGCTTTCCCCACAAAAGTTCTGTTTTTTTTTTTTTTAAAGTGGAAACTTTCTTTTCATTCCACAAAGAATATTGATTTCAGACTTAGATAGCTAAATTAAATACATTCACATGCACTTGATGTATCAGAATTTTGTTAGTAGGAGGAGAATAATTGGAACAAGATTCCTTGTCTATTCAGAACACTGAAGATTTCATTATATTGTATCAACCCGTGATAAGATTCTGGGACGGCTCTAGGATGTGCAGTCTCATTAATTTGGGAGTAGAGGCTTTTGTTAAAGGACAGGCAATATTGCAGTAGAGGCCTAGCTAGAAAAAAAGTACTTCATCAAAAGTGTTCTGAGAAGCCCCTATTGGAAAGGCACATATAGGTAGTTCAACAGGCAAAATTACAAATGGCTAATGCATGGGAGAGGGAAATGGAAATCGTAATAATATTTAAAGAATGCAAATTAAAATGATGCTAAGATCCCACTTTATCTCATATAATTAACACTGTTTGTACTTAAGGGCAAAGTGTAGGGAGAAGGCTTATGGATTGCTTGTAAAATATAAATTGATTTAATTTTTTCAGAAAGCAATAAAAGGATGTCCATCAAAAGACTTGACAATGGCCTATCTTTTGAATCAATATTTGTAGTATCAGGATGGCATTCTTTAAAGAGATCAGAAAAGTGGATAAAAGCTTTCTCACATAAAAATATTCATTAAAATGCTGTTATGATAAGAAAGGCTAGAAATCCAGCCGGGCACGGTGGTGCACACCTGTAATCCCACCACTTGGGAGGCTGAGGCAGGAGGATCATGAGTTCAAAGCCAGCCTCAGCAATGGTGAGGCACTAAGCAACTCAGTGAGACCCTGTCTCTAATAAAATACAAAAAAGGGCTGGGAATGTGGCCCAGTGCCCCTGAGTTCAATCCCTGGTACAAAAAAAAAAAAAAAAAAAAAAAAAAAAAGCTCGAAATCCAGATGTCTAGCTATGAGGATTTCAATGAAAGATATATATGACAGTATAATTTTTATAGCCATTTAAAATGTTTACGAAGAATTTTTAATGATGTGGGGAAAATGCTATGTAATAATAAGTGGTTCAGTACTATTTCTACTGTGTATGTATAGAAAAAGACTAGAAAACATCAAAATTTAATATAGTTACCTCTAAGTGACAGGGTTTTAGTGATTTTTCCCCCTTCTTTTTTTTTTATATTTATTTATTTGCTTTAGTAGTACACAATGCAATGCATTTATGTTTACGTGGTGCTGAGGATCGAACCCAGGCCGCGCACGTGCTAGGCGAGCGCTCTACTGCTGAGCCACAACCCCAGCCCCTTCCCCCTTCTTTATACAGCTGTCCATTTTTTCCACAATAGAGAAATTGAAAGTTATTTTTTGGTAAAGGAAGAAAGTTCTCTTTGATCATTTTGGGTGATGGTTAAATCCCTTTACTCTGGTAAAATGGGCCACAACGTCTAACTACAGTCAGCTATTCACTCAACAATATTTGCCGAGAGTCTGCAGTATGCCAGGCTGCACCATATGTTCTGGAGTCAAGGATAAAGCAGACACCCAGACCTCAGACTGACGCTGGCCCTCCACAAGCTTGCAGTCTGGTGAGAGCTTCAGCATATTCGTATTCTAAGGCTGCCATAAGGAAGTACCACAGACTACGTGGCTTAAAGCAACAAGACATGAATTTTTTCAAAATTCTGAAGGCTAGAAGTCCAAGGTCAAGGTGTTAACAGCATTGGTTTCTCCAGAGTCTCTCTCCCTGGCTTGTAGATGTGGTCTTCTCTCTTTTTCTTTGTATCATCTTCCCTCTGTGTGTGTTTGTATCTCTTCCTATAGTGATACCAGTCATGTTGGCTGAGGGTCCATGCTAATGACCTCATTTTAACTTAATTACATCTGTAGATATTATCTCCAAATATAGTCACATTCTAAGGTACTAGGAGTGTGGACTTCAGTTTATGAATTTTGAGGTGACACAGCTCGGCCCATAACATCTAGCATGGCCATCACATCAGGAAGAAGGGCTTGAAAAGCTGAGACCAAACATTATTCTTGCACTCTCAGCACTTTTGTTAACTTCTAGCAAACAGTGTTGTGTTGACTACATTTCCGTACTTGCTGATTTCAGTTTTCCTCGGTGTGTTTGTACATTTCGTAGCTTCTTTATTTCACAGATTAACAGGAATGAAACACATTTTCATCTAGTTTTGATGAAATGCAACTGACATTTAAAATTTGTTTTCTCTTCAGTGTCAGAGAATGAATATTTATTCTTTGATGGCTGATATTACAAAGTCATTCATTATCTTTCAGAGAACAGATTGTGGTGTGAATTGATACCTGCTGAGTTCCCAGATGAGTATGTCATGATTCCCAAGAAGGTTTTGGCTGATTCTAAGTCCCTAGAGCTGTAAACAAACAGAGGCCTGGGGAATGAATAAATTCTGCCCAGGCTAATAACTTCTCTGTGACTCGTTTTCAATAATATTCAAAATTCAGAAGAATACTTTTTATGATACCGTACAGATTCTAACTAAATTCACAATCTACTTCCCATAAACCTTTCATTTGTTCTCAAATCCTTCATGACATGTGGCAGACTACAAATAAATTCGTTAAAAATAAAGCAGATTCTGGAGGCTGCATGAATCACAATTGGAAACTGTTTGTTATATTGCATGCATATATACAATTCATTGCCCCTCCAGTCCAAGAAGGGACAGGATTTTGCATAATCACTTGAGCAGCAGTGGAAAGGTAGGGTCGTGCAGTGAGGAAGGGCCTGGGCTAAGGAGGCAGCTCCAGAACTTCCCCTTCCAGGAAGATGGCAAAGATGGAGTGAGTGAACCCTCAGAGAGCCCTTGCAGTAGCTCCTGCTGCATAGTGATGTGTGCAATATTTGAGAGCTGCTATTATTAGATTTTGCAGTACCGACTTCCTGTCTTTGATGGGCTCTGGCCTTCTTGCCCTTTTCCCATGCTGCCTTCAGGCTTAACTCTAGTCAGTTACCCAAGGTCTACTTCAGAGTCAACAGTGAGTTCTCTATGACAACTCTGAGCCCTTCTGTGGATGACATTTTAATAAAGGACACACTTGACCTCTTATCTATTTGATGTTCAGCCTCCAGCTTATTGGATCCACAAAATTGCAGCGATCCTCTTTTCTATAGCTAGCAAAATTAAAGTTTGTACAACTTTGGAAGGATATTTTTGGTGTTCTTCCACTAACCTAGAGATACTTCTTGTTCGCCTGGATTCCTCCAAGTCATCTGTGAATACTCCCTATAGCACAGTCTTTCCCACCACCTGCTCCCTCTTAAGGCTCTGGTGGTAGGCTCATAGGACTCAGTTGGTTCCAATAGGATAGCCACGTGGTTGCCCTTCTCGCTGGCAATGCCCTTGTTTCTCTTCCCCAGCGTTATACCTCCTTTATTAAAAAATGGAACCTCAACCCTCTGGGATCTTACTGTTATTCCTTTGCCTTGCCCCTGATTAATGCTTGCTTATCTTCTACATTATGCTCATTTACCCTTGTGAATTATTACCTGGAAAATGTGTTGCTTTATTTATATAGTGTTGATTATAGCCTCCTTGACAATAAAGTACATGTCCTTGAATTCTTTTGTGGATGACCCTACTATTTTAGATAATATACTAAATATTGCTTACATTGGTCTTTTTATTACCCCCATCCCCAATTACTCTCCTCTAGCTTTTCTAGCTGGTCTTCTTATGTTAACACAGACTGTCTAGACTTTTCTATCCTCTTTTATTTTGTATCCTCAAGTATCTTCTGACACTTTTTTTGTTTTTTTCCTGTGACCTAATCCACTTTATTCCAGTGAAATTAAAGATGTTTCCCAGAGTATATAAAAGGGGGTAAATAGGCAAAGCGACCCACTCCAGGCAGAACTGATCCTTTCCCCTTTACAGCGCCCACAGGCTTCTTTATCACACCTTCTCATGTATCTTTCACTTATTTCGCTCTTTTTATGGGATCGTAAGGCTATATTCCTATTAGTCTCATTAATCTCTAGTTCTTGGCTCATTGCCCAGAATATAGTAAGTGCTTAATAAATGTTTATGGAGGAAATGAAAAATTTGCCCATGAAGATAGTAATATTTGTCCTATTCTCCTTTGTTTTTCTAAAAGGCTAGTTTTAGACTAATGCTGTAATCTGTGGCCACTGGAGTCCAAATGCATGATTTATACCCCAGCTCCACTACTTCCTGGCTGGTGACAGAGGGCAAATTACCTTTCTGAGACTAGTTACATCACATGTAAAATCTCGCAGGGATGGCAGTGTGCAGTGATGCACACCTGTAACCCCAGTGGCTCGGGAGCCCGAGGCAGGAAGATCGCGAGTTCAAAGACAGCCCCTGCAAAAGCGAGGCGAATAGGGCTGGGGATGTGGCTCAGTGGTAAGTGCCCCTGAGTTCAATCCCCAGTACCAAAAAAAAAAAAAAAAAAAGAAAGAAAGAAAGAAAGAAAATCTCACAGGGATGTTGTGAGAATTTTAATACTTAAGACTAGTACACTCTAAACACCTTAGAAATTTAGCTATTGTTGGATTTTTAAAAGGATATTAAAATGTATTGATATTTACTTATGCACAGAGACCAGGAAAACGACTGACACACTATTTATTGATTATGCAGTTCTCCAAAGGCTGTATATAGGAATAGGGACAGAGTTTTTACTCACGTAAATAACCAGCAATAAAAATATCTAGACATTTTTTCATAATTACATTTTATTTTAAAAAATGATGGTAAAATGTGTATGACATAAAGCTTGCCATTTAACCATTTTTTAAATTTATGTTTTAGTTGTAGGTGGACACAATATCTTTATTTCATTTTTATGTGGTGCTGAGGATCAAATCTAGTGCCTCACGTGTGCTAGGCAAGTGCTCTACCACTGAGCCACAACCCCAGCCCCCCATTTAACCATTTGATACAGCTCATACAAGGTAAGAACATTTAGTACAGTCTCATTGTTGAGCACTCATCGCCACTATTTCCAGAACTCCTTCCATATTGCAAAACTGAAACTTTACCATTGAACTCCTCATTCCCCTCTTCCCCCAGCCCCTGGCAGTTACCATTCTACTTAATGTTTTGATGAATTTCACTGTTCTGGATGCTTCATTTAAAAAAAAGTATTGGTTCTTTTTAGTTATACATGACAGCAGAATCTATTTTGATATACAAGCATTGAATATATCTTATTCTAATTAGGACCCCATTCTTGTGGTTGTACATAATTGTGAGCTTCACTATGGTGTATTCATATGTGTACATAGGAACGCTATGTCAGATTCATCCCACTGTCTTTCCTTTTTCCTATCCCTCTTCCCTTCCCTTTGTTCCCCATTGTCTAATCTACTACACTTCTATTCTTCCCCTCACCTACCCTCTTGCTGTGGGTTAGCTTCCACATATCAGAGAAAACATTCAACCTTTGTTATTGGGATTGACTTATTTCACTTAGCATGATAGTCTCCAGCTCCATTCATTTAGCAGCAAATGTCATGAAGTCATTCTTATTTATGGCTGAGTAATATTCCATTATGTATATATACCACGTTTTCTTTATTCATTCATCTATTGAAGGGCACTTAGGTTGGTTCCATAGCTTAACTATTGTGAATTGATATGGTTGCATCATTGTAGTAAGTTGACTTTAAAAATTTTGGGTTTATACTAAGGAGTGGGATAACTGGTCAAATATAGGTACTTTGTTTTAGTAAAATCATACAGTGTTTGTCCTTGTACTTCTGGCTTATTATACCTCAAGTCTTCAAGCTTCATCCATGTTAGAGCATGTACCAGAATTTCCATTCTTTTAAAGCTAAATATAATTTTTAAAAAATTTTTATTGGTTGTAAAACATTCCCTTTCAATTGTTGTGTGTTAATGTGTCCTGATTTTTCATAACTGTAGCTAATGAAAGTTGAGCTCTGTCTGTATAAAGTTATTCAGGTTTTTTGAGGCCTCAAATAATAATAGAAGATTTTTTAAAAAGAAGAAAGAAAGGCAAATCTGGCATTCAAGAAATCTCATTAAAAACATGCCTTTTTGCTTTTGCCAGAAAAATACGCACACACACACACACACACACACACACACACACACATAAATGCATCTGAGATTCTGTTTTAAGAAGCAAAGAAAAAGAGTTGCTACAATGTGTGACTTTGCTGTTATCTACCACTGATGATTGCCACATCATCTTGGTCAATGTATTTACTGACCATAAAAAGGTGAAAATGTGCACTTCCTTGATAATATTGAGAATGAGTTGGCAAATGATCTCTGTGCTCTGAGATGGTTGAAAAGGTGAAATGGAAGATATTCTAACCTGGGCTGGGGTTGGGGCTCAGGGCTACGGCACTTGCCTGACATGTGTGAGGCACTGGGTTCAATTCTCAGCACTGCATATAAATAAAATAAAGGTCTATCAAAAACTAAAAAAAAAAATTTTTTTTAAAGATGTTCTAACCTGCCATGACTAGAGTTAAAGCCCTTAAGATGGTTTCTTTTCCAATAATTGCTAAGATTATTAAATTGCAAAACTGGATAAGGACACTTCTGGCACATATTTTACTTCAGACAGCAAGCTACTAATGAAAAAACAGTGAGACATCAGGGAAGGAAAAGGCAAAAATTACATACAACAATCTTGAAAATGTATTTTTCAATATGAATGAGAACTCTGATAACAAGCCCAGGAAATTCACAAATTATAGATGTTCTCTTTTCTTTTAAGAGAAAAAAAATTTAAATTTGATTTTATTTTATTACTCCAGGTGGAAAAACATTTTTACATTCATTATTTATACCCTGCCTAGCACAAGAATTATTTGAGGCAATTGAGAGAATATTAAAAATGTAATGTAAGAAATCTGAATAGAATTTCTCCCATTTGCCTTTGGTTGTGGAGGCACTGACCTTTACTTTGAAAATATTAACAGAAACACTCACAAAGAATATAAACTCTGATGACTATGGGGAAACTGTTTTAGCGGCTTCTGGGATGGAAGTGGCTGTGTCTTATCTACCTAGAGTTGGTCAGTGGAGCTTTCTCTTGTAATTAGGATTTTCTTGGCCTGTAAATATGGTAGCCATATGTTCTAGATTTTTTGGGGCAGCCCCAATTAAAACATTCTCTCCTGTTGTTAGACCATGTGTCAGACCATGTGTTCTGATATTTTTATGTAAAATGTGATCAGCTGAACCAAAACCATTAGTATTTCCCTAATGGGCCTTTTCTTAAGGGTACGTAGAGGCCTGTGTGTCTGGGTTGGGGGTCCAAGTCCTAACCATTGTTTGAGATCCATCTGAGGTCTTTGTATTTCTGTAAATCCTATAAATCTCCATCTGATTTCTTCAACTGTCTGAAGCAACCTTCCCTCTCCCATCTCTTCCTCCACCTGGAACGCTCTGCTTAGCAATGGATTGCACAAAGTCTTATATGGTTCTATGTTGTTGTATGTGGGTTAGTCTCATCTCTTTGACAAAATTCTACAGTATGGAGGAAAGGGACATTGCTTGAATTTCCCCCACAACTTCCACTGGCCCTCACTCAGTGCTGGCCATAAATATAGCAGCCCCTGTGTTTTGTTTTTGTTTTTAAAGAAAGTTTTACTGTATATATATATTTTTGAGTGTGTATTGTTCAGGACAGTGATGTCCTTTTTGAAAAAGTCCAGAACCCTGAATGAACCTGTAAATAGTTTTAATTAAACCCCCACCACATCTTTCAGAGTTCAAAAGTATATTTTCAGTGTTGGATTTCTTTGTGTGTGTATGTATGTGTGTGCATGCACGCATGTGTAAAACCTAGCCCTTGGCTTCTCATGTATACTAAGGTAAGTTTTATGACTTTGTTATATTATTCTAGACATATAGCTAGATACATGTTAGTTTTCTATCATTTCTGTTTTAATACCTCTCTTCTCTCAGGCCCTCACCATGGGTGTCCTCCTAAGCCTTGGTGCACTACTTGCTAAACATTGGCTCTGTGGGAGTCACTTTATAAGGGAGACCATTATCCCTAGGTGATTTCTAGCAAATCTGCATTCCTCTGTTACCATCTAGGGGTCCTGGGTTCCTTGTTTCTGTTCAGCAAAGAATTGAAGAACAGGACACAGATATAGCAAGCAAGAAGTAGGTTTGTTGTGAAAGAGACAGACTTCTCTGAAGAGAAGGGGCCCCAGAGCTGGGAATCCGATGGGGGAATTTAAGCCTATTCTTTTCATGGTCTCTGGAATTTCCTCCTTTCTTATCTCCTCTCCTGTCTACATGTTCCTCACTATTATTGATGGGCCCTGCTGTCCATGCATCTGTTTTCTTATTTCTACTGGATCCCTGCTTAGGAGCAGGAGTACAGAAATGTCTGTCTGATTGGGTCCCCTGATTGTGTCCATGAGTGCTTTCATCAAGCAAGAACTTGACCTCATCAGAAGACCCTCTCAGCCGGGCGCGGTGGCGCACGCCTGTAATCCCAGCACTTGGGAGGCTGAGGCAGGAGGATCGTGAGTTCAAAGCCAGCCTCAGCCGTGGCGAGGCACTTAGCAACTCAGTGAGACCCTGTCTCTACTAAAATACAAAAAAGGGCTGGGGATGTGGCCCAGTGGTCGAGTGCCCCTGAGTTCAATCCCCGCTACCAAAAAAAAAAAAAAAAAAAAAAAAAGACCCTCTCATGATCCTTTGTTCTGACCCTGCTCCCAACATCCTCACTCACCATCTTGCCCTGGCTGCTTAAACCCTCTACACTACATATCTCTCATCTCCCCTAGTTCTTCTCTGCATTCCTGCAATAGGCAGAGGGTACAAGACCTGGGGAGATGTGGGCAACAGCAGGAATCAGGTTAACCTCTTCAAACTATTCACAGCAGATGAGATTCAATAGGCCCAGGGTGGGGTTGGGGCCTGTGTATGTTGAAGGGCTCCAGTGGTTCTGATTTCAGAAAACCACAGTTCCAGAACTCTTAGTACCTCTTCCTTCCTTCCTTCCTTCCTTCCTTCCTTCCTTCCTTCCTTCCTTCCTTCCTTCCTTCCTTCCTTCCTTCCTGTCTTTTTAAATATATATTTATTTGTTTTAGTTGTACACAATGCCTTTATTCTTACTTGGTGCTGAGGATCCAACCCAGGCCGCACATGTGCTAGGCGAGTGCTCCAACACTGAGCCACAACCCCAGCCCCTTAGTACCAATTTCTAATGGCATGTTTTAAGGCCTCTTGTCAGCAGGCCTCAATCACACCACCTTCTCTATCCAATTTCCCTACTTCATTTAAGAGGATTAATTTGCCATAATTGTATGTTTAATGTGTTAGATTTATAGGAGTTATTTGTGAACTTGGGAGAGGTTTTGCTCATTAGGTGATAAGTTTGCTCTGCAGGCATTTGAAATGTTAAAATGAAAATTGACTATTAAATTTATAAATGCAGTATAAAATGTTTAAGAAGATTTAATTATCCAAGTTTGTAAATGGTACTGATTTCTATGTTTAGTTTCTTTAACACGAACCCACCAATTATTAATCAAAGAAAAAATGAATTATTCTTAATTTGCATATCAAAATTAGTAATTTAAACTCAAGAAAAAAATCAAGTTTTCATTTTGTAACTTTAAAAATGGAATTTAATTTGCTATTCCAATATGTATAAATCATCTTTTCTAACTCCTAAGGATTACTTTCCTGCCCGAGTCATAAAAATAAGAAAACAAACCTCTGACAACATCAAAAACAGACCCTAAATATGTTTAAAATTAACTGACATCTTAGAGTCTTTTTGTTTCTCAGAGTCCTGAAATTTCTGGAATATAAATGATCCATGAAGGCTTTCTTTAATCTGAAGAGAACTATTAGCATTTTTTAAATTCCCTGTTAAATACAAAGTTCTTTCAACCATCATGTATGGAATATGCAACACTTTCACATTACAGAATGGAATTTGCTCTGTTGGTTTTTAAGTGAACTGTGTTAATGCAAGCATAACGCTAAATAAATGATGGCGACTCTTCTATTAGTTAGAAAAGATCTCATACCTGGCACCCCAACCATGCACTCACTTTTCTTCTTAGGGACAACCTAGGTTTAAAAGAAGAAGGAGAGGGCTTGGATTGTAGCTCAGTGATAGAGCGCTTGCCTAGCATGTGTGAGGCACTGGGTTCAATCCTCAGGACCACATAAAAATAAGTAAATGAAATAAAGGTGTTGTGTCCATCCACAACTAAAAATATTAAAAAATAAATGATGGGGCTGGGGTTGTGGCTCAGCGGTAGAGCGCTCGCCTAGCACGTGCGCAGCCCGGGTTCGATCCTCAGCACCATGTAAAAGTAAAACGCATTGTGTACAACTAAAGCAAATAAATATTTAAAAAAAATAGACTGTTAAAAAAAAATGAAAGAAGAAGGAGAAGAAGAGGAAAGAGAAGAATCACTATGTCAGCAGATTCAAACACAAATGCAAAACCTAGTTTCTCTGATACTGGGAGAGTTAAAACTGTAGACTGCTCTTTTTCCAACTTCCGGACTTTGCACATCTGTTCACATAAAAGTGCAAATGAAGCCACTATTACTGCGTAGGCCCAATATCCTTGATTAAGTATCTGGACAGATTCCAGAGTATTTTTCAGGCTATCACACAGTTGTGTCTACAGTAAGCACATAGTAACAAATGACCTGTATGTATGTATGTGTGTGTGTGTGTGTGTGTGTGATTTTTATTTATTTATTTATTTGGTACTGGGGATTGAACCCAGGAGTGCTTTACCACTGAGCTACATCCCCAGCCCTTTTTACGTTTTAACTTTTGAGACAGGGTCTCTCTAAGTTGTCCAGGCTGGCCTGGAACTTGTGATCCTCCTGTCTTGGCTTCCTGAGTTGTTATGATTACAGGTGTGTGCGCACCACACCCAGCAATAAATGACCTATATCATGGCTTATCATGATAATCCCAAACTATCTTTGGCCATGCAGTTTAAAAAATTTTTTCTTCCACACTTCTTGCTATTTGTGTTTTTGTTAAGGAAAAAAAAAAAAAAATGCTTACAACACTACCTTCTGGATCAGTTTAGTGGAAGAGTACCATGCAATTGCTAAACAAACAAAAATTGCCTTGGGCAAGTATTATTTGTGCAAATACAGATTTTCTTGCTATTTTAAACCAAAATAAAATTCACGAATAAATTGGATGCTCAAACCAATACTAGGTGCAACTATCTTCTATTACTCCAGAGTTAAAACTTTCGTTTATAGCCAGGCACGGTGGCATACTCCTGTAATCCCAGCACTTGGGAGGCTGAGGCAGGAGGATCGCAAGTTCAAAGCCAGCCTCAGTAATGGTGAGGCATCCCTGGTACCAAACAAACAAACAAACAAACAAAAAACAAAAAACTTTTGTTTATTTTATCAGCCTTCTTTATGTTTTGGTGGACCCTATTGTAAGTACATGTTATGTGTTTATACGTCCTACAAAAATACTGGTGTTTCCTTGCTCTTGCCTCCCGCTTTATACTGTTGGGATTTCATATAGATTTCACTTTTAGAAAGGGTCCCCTGTCAAGGAAAATTCGAAAAGCCGCTAGCTGACCTTAAGCGAAGGGTCCCTAGTTTTTCTGTGTGATTCCAGTCTTTCCACTCTCTACCTGATGAAGTGCACCAACACCGACAACATATCAATTTCCCTGAAGATTTCATTATATTCCTTCCCTTTTCAATAATCTTTAAAGGCTCTTTGTGGACCACTAAATTAGATTCAATGTTTCTGGCTTGGTTTTTCAGATAGACACACTGACTTCACTCTAGATCCCCTGCGTCACCCACCAGTCACCCTCCTAGTCCGGGAGAGGTGTGGTGCCTTCATTTCCTTTTCTCCTGCCCTTGACAGATCCTGCTAACCCTCCTGCACAGAGCCATTACCACCCTCTTAGAACTGCTGTGTGAAATGAAGCCAGTTGCCACCAGCTCTTTTCTAGTCAGCCTGCCCCCTCACTGTGCCCTGCATTTTGGTTCATTATGTCATTAAATTTGAGATTTTTTCCCCCTTCTCCCTTCACCTACTCTAATTCTTCTTATCCTTCACAGTACATATACCCATGAACACCTTATTAGCATTCTGAGTTCACAATGATCTTTTCTTCCCACAGACTACAACTAAATTTTGCCTAACAGGTTTCTTTGTTCCATGGTCATCCCACTGGGGTCACAAACTTCTACATTTTTTTTTTTTAATTGACAAGCTTGTGATGACTGTAGGGTTCTATTCCTGACGGGTGAAAAGGGGGGGGGGTGATGCGGGTACCAGGGATCGAACTGAGGGGCCTTCAACCACTTTGTCACACCCCCAGCCCTATTTTGTATTTTATTTAGATACAGGGTCTCACTGAGTTTCTTAGCACCTCGCTTTTGCTGAGGCTGGCTTTGAACTCTAGATCCTCCTGCCTCAGGGTCCCAAGCCTCTGGGAATACAGGAGTGCGCCACTGTACCTGGAACAAAGAGCTCTTCATTGCAATTATAGGACCTGAATTTAGTCTCCGGTTATGTCATCCACTGATTTCTGTTCTTTGAACCAAATCACTTATACTTTCATATTCTTGCTTTTTCCTCTGTACAAGGGGATAATAATCTTGTTGTGTTGTTTAGAAATTTTTTTTTTTTTTAGTTGTAGGTGGACACGATACCTTTATTTTATGTAGCTGTGGATTGAACCCAGTGCCTTGCACCTGCTAGGCAAGTGCTCTACCACTGAGCTACAAGCCCAGCCCCCTCTGTTATGTTTTAAAATAGAATTGTCACCCATGGAATGGTCTGCGGCTTGTTCTGGTGAGCTTCCTTACTGGAGTCACCAGGGATAAAGCGATGGTTGTTAAGCCATTCCAGTGGAAAAGGCTGATCTTCTCAACCCATCTGGAGTTACAGGCTGTAGGGATCTGACTGATGAGAATATAGCTCACAAGAGACTGGTGGCTCTTGCTTCTTTTCTACATTCTCTCCCTAGGTGACTTCTCAAATTCCAAAGGTTTTAAATGCTTTTCATATACAAGTGACCTCCAAATGTTTGGGACAGCCCGGACCTCTCTACTAAGCTTAATTGCTATATTATCTAAATGCACTTTTCTCTTGGGAGGGTTCACTTGCTTCTCAAACTGAACAATTCAAATTGAACTCTTGCTTACTCCATAATCTTCCCACTCTCATCCAGAGTCATATCTGATCTGTTTCTCCTACATCATTTTAGTGAATGAGAAATGACTCAGGTCAGAATTCTGAGACTGCTCTTTAATGCTTCTTTGCTATATCCAATCAATCACCAAGCTCTATTATCTTATCTCTTAAACATATCACAAATTTTTCCCTTTTTTGTCTTCTGCTACCACTCTTGTTCAAGTTATTATTATCTTTTGATTTGACTTGTAAAATTCTAACTTGTCTGTCCATTTCTACTTTAATGCCCCCTTCAATCCATTATTTACTCAGCAACCAGAATCATTTTTTGTTTTGTTTTGTTTTTAACAATGCTGGGGATCAAACTTAAGATCTTGTGCATATTGGGAAGAGTTTTACCACTGAGCCACTTCCCTGGCTCCAAGAAAGACATTTTTTCCTTTTTTCTTTTTTTGGTACCAGAAATTGAACCCAGAAGCGCTTAACCACTGAGCCACATCCCAAGCCCATTTTATCTTCTATTTTGAGACAGGGTCTCACTAAGTGCATAGGGCCTCCCTAATTTGCTGAGGCTGGCTT